>JAODLL010000012.1:1194626-1214761 GCA_026546735.1 Forbesichthys agassizii
ATTAGGAGCCTAAATGAAAACCAGGTCATTCTCCTTCAAAAGAGAGATTTCCAGACTATCTCCAGAGCCCATTCTGCAACCAGGCGTACAGTGAATTAGGAGAGCTCCGGCGATGCCAGCGTGGGCAAGGTGGGCAGAGAGAGCCCTTTTATTTTTAACTACAACCCCCTGGTTTATTTCTGGCCATAACATCTGAACAAGATCTGGTCTTAATGTCACCACTGAGCTTCATGCCCTGCTAGGTTTGGGTAGACAGAACTAGTTTGGAAATTGTTTGTTTTATTCTACCTACGGTAGCTACTGTACAGTAGTAAAAGTTTATTTTAATAATAATTGTGTAATTATTATATGTAGTAAATAATAAATAATTATTAGATGATTCCTCTACCGTTATATTTTTTAAATTATTAAAACATGTGTACCGCATATTAAAAGCAATTATTTGATAATGGAAGCAATTGTTCTAGAATTTTCAGAAATGCATGACAGGACATATTGGACTGTCTTTGTGATTTGTGATGTAATGTAGTATATGTATTGTGTGTGTGTGTGTGTGTGTGTGTGTGCGTGCTCGTGTGTGTGTTGAGCATGTTAGAGTGAATATTCACGGTAACCACAAATGTTAATTTCCACTGTGTAAAGGGAAGGCCTTACGTACAGTAGATCTATGCTGTAAAAAGCATCCAAGCGTATTGCCTGAGGAGTATATACTGTATGTACATGGCTTTATCCGGCCTATAGTGTGCGTTTCTCTGTGGCTAACCTGTTCCCCTCCTGTGTGGCGCAGCTGATGAAACTAAAGCCGACATTGTGAGGTTGTGTTTGGTGCGTATGACCTGTTACTCTGTTTAACACCCCCCCAACTCGTTTGTTATTGCAGCGGTGTCACAGACGCTCTCAAGGTTTTCAATGAGCCCAGACCTGTAAGACCACTTTATTGTACCCATAGCACTAACCATAAGGACTGCCTCTGCCATTTACAGACCAACAACATGTTTTCTCATTCCTTCAGTGGATTGCCCATTTTTAATTTCTTTGCCTGGTCTGCTCTCCGAACCCCCCCACCCCCCGCCCCCTGCCCCCATGCCCTTGCTTTAACTCCACGCCTCTCCATCCTTCCTGTTCCTCCATCGACTCCTTCTCTTCTTCTTCCCCAACCAGCAGCTCACCCGACCTTTACAGTACGTTTACCCTCCGTACACCCCCAAAACCTCAAGCCCCGATCAAACCAGGCCCGGCAAAACTCAGTCCGCACCGCTGCGGCTAATCTACCGGACACGGCGACAGTTGAATGCGGCGCGGCAGCTGTGTCACAAGAGTTCCGTTTTTCCAACTCGTGCGCTCACTCCGGTGTTTCGCCGTACGGCATCAGAACCGGACGTTGAAATAGTACCACCGAAGAGGAGCTCATGTATGTAGCGTTCAGCTAGGTTAATGGGATCGCAAGAAACGCTTGACAGGTAAGTATTTTTATAGGCTTTATATATATATATATATATATATATATATATATATATATATATTCGGTTTTTTTTGCCTAGAGTAGCCTCTAGAATTTCACTGTACAAAAGGGTGCCAGCTAGGCTATTCAATGCATGTGAAAATAAATTGCCTTAGTAACCTGTAGCCTACACATTCAGTCAACTTTAGTTGCATGGCACCACTTCCACGTCACGTGTTTAAGGTCTCTGTTACGCCCGATGTTCGTCTTGAAGGTGCAGAAGCTTGATCTCGGCGTCTTCGCACATTGGTTTCAGTGTTTGCGTCACGGTGCCGTACGACATTGTTTTTGCCGTGCCTGGTGTGATCCAGGCGTCACCCCTCCTTGACCTGTACCTCCAAACATCAGGCTGTATAAATCTGCAGTTACCCACCATCACCTCTCCCTCCGCTGATGAGCAAACCCCATCAAGCTCACATTTCTCATGTCCTTTCTCGGTTTTGCTTTTTGAACGCATTGCTCGGTTTTGATTGGTTGTCGGGGGACATGATTGGCATCCACCACCTGCAGCCTGAGAGCGAATGAGAGGAGAGCGGCGGTGGCAGAGTACAGGAGTGACAGATGGATAGATAGGGGAATGTAATTCAGACGGACAGACGGACAGAGTTAATTTGTCCGGTTTCTATATAAGCATCACAATTTCAAACACTGTTTCTGTTATACGGATGTGATAGCAGACGTATATCCCATACAGAACACTGCAAATTGTTGTTGGCATTTTTTAAGTAATTCCACTGGAGAGGGATGTAGAACATTGGTTAAACCCTCAAATGTAGATTCCTTTCGCTAGTAGTCGTCTCACTGACAGGTTTGGCATGAAATAATGCGTATTTCCCTTGAATACCATTGTTTTTCCACAAACATACATTCAAACACAATAGACGTATGTTGGAGAATCTAAAAAAACAAGTTTAAGCGTAACTGCACCCCAGCGCTGAGCCTAACTCCGCCCACTACAATTTAGAACATCAAGGAGCTGAGGGAGGGGAGGGGAACGGCTGAGAGGGAAACCCCCATTAACGTTCAAATTTGAATATGATGACATATGAGCGTATGTGTACCGATGAAAACAAGCCAGGTCCTGGGGTGATTTTTAACAGATATGATGTGTACTTCTGTTTTCAGACCATGAAATGCAGATTTTTATAAAACGGGAATGTTGTCAATATTATCGCTAGCATTGATGTAATCACAGATCAATCCTGTTACATAGTTTACAGCTCAAACACGTTTTAGGGTGCAGTTACACTTCACTTCAGGTTCTTCATGTATCGCCAATCAGGGATGATATTTACGTTTAGCACAAGGTAAAGAAGCTGCAAATTTAATATCCGCATTACATTTAGACCATCCCCGTCCCTTTTTGATAAGGAAAATGTTTACTTTGTTAAGGCTTTTTATATGCCGGTGTTGTCAACATTATGCCAAACGACACCCCCTTTTCCATATCTATCTATCAAACTCCATACGGTGCTGATTATGAAATGGTCAAAATACAAAGGAGGGAGAGAGAAAAGCACATATACCTCCGAAGAGCATGATTCCATCATTCCCATGCCGTATTAGCTGGGTCACACGGCAATCAGGGCTGCTGCACTGTCTAGGACGGGATCTTACTGGGACGATATATGAAAAATGAATATCACGATTATCATGGCCAGAATATATGCCATAGATGATGTTTTCAACATTATGTATTATATTATTATTATTAAACTCCTTAAATGTCACTAAAACATACTGGAATCACTTTCTCTTACATTTAGTTAAAAAAAACAAGCATTCATATTGTATCATGATACACAACTGTATCTTTCAGTGTGATTATTTTTATTTTGAATCCAGTATTACAACAAATGCAATGCATCTTTTTTTATGTGGGGGGACACAATGGGCAAGCCGCCATAGCGGTGATTGACTGGGAAGATGCAGACTAATAAATAAATTAGTAAATCAGTACAATTGGACTGTACAAGTGATCTGGACAGGGTCACTTGAAAATATTCATATTTTTGTAAGGATATTCATGATTATCCCAATAATGGAAATTCACCACGATACGATTATCATCAGAATTTTTATCATGATAAAAGATAATATCATACAGTATATCGTCCCATCCCCAATTTCTATATACAGTATAGTCCACACACCAGTCAGATTGCTTGAGACAGAGTCACGTCATGTTTGACCAGTGACAAACAGAACCAAAAGCTCCACAGTTTCGTAGGGAACCGTGACTATATACTGTCAAGTGTTACCCGGTTGCAGACGATGCCATATTGGTAACGTGATCGCACAAACAAAGGAGTTTTATGAGCGAAGCTACATTGGACATTGAGCATACATTTTTGTTGGCAGGGGGCAGGAATTCAGCTTATTACCCAGAAGAAACCTCAGTCACAACTAATACGGTTTGCGTATGCTTGTGAAACATCATGCATCGTTGAGCACTACAGTTATGTTGTCTGGGTATGCATGAGTGCCAATTCAACATGGAAACGGTAACAGCAGACCTCATGTTGTCTTATAAACAGTGCACAGTACTGGTTTTTGCTGGTAAGCTAATGTGGTTACCCGTCTACTATAAACACAACAAGAAACAGCTTGTACACTGCTTTCAAGGAATGTAAATAAAGTGTTTTCATGTCATTGAGGAGAATGTTCTGCTATTTCTTTCACTGGTGGGCGGGTTATAGGGTTTGGGAGAGGGGGAATTGTTATTCATAAGAGCATACATAACGAAGACGTGTAAAATTCCTAGATGACTTAAATATCATGAATCTGCGGCCATTTTTTCAGTGGACATGAAAATACCTTAGCAAATGTAATGCTTGGTCCTATTTCAGGCTTGGATTGATAATGCACTGGAATACTTGCATGCACTCTCCCTCGAGACAAGGTCACATCAAAGGTACCCACAGTGCATTTGTAAAACAGCAACACCCCCAACCCCCGCCCCCCTGGCCCCTCCCCCAACCGTGACAAGTACTGCCATGTAATTTGTCTCCCAACACACCAGATCCAGCTTAACGGCTTCACGCCTGTAGGTACTTTTGATCGGCGCTTGCATGCGATGACAAAATCAGTGAGCGGCTGAAAGATGATTTTGGAGCTCCTCTGAGAGCCACTACAGTGCCTATAGGGACACAGTGCACGTGAATGGAGAATGACAATAGCCTCGGCTTAGAAGGTTGGCTCCTGCTGCACCTGGACTGAACTAATGCCAGTGCTTCCCCCGGCCCCCTGGTGGTGGGTGTTGGTATAACGTGTGTCCTGCCCTCCCCGCAGAAGCTGGACGTGGAGCCCCACGAGCATCACCTCAGCTCCTCCGAGGGGAGCACGGTGGACATCCGGCCCCCCGGGGATGGAGGCGAGTCGGTGGAGCTCGAGCCGGAGGAGTCCCTGGACCCAGAGGCCTGCTTCACCGAGGGTGAGAGGGGAGGGAAGGGGCGCGCGGTAGGGGGTTCACGGGGGGGGGGTGAACACAGAGGAACATGTGAGGCATGCTGGGTTGGTACAGTCAGCTAATTGTAAGCTAATTGTAGGTTAATTGTAGGTTAATTATAAGCTAATGGTAAGCTAATTGTAGGTTAATTGTAGGTTAATTGTAAGCTAATTGTAGGTTAATTGTAAGCTAATTGTAGGTTAATTGTAGGCTAATTGTAGGCTAATTGTAGGCTAATTGTAAGATAATTGTAGGCTAATTGTAAGCTAATTGTAAGCTAATTGTAGGCTAATTGTAGGCTAATTGTATACATACAAGCTAATTGTAGGCTAATTGTAGGCTAATTGTCAGCTAATTCTAGGCTAATTGTAAGATAATTGTAGGCTAATTGTCAGCTAATTGTATACATACAAGCTAATTGTAGGCTAATTGTAGGCTAATTGTAGGTTAATTGTAGGTTAATTGTAAGCTAATTGTAGGCTAATTGTAGGCTAATTGTATACATACAAGCTAATTGTAGGCTAATTGTAAGATAATTGTATACATGCAGGCTAATTGTAGGCTAATTGTAGGCTAATTGTCGGCTAATTGTAGGCTAATTGTAGGCTAATACAAATTCACCTCAAATTTCGTTCTCTGTGCGTATTGAATAAATTATCCGACTACCTTCTACACATGCAGCCTCGCGCCGTAAATAGGAACATAAACAAAGTGGCTAACACCGCTCATATCAACAAAGCCTTTGCTTTGCTTCACAATGCGTTTGGGGGGGCCGTGAGATTTCCGCTTTCTTACTTACTTAAATGTATAGTAGCAATTGTAAGATTACATTTTTGTTAAATTTTTAGAATATTTCCTCATGGTCTGCTAGCTGTAGGCTAAAATATTAATCAGCCCTGGCTCTGTAATTGGGGACAGAAACAAAGGAGCTGGTGTTAAAGGGAGAGGTGTTTTTGTTTGGGTTGAAATATCAACACACTCTCTCCAGAATTACTATTTGTAGGTAGGATTTTAAAGCTATAAATTCAGTCACAGAGTTTGTGAGTCAAATGGCTATGTGAGAATATGTGCTCCGGTTGCACATGTCCCTCTACAAGTTGGTTTAGATACAGTGGGAGTTTTCAGAAGAAGGGGGGGGTGGTTTGTTGATTTACAAAATCTTGCTTGTAGGCGTAGGTACAGGAGACAGGCTTGCTTTTGCTAATAATAGATCATAATAAGGTCATATTCACGTCTTTTTCATCATATCTCAACCCGGTTAAATTGAGAGCCATATTACAGCAGTATTTGTGTATAGGAAATTAATATCGATGAACGTGAAAGAGAAAATCCAATACAGCTTCAAAGTACCATAATGTCAAGGCTACACATGTATCCAGGACAAAGAAGAGTCTTGTTCAGTACACACACATTCAAAACAATACAACTTTTACAGTTTACCCATACAATAAAATATTTTGTCTCCCACTCTCTTTGTAACAATACAACTTATAACAACATATATAAAGACGAAAAATACATTTGAAAATAGCCTTATGCAATATTATGTATAGTAAACAGAATATAAACAATTTAAACCAAATAATATACAGAATAATGTACAATAATATACAGAATTAAAACAGAATAATATACAGAATAACATAAAATAATATACAGAATAATATACAGAATTAAAGCAGAATAAAATAAAATAATATACAAAATTAAAACAGAACATAATATGCAATAATACTATAAACAGAATAATATATAATATAATATACAGAATAATATACAGAATAAAACAAAGAGTGACCGTGCGTGCGTGCGTGTCTGTGTGTGTGTGTTCGTGTGCGTGCGTGCGTGCGTGCGTGCGTGCCTGTGTGTGTGTGTGTGTTCGTGTGCGTGCGTGTCTGTGTGTGTGTGTGTGTGTTGTCCCCCAGGGTGTGTTCTCAGGTTCCAGTGCTGCCAGGTGAACATGGAGAAGCCTCACTGGAGGAGCTGGTGGACACTGAGGAAGACCTGCTTCCTCATAGTGGAGCATAACTGGTTTGAGTCCTTCATCATCTTCATGATCCTCCTCAGCAGCGGGGCTCTGGTGGGTGGGTGTGTGTGTGTGTGTGTGTGTGTGTGTGTGTGTGTGTGTGTTTTCTATGTGTGTGTGTTTCTGTCTGTGTTTGTTTTCTATATATATATGTGTATGTGTGCTTGTGTGTGTGTGTATGTGTTTTCTATGTGTGTGTGTGTGTGTTTGTTTTCTATATGTGTGTTTGTGTGTGTGTGTGTGTGTGTGTGTGTGTGTTTCTATGTGTGTGTGAAGGAATGGACCAATGATTCCATGCTGTCTTTGCTAGCCAGGCTGATAACCAGTGTTGGGCAAGTAACTCATACATTGTAATAAGTTCTATTAACATATTACTCCTTCAAAAAGTAAATATATTACTTTACTTATTACTGGGTATTTAATTGTTACTATTAATTACTGTATTACATTCACAATCACTACCCTGCCTCCTCCCGAAAAATGTTATATCTCATTTTATCTCACATCTCATTTTATAATTGAATCCTCTTTATTGGAACAATAATGAACCTTAGGAGTCAACAATCAGCCAAAGTGCAAACATTGCGGCCTCACAAACCAGATGATTGACAGGTTGGTTCAAGTAGCCTACCCTGTTTGCTAGGACCAGAAATCATGTTCTTGTAAAGCAGTAACTATTAGTTACTTGGATTAGTAGTTGTAATATTATTACCATTTTGGAAATGGTAATTTATTATACCAGTAGTTACGGAAAAAAGTAATAATATTACAGTAACTAGTTACCGCCAACACTGCTGGTAACCATGGCATTAGTTTTTTTACCAAGCTCCTGTTTGCATTTTAAGTCACTTTCGTGTGAATTACATTTGTTCAAATGTGCCCATTCTGTATCAAAAAAGGGTTTGTTTAAATAAAGATTAGTACAGTTATATACCAATGCACACACAAGAAAGATGGGTAATCAAAATAATAGAATATATATAAAAACTGTATATATACTATATAGAGCTCGCAATTGCATATCTCACCATTATATCATCTGCATTTACACCACTAGGTGGCAGTGTGAACTATGCATATGTGTGAACTGCCCCCTACAGGCGTTTGAGGACATTTACATTGAGCAGCGGCGAACAGTCAAAACGGTTCTGGAGTACGCGGACAAGGTGTTCACGTACGTCTTCATCCTGGAGATGCTGCTGAAGTGGGTGGCCTATGGCTTTGTCAAGTACTTCACCAACGCCTGGTGTTGGCTAGACTTCCTCATCGTAGACGTACGTATCGAATACCGCTTTGCGTTGAATGACGTTTGTCTCTGGGAGGGGGGGACTTTTACTATTACTATAATTTATTTAGCGAAGATTATAGTCTGGAGACCCTGTTCGCTTTAGAGTTCGCACAGTCACCCTGACGGTGGCTCTAGATGATGGGATCAAAAACATTTGACCGATCCTAAGCGCCGCCCATTTCACCTGTCCAACCTAGTTACTGTAACTAGGTTGGACCAAACATCATCGAGAGAGAGCACAGTTAAGTCCCGCCCACGCGGGAGGGAAAAAAACATTCCCATATCTCTCTATTGACTTTGTATTGCGCGTGTTCGGGCTCGGGCTCGGGTTCAGACAGAATTGTTTCGGGCTTGGCCCGCGTCCGGTTCAGCTTTTTAGGCCCGATTAAGTTCTAATCAGAATCACTGACTATACCTTTAGATATGATTGCTGTGACAGTGAAAACATGGCTTCATCATGTTCTCTAACCTTTCATCTCACCTTTTGACTGGCGTGGATCCGGCCACTATCACCCCCCTTCCCCCCATCCTTCTCCCCCGGTCAGGTTTCCCTGGTAAGCCTTGTAGCCAACGCTCTGGGCTATTCGGAGCTGACCGCTATCAAGTCTCTGAGGACACTACGAGCTCTGAGGCCCCTGAGGGCCCTGTCACGGTTTGAGGGCATGCGGGTAAGGGCAACTGCAAAAAATATATAAATATATATAAATAAATCAAATTAAAAAAATATATATATATAATTTAATACATGTTTTGGCTTGTTAGGGTAGGAATAATGTAGCACAGTGTCATTTGCAGTCCTTGGAGATTGTTTGATAATGTTCAATAAAACATTGTTTGAATGTCCTTCGGCTGCAACTGTCAACGTAGATTGCATGTTTATTACTCTCTCTAGAAATATATTTGTTCTTGTACTATAAATGTATCGTATGCCTTTCTTCACATTATGTACAGTTTGCAACTGTTCTAGAGCATTATTTTCTGACGTTGCTTGTGTGGAGGCTTTGGCCTGTAATGTGTTCCTTTGTTGTCTGTGTTTTTCCATTTACAGTCAAACAAAATGTTGTGACTTCATCTGCCTCTCTAAGGTTTTTTTCTGTTTTGCCTTTTTTTATCTGTCAAATGTGCATTTATACCCGTTGTCCATCTTCTATCCAGCTGTCACAAACTTACATTCTCTTTGTCTGTGCATTCAATCAATTGCCACATGTAGTTTCAAATATTTTAGCAAGGCTTGTATGTGTGCCTGCACTAATGTAGCAAGAATGCCTTTTGGTAATTGTTTTAGAATAATAATAGAAATAGAAATACTAAATTCTATGCTATATTTTTCTTATTGTCAACGGAGTCTGTAAATGGATCAAAACAACAATGATTTACAGTACAGTATTACTGTTATGTTTACCGTATGTAGCACACACTTTAATTGTAGCTAGACAATGATGTAAAATTTAGTTTTTGGTCTCGTCAGAGGCGTGACAATGAGAAAAAGACATGTATTCTAACATCAATACACCCGCTAATACAGGATATACATTTAATCACATTTTGCTTTGTGCTACTGAAGTTAACATCAGTGTGGATCAGATCATTATATATCAGTGATCATTGATTGTCCAGACCTGTTTTACTTTTAAAGCTACAATCTTCAAAATCTTGAGTTTATTGTGTTGTGGCAACGTCCACAATTTTACATAAGTCTCTAGAAGGCAATTGTCTTGGAAATATCACACCGCTAGATACTGGATTCTAAAAGCTCATATAGAACCAAAAAAGGGTTAGCTGGTATTTTACATACATGCAGTATGTATGTACTGTAGGGGAGGCAATTATAGTGATACGTGCCAAAGTTTATGATTGTGGCTTTAATGTGTGTAAAAGTCAGATCTCGTTGGTGAGTCGGACTGACTGCTGGTGTGACCCCCAACCTTCTTCCCAAGGTGGTGGTTAACGCCCTGCTCGGCGCCATCCCCTCCATCATGAACGTCCTGCTGGTCTGCCTCATCTTCTGGCTCATCTTCAGCATCATGGGCGTCAACCTGTTTGCGGGGAAGTACTACCACTGCATCAACACCACCACGGGAGACTTGTTCCCCATCGACGTGGTCAACAACCAGAGCGAGTGCGAGAGCCTCGTCAACGACAGCGCGCGCTGGAAGAACGTCAAGATCAACTTCGACAACGTTGGTGCCGGCTACCTAGCCCTGCTCCAAGTGGTCAGTGGAAGCCAGGACGCTAGCGATGTATGCTAGCGTAGCGGGGGGTTTTAGCGTGTACAAGATGCCCTCACCTCCAAATGGACACTGGTTTGTGTCGCATCATTGTTGTTGTGAAAGATGGGAACAGGGGAATCTGTCATAATACATTTCATCTTAAATCCTTAAATTATATTTTAAAACCTTGCTTGTCTTAGTTAGAGGGAGTCAATTACATAGGCTCCAAATAATATGATCTGTTCAAGCAGTGCCTTTACAGTTATTACAGTAATTTTATTGTTATTTCCCAAGAAACTAAAAACAAACTATATTTCCACAACACAAATTCAGATTTTTATTGCAAAAACATGGTGAGAAGGTACTGACTGGTCTGGTTAATTTGCTGAATCGTCCCTGTTTCTTAAACTAAAGCATTATTGGCCAGTTTGGTTATTGCTTTTTAGACATCGAGTTGAGTTGCCTTTTTTTCAGGGTAATATCATTCACACGGCATACACATTTTCCATGATTCCTTAATTATAGACACACATCACTTATACATCACACACCTGAACCAAAATACAGTAACTAATTCAAAATGAGATCAAAACAAGTTACATTGCGGTTGTCATTTTGTGATGGAAACACACACACACACACACACACACACACACACACACACACACACACACCTCCATCTCTGGAGACCAAATCTAAATCTTCTGTCCTCTGCTCTTAGGCAACCTTTAAGGGTTGGATGGACATCATGTATGCGGCTGTGGACTCTCGCAATGTAAGTTATTTTTCATTAGTAAACAGGAATCTAAAGCTAATCCTCAAGCAGACCTATCTTTTTACAGTAGGAATTATTGATCCAGTATACTTACAGTACTGTCACTGTTGTATATGCAGTGGTTCAGTTCAACTTTATTACAGTTCAACAGATTCAGGGTTTATTGAAGAGACTATGTACGGTACACTCATATTCTGGTATAATACTGTATTTTATGGGAGTGTGACTTGTTTTGTTTATCTTAAAAACACTTAGCAAAAGGCTGCTACTGCCTTTGTTTTGGACTCATTTGACAAACACCTGAATACTGAATACTTCTTTGTGAACATCCAATCAGCGCGAAGACCAGCCCCAGTATGAAGTCAACCTGTATATGTACCTCTACTTTGTCATCTTCATCATCTTCGGCTCCTTCTTCACCCTCAACCTCTTCATCGGCGTCATCATCGACAACTTCAACCAGCAGAAGAAAAAGATGAGTACCACCATGTAGTCATTCTTCGAGCGTGTCAGAGTACTTTAAGAACAAAGCCCCTTTCACCATTAGTAATGTGGCGGCCCTGCCTTGTTTCAGCAGGCCTCTGGTCCTTATTGGCTGGGTAGGCCCTAATTAGGCTAATTAAGGGCGCCTGGGCATGTCACCTATATAGGTGTGTTGCAGCACTCTCTGTGACCCTCCTGGCACCACACATGTAGTTTGTTACGTTTCTTAGTTGGGTTAGCATGCAACACGCACCACCTATATTCAGTACTTACACCTACAGACATTCACACCTCATTATATTGTTATTCTGTTTGTTAGTTAAGTGTTTGGTTTGTTTCGTTTTTTTGGTTTACAGCCCTTGAGCCAGGCCGTAACAGTAATGACGCACATGCTTAGTTAAGCTAATGTGTAGATATTGTGAGCTGGACACAATCATGTTTTCGCCGATGATGGCTTCACTGTAGTCTCAGCCGCTCTTGTCCCATAAGCAACTCTGTGCTGAACGTCTGATACATAGACGTTCAGAATGTCAGCACAATCAAGAAAGGGGCTAGTAGATTTTCATTGGCTGTTAGCATTGTGACTCACAAGTCGGTATGCATCATTCCGGCACTACGCAATGCAGTATTTTATTTACTTATTTCAGTCTTTCTGTTAATTTTAAACAGTAAACAGATTTACAAAACCTGCAAACAGCCAGACCTGTTTCATTAAGTTTAAAGACAAATTCCTCAGTATGTTTAAGGTCTGATATAGTCACCAAGTTATGTTGTTGTTCCTCAAGCATGTCGATCAAAATACCACTACTGTCAAGTGGGCGGGTCTTGACGCAGTTAGCCAGGTAAGCCATGTAAAGACCTAATTAACTATTAATTATAATAATAATAAAGTAAGAATATTATTATTATTATTATTATTCCATCCATCAATCTTCATCTGCTTATCCGGAGTCGGGTCGCGGTGGCAGCAGGGGACCCCAAACCTCCCTTTCCCGAGCCACATTAGAAAGCTCTGACTGGGGGATCCCGAGGAATTTCCAGGCCATTTCCTGGGTCTTCCCCGAGGCCTCCTCCCAGCTGGACGTGCCTGGAACACCTCCCAAGGGAGGCGCCCAGGTGGGCATCCTTACCAGATGCCCGTACCACCTCAACTGGCTCCTTTCGACGCGAAGTAGTAGCGGCTCTACTCCGAGTTCCTCACGGATAGCTTCTCACCCTATCTCTAAGGGATTATTATTGCATTATATATGCATTATTGTTATTATTATTATTATTAGTAGTAGTAGTAGTATTATTATAGGCTAATAATAATATATACATAAATAGATACATAGATACGTAGATAACTAAATATAAAGAAAGAAAGAGAGAGAGAGATTGCGAGGGAGTTATCTAGCTAGCTAGCTAGCTAACTGTGTATGGTACACTGTGTATAGAGCACTGGCGTGCTGAAGTAAGCGAGTAACAGCTGTGTGCCCTGAGAGAACTGTTGCTTCCCTGTGAGGCAGTAATCACTATCTGGGCCGCGGTGAGACACTGGTGCATTTCCTCAAGCACGGCGGCTTTATGAGTCATGGAGAGCCATCCTCCCCCAAAACCAAACACACACAAACATGCACGCACGCACAGAGCCACCACAAATATAATCTGGAAGTGTCTCCGCCATTCTGTTCCTTCACAAAATGGGTGTTTTTGGAGTCTCCCGAGGGAGTCGTGTTGACGATATGATTTTGACCGTTTATTTGTTGTTGTTATTGTTAATTAAACTTGTTTTTGGCCACGCAAAATAAGGGGTTTCTAATCCTTAACTCTCCTCTGTCCATGTACTATCCGTCCATCAGCTTTACGTGCCTTTGGCGAGCGTTACTAAGGTAACTGGCTCCGTTTTCAGAGCTGAATTTAAAGAGGTGTCTTCAACCGCAGCAAAACAATTATATATGTTTTGGTTTGGTTTAGTGTATAAAAAAAACATACATTTTACGGTTACATTTAAAGAATACAATACATATATTTCAAATGCATATTTATCTAAAAACAGGAATTGCGTCAATATTAACACCAGCACTGATGTGTCACAAATCAACTGTTGCTTTGTATGCAGCTCAAAAAACACATTTTAGGGGTGCAGTTATGATTTACACTGGTTAATGGCCTCTGATCACATTAGGGGAGCCACTGGGGGCAGGTGATCCAGAGGTTCCTGGTTCGAACCCCGCTAACTCCTCGCCAAGTGTCGAGGTGTCCCTGAGCAAAACCTAACCCTAACATCTCCCGGTAGTCAGATGGCGCCTTGCATGGCAGCCACTGGGCATCGGCGTATGAATGTGAGGCTATACTGTGCAGCGTGAGTGGCTGGAAGGTTGGAATAGCGCTGTATGAATGCAGTCTATTTACCATTAGAAACAATTAGCCCTTTCTATTTTGACCCTAATCTCAAATGGGACGGTGGGGGGTCTATTAGAGCGAGACTACAGGGGTGATGTGCTGTGTCTTGTCCCGTCCCCACGGCTTCGGGTGGGACACAGACGATGGCTTGGTTATGTTGCCGTCTCTCGCTCTCTCTCCTCTCTCTCTCCTCTCTATCCCCCCTCCCTGCCCCATCTCTCTCTCTCTTCTCCCCCCCTCCCCCTCTCTCAATTCAAGTCAAGTATAGCTTTATTAGCATGAGAGTTATTACAGTATTAACAGTATTGCCCATGCTAGAGGGCAGGTAGCCCTCTCTCTCTGTCTCTCTCTGTCTCTGTGTGACCGTGCATCACGCACACTGCGAGAGAGCGCCCTCTTGCTGTCGCGGGGGTATTGCACCCTGTTTGTGCTTAGTGGGTGGAGCTCCCTCGTCGCTTCATGAGACATTGTTTGTAGCCTCGACGTGAATACTTTAAAGGAATGTGAAAATATTCACAAACAGACATTCATAATATTGTGTATATTATGAGGCATTTTAAGGTGTTATATTTCTCCTTTTCTGGCTATATAAAGGCTCAATCTGGCTAAAAAAGGTTTAATAATAATTAAATATTTGATTTTACAGTGCACAGCTATAAAGGTATAATCCAAGTATTACAAGCTAATACACTTTTTGTCAAAATCACCAAATCTCTCCTTGGATTCCACAATCTTACCATCCCCTGTGTGTGTTGAAAAATAATCCGGTACTTCTAGACAGCCCTGGCTCCGTAAATCAGAACATGAACAAAAGTGGCGAACACCGCTCACAAGAGCAAAACCGTGGTACTACGCTTTTCTTCACAATGCGTTTTGATGTGTGAGGCAGCTCTGTGAAGGGATACTGTTTAGATTTGAGCTTGAAGTTAGCAAGCTAACTCTCTGACAGTTAACTGTCGAGAATGACTGACCCCGTCCCTGCCTTTACATCAAATATAACTATTCCCTGCTCTGTCCACGCTGTGATACTTGAATTGATGTGTCATTATGAGTTGTATGTACACGATTATAACCAGTTTTCTTATGGTCTCTTTACTTTGGAGGTCAGGACATCTTCATGACAGAGGAACAGAAGAAATATTATAACGCCATGAAGAAACTGGGCTCAAAGAAGCCACAGAAACCTATACCCCGGCCCACGGTAAGAAATAACTAACTCTGTAGGGTAGTGTATAAGATCTTGTATTTTGTTCAAGTATTTTCAAGTCTAATCATTTTGTATTTAGCAAGAATCTGTTTGCATCGGTTGAGAGGAACTGCTGTCCGCGTAAACACCACACCACTGCGGCTGAACCCAAGCATACGATCGGATGGCTCTCAACATGCGCAATCCCAACAGAATTCCACACGAATTGACTCTTTAAATAATATCACTGTAACTAATAACACTTTAAAGTTTAACTCTGTGCTGACGCTTTCTGAGATTTCGCAGGCCGTGCAGTGGTCAGTGGTTAGTTTCCACACCGTTGCTATGAACTTGAAAGTGAAGCCTTAGCCTTAGCAACCTCCTTAGCACGCCTTAGCAACCTAATTTGTTGGAACGCTGTAGAAATGACAAACCCCTTCCACACCTGCCCCCCCAGAACGCGTTCCAAGGCTGCGTGTTCGACTTCATCACCAAGCAGGCCTTCGACATCGTCATCATGATCCTCATCTGTCTGAACATGGTGACCATGATGGTGGAGACGGACGACCAGACGGACGAGATGGACCAGATCCTCTACTGGATCAACCTGGTCTTCATCGTGCTCTTCACCGGGGAGTGCGTGCTCAAGATGATCTCGCTGCGCCACTACTACTTCACCATAGGCTGGAACATATTTGACTTTGTCGTGGTGATCCTGTCCATTGTGGGTACGTGTGGCCGCGTGGCCCCTTGCCTTGTGCGTTGTTGTGTGTTGTTGTGTTGTTTGTTGTGTTGTTTGTTGTAGTGGTGTTGTTGTGTGTTGTAGTGGTGTTGTAGTGTTGTTGTGTTGTTTGTTGTAGTGGTGTTGTAGTGTTGTTGTGTTGTTTGTTGTAGTGGTGTTGTTGTGTTGTTTGTTGTAGTGGTGTTGTTGTGTGTTGTTGTGTGTTGTAGTGGTGTTGTTGTGTTGTGTGTTGTAGTGGTGTTCTTGTGTGTTGTAGTGTTGTGTTGTGTTGGAGTCAGCGATTGTAAGCTAATGCGCTTTAGGTTCAAGGAACGTCGCCTTGAGGTCCGCTAGCTGACCAGCCTCTGTGCGCGCTGTAAACATATTCTGGTGTTTATACACAGCCCTGGCTCTGTAAATGGGAACACAAAGAGATGCAGACCGCACCACACAACAACAAAAACACTATCCCAGCCTTGGCAATGTGTGTCCAATGTGTGGGGGCGGAGTTTCTGAGAAAGCACCCTATGTCATTGAAGGGAGAGGTGTTTTTGACTAAAGAATTACTATACATTTATGACGTCCTGATTGTGCCAATAGCTGTCAATCAAATCATTAGCAGGTGATTGGTAGCCTGGAAACAGATCAATCTGATAACTACCTGCTCTGGCCACCCTTCCATTCAGACATATTTCCATCCGGCATTGAATTATATCACAACCGTGTATCTAATACAGGGAGGGTTTTTATTTTCGATTTTAGTGTTTGGTTACATTTTAAGTCCGATTTTCCCCTCAAACCGAGGAACTGTATGTGTTGCCACAACACATTCAGTTCAGCACTGCTGTAGGGATGGAGGGGTTGGTCTTTGTTTGTATGTTCTTGAGTGTGACTTGAGTGTGACTTCCATTTACGCAAAGATGTATTGGATTTGCCAGCATTGATTATTAGTTATTAGTTAAAAGTTAGTTAATAGTTCTGCTTTGACTGAAATCTTCACTCTGTTTTTGCAGGTATGTTTCTGTCTGAAGTCATTGAGAAGTATTTCGTATCCCCGACATTGTTCCGCGTGATCCGTCTGGCCAGGATCGGCCGCATCCTCCGCCTCATCAAAGGCGCCAAGGGCATCCGCACGCTGCTATTCGCCCTGATGATGTCCTTGCCCGCCCTCTTCAACATCGGCCTGCTCCTCTTCCTCGTCATGTTCATCTACGCCATCTTCGGCATGTCCAACTTCGCCTACGTCAAGCGAGAGTCCGGCATCGATGACATGTTCAACTTCGAGACGTTCGGCAACAGCATGATCTGCCTGTTCCAGATCACCACGTCCGCGGGATGGGACGGCCTCCTGGCGCCAATCCTGAACAAGCGCGAGCCCGACTGTGACAGCCTGATGGAGCACCCGGGCAACCCTTACCGGGGCAACTGCGGCAACCCGTCGGTGGGCATCTTCTTCTTCGTCAGCTACATCATCATCTGCTTCCTGATAGTGGTCAACATGTACATCGCCGTCATCCTGGAGAACTTCAGCGTGGCCACGGAGGAGAGCGCCGAGCCGCTGAGCGAGGACGACTTCGAGATGTTCTACGAGGTGTGGGAGCGCTTCGACCCTGACGCCACGCAGTTCATGGAGTACGACAAGCTGTCGGACTTTGCCGACGCGCTGGACCCGCCGCTGCGCATGGCCAAGCCCAACAAGATCCAGCTGATCTCCATGGACCTGCCCATGGTGAGCGGCGAACGCATCCACTGCCTGGACATCCTGTTTGCCTTCACCAAGCGCGTGCTGGGCGAGGGCGGGGAGATGGACGTGCTGCGCGGGCAGATGGAGGACCGCTTCATGGCCTCCAACCCCTCCAAGGTGTCCTACGAGCCCATCACCACCACCCTGAGGCGTAAGCAGGAGGACATGTCGGCCGTGGTGATCCAGAGGGCCTTTCGGCGCTACCGCATTCGCGCGGCCATGAAGAGGGCCTCGGCGCTCTACCGGGAGCGGTTGAAGGACTGCCTCCACGACCCCGACAAGGAGGCGATGGTCATCGGCAAGTTCCAGGAGAACTCCACCTCGGACAAGACGGACATGACGCCCTCCACGGCATCCCCGCCCTCCTACAACAGCGTCACCAAGTCGAACAAGGACAAGTACGAGAAGGACAACAGGGAACATGAGAACAAGGGCAAAGACATGAAGGAGAGGAAGAAATAAGCGAGACGTGCCGGAGAGACGCGGGGGGTTGATAACTGACTTAGCTGGAGAGAGAGAAACTTGTTTACAGCTGCAGAGGGGGGTAGATGCACTGGCATACACACAAGGTGTGTTGTTATATGGAACCGCAGATGTGTGGCGGTCTGGTAAACCTAACATGGGTGTGGATAGATGACAGGATATATTTATACAGTATATTATTATATGGGATTTCCAGAAGGTTCATTTGGCCACAGCTTGGTTGACGAGCTTAATATTGAGCGGACACTACGGTAGAATGAGTGGGATGTTCTGTATGGCGATTGTGGAGGTGGAATAGAGCCTCGTTTGCAAAGCGCTTGTGATTTTCCTATTTGGTTGTTGTAACTTTCTGACACACTTGAGTGTACTGTTAAGTTGTCTGTAGCTAGTGCTGCTGCTACTAATATAAATCCAGTGTCTTGAATTGAACAATCGTTAGTATCACTCCGCTTTGATTTCCTTCAAATTCTTTTTCGTTTTCTTTTGTATTTCGTTTAATTTCTTTTGGTTAATTCTCATTCTTGAGTTGCCTTTTGTACGACTGAATGTTTTCTACTCATTCGTGTCCACAGCTTTCTCTGTAGTCAGATCACCAAGGGCAATGTACTGTATAGACAATACTGGATTTCCCCGCTGCGAAGCGGTGGCTCGTAAAAAAAATTTAAAAAAATTCTCCTTAACACTTTCCCTGCCCCGCCCTCCCAACCCAGCCCGGGAATGCTTTTTCCCATTTCACTACGCAGTCAATACGCCTCTATATCTCTGTCTTTCTTGGCCGGTATGCCTTTCCGTGATTGTTAAAATCCCGCTTTGTGCTTTTCATCTCGCCTCAAGTCTGCAAACACAAGAGAATGTACGCCAAGCGATGGAATGAAACCCCAACATGATGGTAATATTATTCAGACACACAGTACTGTCATATATCGTCTGCTGTAATGTATCTGACTCTCTCTTTCTCTCTCTCTCTCTCTCTCTCCTCTCCTGCTTTCTATTAAAAACTGTTTAAAGGTGCCCTCCTCAATTGTGTAATAGCGCCCGTTCCGTGAGCCTACCAGAGCCGTAAGTGGTCACACCAAAATGACAACGTTTTTGTAATTCTGTTGTCGACTACTAGGGGGCAGTCAAGACACGCATAGGGGAGTGTAAGTTTACGAAGGTTTCTTAAATAACAAAGTATACAGACAGGAAAAGCCAAAATTTGTAAGCAGTTTTGAAGTAGGATGCACACAAATATACTGTAACACAATACACTTAATGGATTAGATGTCACAAATGTACGTATGGGATTTATGCTGTTCCTAACTTGAAAAAAAAAATAAAGAAGAAAAAAAAATAATAGAAGAAAAAAAGCGTATGTAGTGCTTTGGTTTGTAAATATAGCTATTCGGGCCCTCAGTATGCATCACACTTATATTTTTTGTAAGAGCACTTTTAATCTAACCTGACATGCCAGAGGAATTGTTTTCACAAGTCCATCTGGGGAGCTGTACATTGAAACTGTTTTTGAGTGGCTGTACTTTCAAAAAAATACTTGGCATTTGATTGGATGAATCATTTGGTCTTTTTTGCTGTCGGCACACCTAATCCACCTAAAACACGACGCTGATGGGAAAACCACGCCCGTATAGCTATAAACCCAATGTTTATGGGAAAACCACGCCCGTATAGCTATAAACACGACGCTGATGGGAAAACCACGCCCGTATAGCTGAAAAACACGACGCTGATGGGAAAACCACGCCCGTATAGCTATAAACCCGATGCTTATTGGAAAACCATGCCCGTATAGCTGTAAACACGGCGCTGATGGGAAAACCACGCCCGTATAGCTATAAACACGACGCTGATTGGAAAACCACGCCCGTATAGCTATAAACACGACGCT
>JAODLL010000012.1:1230981-1248048 GCA_026546735.1 Forbesichthys agassizii
AACTAATCAGTCGTGTTTATAGCTATACGGGCTTGGCGTTCCAATCAGCATCGCGTTTATAGCTATACGGGCGTGGCTTTCCAATCAGCGTCGTGTTTATAGCTATACGGGCGTGGCTTTCCAATCAGCGTCGTGTTTATAGCTATGCGGGCCTGGTTTTCCAATCAGCGTCGTGTTTATAGCTATGCGGGCCTGGTTTTCCAATCAGCATCGTGTTTATAGCTATACGGGCGTGGCGTTCCAATCAGCCTCGTGTTTATAGCTATACGTGCGTGGTGTTCCAGTCAGCGTCGTGTTTATAGCTATACGGGTGTGGTTTGTGTGTGTCTACCATGGTGCTTACAGCGAAAACGACCAGATGGTTTATCCAATCAACTGCCAAGTATTTCTTTGAAAGTACAGCCATTCACACAGTTTCAATGTACGGCTCCCCAGATGGACTTTTGACAGCAAATGATCTGGCATGTCAGGTTAGTAGGCAACCCTTGCGCGCTGGGGAGGGTTAGTTAAGTTTATTCAAATCTGACCAACCCTAACCCTCGCGAGACGACACACACACCTGGAGGATCTTCTGCACGCCACGGGCCACGTCGTAGTGCTCCGCGCCCACGATGTTGGGGTCCATGATGCGGGAGGTGGAATCCAGGGGGTCCACGGCGGGGTAGATGCCCAGCTCGGCGATGGCACGGGACAGCACCGTGGTGGCATCCAAGTGGGCGAAGGTGGTGGCGGGGGCGGGGTCCGTCAGATCATCAGCAGGCACGTAGATGGCCTTGGCAGTAACGGAAGGTTGTGATTGGTTATTAGTCACGTATTCATCACCCAGTGTTTGCCGTTACCATCGTTGTTGTAAATAGCGGCGTTAGAAAGTAATCGATACACCCGATTGAGATATTATTTTCTCTGAAACATCCTCAAACGAGGAAAGATGCTCGTTAACAGATTTAGCTTTAAGCTAATTTCCATCTGCACTCCCTGAGCAAGTTTACATAAGGGTTGAGAACCCCACATTAGCATTGCTAGGACAGTTACCAACCTTCTTACCTGTTCAGCATTTGGCAGATGCATTAGTCAATAGATGGACAGGTCATACATCAGCAATTGCAAGCAACCAGTATTATATCAGCTTGGCAAGCAGAGTATTTAGACCTTGTCCTGCTTGGCAAAACATGTTGAAGTCTTATTTTCATTAATAGTCAACAAGGAACTTAAGGAACACTGGTAATAAATTAACAGAAATTTCAATCTCATCTGGACATTTCCATGTTTGTTTAAGCATACAAGCATATAATACACCCAGTCAGTCCAACAGTGATTACAATGTGGACCGTAGGATAATGTATTTACTACAAGGGCAATGTCAAATAAAGCTACCACTTCAACAGCAGAGGGAGCAGACGTTTGGTCTCATCGCCACTAGAGGGAGCTACTACAGTAAAGTTCAAACCACATGGTTTCAGTGCATTGATGTGTCCTGACTTGCTCACCTGCACAGATGTGATGGAGCCCTTCTTGGTGGTGGTGATCCTCTCCTGCATGGTGCCCATGTCTGTGGCCAGGGTGGGCTGGTAGCCCACAGCCGAGGGGATACGACCCAGCAGGGCAGACACCTGAATGGTGGAGCATGGAGAGGGGGGCAGGGTCAGCGGTTGCCATCTTCACCATGCATGTTCATTTGACAGTTGGTCGAATAGCATGTTGCTTAGACTAGAATTGAACCTTCATCTATATCTAATGGCTGATCAGTAGCCCTGCATATTTTAAACATGATTCTGCTCCAGCACACCTGATTCACATGAATGGGCTGTCATCTCCGCAGAAGCCTGATAACGACCCAGTCACGTGAATCAGGTGTGTTGGAGCAGGGAGACACCCACAACATGCAGGGCGGTGGGTCCCCCAGGCCCAGGGTTGGGGAAAATGTTGCAATTACATGCTATGGTTGATAATGTGGGCCCCTATTGACTGTGGCTCTCAGTTTAAAGTCAAGAAAAGCCTGGAAACCTTGTTAGCATTAACGTTTTCACCCTGATTGGCCCACCAGCAGGGTGATGACTGAAGTGAAGCATTTTTCTAAATGGTGGTAGAGCTACATGAGGCGATCAGAACAGTTGTAGCAATGCTGATTGGTTAAAGGCTGTCCAATAGTTTCTAAATTAACCACAAATCTACAGCCAGTAAAAAGGAAACAACTGTTAACACTTCCCAATGGAGGGAGTCCAGACCATAATTGAAAGTGAATTTTGGGTCTGGTTACACCAGGCTACTGCAGCGATGGCTTGGTGTCTACTGACCTCAGAGCCTGCCTGTGTGAAGCGGAAGATGTTGTCGATGAAGAGCAGCACATCCTGACCCTCCTGGTCACGGAAGTACTCTGCCACAGACAGCCCGGTCAGAGCCACTCGGGCACGGGCGCCTGGCGGCTCGTTCATCTGCCCGTACACCAGCGCCACCTGGTGAGAGGGAGGGAGGCTTTTCATGTAGACGCAGCACCGCGCTAGCTAACGTAGCTAAAGCCGACGCAGCGCGCTAGCTAATGTGGCTAAAGCAGACAGCACTAAGTTACTTCCCAACCCTGTCGGCTAGTAACTGATAACATGTTATCAGTTACTTTTAATTGATTATTTAAAAACATAAATATATAATAAACACTGCAAACGGAATCCATTATAGCTACCAGGTAAAATACAGGTATAAGATTAAAAAAGATATTAAAAAAAGAATGCATAAAGCAATCGGCGGTTCTCTTAACGTCGATCAATAAGTGAAATCAAGTGTTACTTTAATCCGATCCCTTGAGCAACATAAATCACAAAAATTGATAGATTTGACACAAACACCACAGTAAATTACATTGGATGGCATTTTAAAGAACAATGTTTAGGCGTGAAGTAATCTCAAAGTAATGGAAAGTAATAAGATTGTTACTAAATTTAGGCAATCCAAAAATTACATTATTTATTATTTTGGTTTGATAACTGTAATATATTACGTTTAAAACGTAACCTAGCCAACGCTGTTAGCCAACATGGCTAAATCACCTTGGAGGTTGTGTCTTTCAGGTTGATGACACCAGACTCAATCATCTCGTGGTACAAGTCGTTCCCCTCGCGGGTTCGCTCGCCCACACCAGCGAACACCGAGTAGCCACCGTGGGCCTTGGCAACGTTGTTGATCAGCTCCATGATCAACACGGTCTTGCCCACACCAGCACCACCAAACAGACCTGAGGCAGACAACATAGCTCAGTTAAAGCAACTTTACCTTCAAAAACAGGCTCAATTAAAGAAACTTTACCTTCAAAAACAGGCTCAGTTAAAGCAACTTTACCTTCAAAAACAGGCTCAGTTAAAGCAACTTTACCTTCAAAAACAGGCTCAGTTAAAGCAACTTTACCTTCAAAAACAGGCTCAATTAAAGCAACTTTACCTTCATAAACAGGCTCAGTTAAAGCAACTTTACCTTCAAAAACAGTAAATCTGTAAAATGTAAATCACATATCGTCCGTACACACGTACCAATCTTTCCTCCCTTGGCATATGGGGCCAGCAGGTCCACAACCTTGATTCCAGTGACCAGAATCTCCTGCTCCACGCTCATGTCAGTGAATTCAGGGGCCTCTGCGTGGATGGGGGCTGTCCTGTAGGAAGACAACATTGCATTTATTCAATAAATAAAAGCATAGTCACTACTTGCATACTTCACCGCTGCGATTGGACGGCCGGGAAAACCACAACAGTGATTGACGCGGCGTTTCACCAAAAGTTGAACATTTTTCAACTTTAAGAAACGCTTAGCGCTTGGCGTGAAATAAACGCTCAGTCCTCCCCTAGCCGAGACAGTTGGTTGCTATGGTATCTCTGGAAATTCTATGTTGAAACCAGACAGTCTAGTTTGTGTTATAAATGTATGTCATAATATTATTTATAATATATGCCTATTCTTTACATTATGTTTCATGTTAGTATTGTGGTAATCTGGGGATGTCAACTGAGTCTACAGATAGCCATCATCTTCTCCATTGTTGTCGTTGACGTCGTCGTCAGGTGTAGGTAGGATGTGACCGTTGCTAAGTGTATTATTTGTCCCACCCCTTCTCCGCTGCGATTGGATGGCCGAGTAAACCCTGACAGTGATTGGCACTGCATTTAACCTAAAGTTTAACATTGTTAAACAATAAAAAATAAACTCAGCGCCCGACGTCGGAAAAATAAAAAAGCGACCTGCTGGCATTTTTAGCAGCCTGGAGAAATGCACGGCTCCCATTAAAATGTAATTGAAAAGTAACGCTTGTGTGAGGTTAAAAAGCACTTTGGTGGACATGTGGTCTTGGCCACTACGTGTACTCACTGCTTTGTGGAAATAGGACCCCTCTCGTCAATGGGCTCCCCAATGACATTCATGATCCTGCCCAGAGTCTCTGGACCAACAGGGATTCTGATGGGGGCGCCAGTGTCCAGAACCTTCTGTCCTCTGACCAGACCCTCTGTACCGTCCATAGCAATGGTGCGTACAGTGCTCTCACCTAAGAGGGGAGTCAAACTGGATCACAACTCCATTTTCATGGTCTTTATGTTGTACCAGCATTTAATTTGAAGATTGAATAATATTGAAAAGGTGTGAAAGTAATGGCAACATAATGTAATCAGCACTGACAAACTGTTGCTTGCTAATAATTGCTTGTGTATGACCTGTTGTTATTGACAAGATGTACGAATTATAAAGTAGCTTTAGATAAAGGCGTCTGCTATATGCTTTCACTGTATTATTTTGCCTTCCCTTCACCCAGTTAAGAGGGCAAGTCAAATCGCTGAACCATCCAGATGCCTCTAAGCGCCAACTTGGCAACAAACTCACCTAGATGCTGTGCCACCTCCAAGACTAGCCTGGACTCGCGGCCGCTGACTTCCAGGGCGTTCAGGATGGGAGGAAGGCCCTCATCGAACTGGACGTCCACGACAGCACCGATGACTGCCACGATGCGACCGTGGGCAACCACAGCTGCGGCAGCCGGAGCAGCATAGTCTCTGCCTGTGGAGTAATCAGTTTCACACGTTCAAAATAGTTCTTGTCTAGCTAGAACGCAGACGCAATGTGGTTAAAGGAAGAAATCCTGGTTAACAACTCTATCCTGCTTCTAAATAAACAGTTCAAGTGATTATAATAAAAGCTAACATATAACCGATGTGTGTGATGTTGATATGTAGCTAATCTTGACCTTGTGTGAATTTAATGCGCGACCAGTAGTCTGTCTGCGCGTTAGCTTCTGCCTTCTAACATCCCCAATGTCAAGTGATCATTATTGGACATGTTATGGATGACAGGTAAGTCGTCCTAGGTTCTTGTATACGGTTAAATTCCCAGTCCCGGCAGTTGCATTTGTTTAAATTACTACAGCAAAAACAGTAAACCGAGTATTGCTTTTGCAGATCCCCCCCCCATGAACGAGTATGAAGTCAAGGTTAGCTGCTGCAGACAGCTAGCTTCGCGACAACGCCTGCTTCTGTCAAGGAGTGTTGTAACCAAACCGTTCCCCTTCCCGAAATAGTTAAATTGCTTACAGCAATGCAGAATACACTTACAAATGAACGCAACTGAATATGCATCGAGGATGTATTTATTTATTGAATGCATCATTGTATAATAGTTTAAATGAAGTGTACTAGCACGGTGACCTTTTTGGACCACGTCTACAGGATGTTTAAATTAAGTAGTTTTAATACACATTAACCACGTGACAGTATTCTATTTAGGATATACTAATCCACATATTGACAAAGTTGCAAATAGTCAAAGTGATAGCCAATGAACAAATTAGGCGGGGGGGTAAATTTGTCATGACATCGGCCAGCGCTAGCTCACCTCATGAGATGACAAATAAAGGTCATTCCTGGTAGTAAAGAAATAACAGAGCCCGGGCGAACTTATTGGACAACATCTCTCGGTAAATGTAAAAAACACACATTTTAACGTATTCATGTTTGCAAGTAGAAGGGGTGTGATTTATTATTTCCCCAATTCAAACTTGCGGCCTCCTGTAGTAGCATGTCACACGGCATGTTGCTAGCGCAAGCTAGCGCCGCCGCTCACCCCATTTGATACGCAGTGGTAAAACACACCGAAGCTCTCCGATAAACGCGCCTTGCATTGAATACGTACGTGAAAGAACTGCTGGAGATCCGACAAGAGCCTTGAGGGGCTTGGCCCCAGGCTTGAGAGCCTGCAGAGCCCCGGTGCAGCAGCGTCCCACAGCTCCTAACATTGTTAAAATGGCTGAAGGTGGAAAGAGACAGAAGAACTGAATGCTTTATAATGAATGGCCGGCTAGACTCACTGGGCATGCGTGTAACGTCAACTACCTAAGAGCGCATGCGTAGAACGACTGACACTGTCCTCCAGAATGAATTCGTCAGTGGATGCTCATGAAGATTTAAGTTTCTTAAATGACACATTTACTTTTACGTGTAAAGCCAAAAATGGACCGAGTATCTAGTCCCCTCCCCAATCTGGGCATTCAAACTATATAATTAGTAAAACATGCGAAATGACACAGGCCTATTCTAACACTAAATCAGTGTTCACACCGTGTTATAAGCGTCATACTAAAAAAAAACAAGGTTAAAACCTCTAAGGCTCTGAACACTTTTTAATGCAATTAAACTATAGCAATTTCAGATATCTAAATATAGCATAGTCTATATTGTGTATCTGTCGGTTGTACTTTTGATTTATGTACCTGTATTTTAAACAGCGCCTACTCACATCAGCCGCTAGAGGGCAATGTTGCACTAGAAAATAGAAATGGTACGGCACACAATAGGTAACCTGACATGCCCGATGTATTGTTATTCACACGGCCATCTGTGGACCATCTGAAGCCGTGCATCTGTTTGTAAAGTGCATTAGATTATCCATATGGTTGTTTTCACTGTCAGCAAACCTATACTGTAGAGCTATTAATACGATGCTGGATGGTAAGATGCAACTCGATATTCACATTGATTCCTAAGCTTTCCGGAATTATTATCGTGGCCATAAGTGCCATAAGTCCTACTTATGGACCAGTATATGTAATTATACTGTAAACATATTGTTACTATAATATATATATATATATATATATATATATATATATATATATGATAAAACAAAATAACTTTTAAGATCATTTTTTACAATAAGGAATAATTATTTGGAATTAGTGAATAACTAGGTTGAAATGTAAAGAATAATTCAACTTCTTGCATTTCCAAAATTAATTAAGTCACTGTGATATAGGCTATAGTATATTCACATTTTAAAGCATTGGAACATTGCATAATGTGAGCTATTGCATAAGGAACTTGAACAGCATCTCTTAGTGTAGTGTTTTGCTTATTAACACTTCTGGACTTCTAGGTGTCTCATACTGTGTAGTGTAGTGTTTTAAGATCTCTGGACCTCTACGTGTCTCATACTGTGGTGTTTTTACACCTCTGGACCTCTAGTGTCTAATGTTGTGAGCTTCAAGACAATCCAATCACTTAAAGCTGATGAACACAGGCATATATGTAGTTAACATCAACATGTTAATGATTCTAGTAAAAGCCCTGTATATTTAACAAAATGTACAGGGCTTGTATCTATGTATGTTGTTCTATGTTGGCTTAAAGCATCTAAATCAAAGGTCTTCAACGTTTTTCAGGCCAAGAACTCCTTGGCTGATGGAAACAAGGCACAGGGATTCCCTATCACATACAGTATGGTATTTAGTCGCCGTGCCAACAATAAAATAAGCGCCATGTATAAATGTAGGCCACTAACTACGCAATTTACATAATTATTTACATATTTATATACTGTATTTATGTTCATGTATATTTTCTGACACTTGAATTTTCAGAAGAAAATACGTTTTGGACCAAATGATTTGGGAGGACCCCCTGCAGTACCTCTGAGGACTCCCTGTTGAAGACCTCTGGTCTAAACCCAACCACTGCTTTATACAATCTCAGGAATATATGAATTAGCAATGTTTGCATGCAAGGCATATGGTAGGCAACACAGTGGAATGTAAATACCATCACGTGTTGCCATGTAATTATTCGCTCAACTGTGGATCAGGTTGTAGCAGAAACTTGTTGGAACATATTAGCTGATGTTTTGTTTGCAAAGAGTGATGATATAAAATCACATGCACTCCCAAGGGAAACGTTTTTTTTTGTGTGTCCTGTTAAAAACACATTTACCGGTGTTGTTTATTTGGTCTTGGGTGCAGTAACTGCATGTCTATATTTAACCAGCATGCATTGTCCCAGACTGACTTCTGTGGCTGCAGCTGTCATCAAATTTAAGCTCCTCAACTTTGTTTTACAAGCCACCCACCTCTTTATCTCAATATTAGGACTTTATGTCAAACATGTTAAAACTGTGTGATCAAGCGCAACAGGATCATTATTGTTCTGCATTGATTAAATTCAGAGTAAATGTCATTCTGTGCTTTAAGGTTACACGTTTGCTTGTGATAAATAGCTTTCTATACTGCATGACATTTTAAAAGCAGTATTAAGTAAATGGTTAGAATATACAACTAGCCCAGGGGTCTGCAACCTTTACTGTGAAACGATCCATTTGTGCCCAAAACCTTTTTTTTATTTATTTGTCTGGAGCTGAAGAAAATATTATATAAGTTAGCCTATCAACAATAGTCCTAAATAAGAATAATTCATTCCCGTGCTCCCCTGCAAAGATTTATTTAAAATAAAGCACTTCAATGCTCATTTCTGGTGACTTGAAAAAAGAATATACTAGTCTATGCCCAACTACTGTGCACTCACAATTTTGAACAGACTAGAACCATTTGGATACTGGTGAAATTAGAGGACACAGGCTGTCAATTTAAAATATTATTTGAGATTATATTTTTGGGGGGACAAACCTAGATTAAGTTCTATGTGATTTTTGTCAAAACCACAGGGAGCCACTGTAGAGGGGCTCAAGAGCCACATGCGGCTCAGGAGCCGCAGGTTTCAGACCCCTGAACTGGCCGTTAAGATGATGACAGTTGTCCACCATGTTTTTCCACAATGTGACTGTTAATAATGATTGGTATAACCTGAAGAAAGTTAGACTCTAGCTCAGTTTATTACAGTGGCTGCATCTGGTTTTCAGAATGCCCATTAAGACTATTTTGCTGTCTTGACCTTGCTGAACTCATTGTGTTGTTCAGTGTAGTTCAGTTTTAACATGTTCGAAAAGCATGTCAGCTGAAGAAGACTCTAGAACTATAACTATTTTACTCAAGGACATATTTTGTTCTTGAGTGTTTTGAAAGGCGTCCTCAAATAAAATGTATTATTATTATATTATTACACAAGTTGTTTCCTTGTCACAAATGTGTGTTTTACACACAAAAAAAATAAATGAAGTAATTAAACTATTAAAGTTAATAGCTAATCACAGCAGTGACTTCTACAACTGTGGCAGTTCCACCACCACTCCTCATTGGCTGAACATGTACAATGGAAAAGTGAGTACTGTAATTCCCAATGAATGAATACACAATAAATCCTCACATTGCTTTAATCAGTTCACTTCAAGGAGTAATGTCAGATAAACCACGTGGTCCATTATTCTCCAGTGCAGCATTCTTCAGTGAAAGCTCACCCTTATGAAGAAATGCAGTACACTATAAAAACACCTAGGCTACTCTCATCACGATGCCAGTGCACTGAGTCTTGCCATAACCGAAATAAGGATCAAAAGATGTTTTGTAACATTGAAAAGCGTGAAGTATATTTTAAGGATAAAGACTCATTTTGGAGTACTATGTCAGATGAACTTGATACAGTACATCGTATTTAGTTATGAATGCCCCTGTTCATTAGTTTTATTTTGTTCTAACTGAATGTATATTTAAATCAATCATATGCACAGCGGTTTGCTTTAAAATAATCTCTAGGCAGAGCTCTTTTCCTCTCTTAAAGGGATTTTCTTTTGCACGTTGAATGGGTTTGACAGAGGAATTGAAAAGCATTTCCCCGACATAAATCAATAGATGGGAACTTTCATATTTGACAGATACCATGTTCTCTATATCTTTATTGGAAGGAATGTATGATGAAACATCGATATTAAAGAATAAATCAGGTGCCTGTTGTTTTTATAGGTATTTACTAGGTAGCAAATTAAATATATAGCTCCTTACAAGGTGTGTCTGTAGATGTGAATCTGTATATTTATCTGTTCAAAATAACTGTTAATGCGGTGTATTAAATTAATTAGTTCAGGTTTACTGTTAGAATACATTTCACGTCTATGAGCCAAAAGGCAAGAATTGACAAACCCCAGTTAACTTTATTTAAATTGATAGTCCATGTTAAAAACACATAATTGCATAGCCTAGGAAGGCTCCCCCCTGCATATTTTTATAAATAATCAAACCTAACCAAATAAAACTACACTCCTTGAAGACAGACCAAAAAAATAATAAACACGTTTCACCTTCCCCATGTCAATTTCCCCCTCACCTTTTCGCAGCCCAGCATCCCAGTGAAGGATTTAAGGAGCGTCTATGTTTCCATTCTGACTGGCCCCCCCACCCCTTAAAATGGGAGTTGAGTGAGTTCGAAAAAAGGGCCGGCTCTTCAACTCACGGTGCCTTAGTGTTGTTGTAAGTGGAGCAACCACAAGGATTGTAGATTAGGACAGACTCATGTCTCAACGCTCGGCGGTGCAGCACTGTTCCTCGTCTCCCCTGAATGGTGTCTTCCTGGCCCGGTATCTGCACACGTCCCGTGGACATGGCACACGACGGTGCATCTTAAAGGTATAGTCAGTCACTCTGGAGAAGGCTTGTTGCTATTTGACCTCCAGAACAACACCACATCTCCCTTCAAGTGCACTAGGGGTGCCTCCTCCAAGGCTCTGTTGTTGTGTGGTGCGGTCTGCACCGCTTTGTTTGCATTCCCATTTGCAGAGCCGGAGAGCTGTGCACGAACACCGGGTCATTTCTTTCAGCGCACACAAAGAGTGGGCAGCTCATGGACCTTGAGGAGATATTCGCTGAATTTGACAAAAATACAAATAGGTGACTCCACCTTTGATGCAAACCGGAGGGACATCCACCTCAAACCAAAGTACAGGACCTCGTCGTATTACCACTGGCACTGCCTTCCTCCTGAGTCTTCACTCAGGCCCTGTGTGCACGTTGGATACCTGACTCGGCAAACGCTGTATGGTGAGTTATGCGTGTTTGATGAATGATTGGCGCTTGAGTCGTGCCTGTTAAAGCTTGTTCTGCGAGCTTGAGTTTGAGTGCGACTGGAGGTATTCAAATGACACGACCTTTCTGCCTCTCTGCCTGTCTCTCCCTGAGCCCCCGTCTCACATGTACTTCTCCCCTTTCAACCAGTTTGTGCAGCAGTGTCGGTGATGTTCTTTCCCTGGCACCTCTTGCTGCTCCTGGGTGGCCTTCAAGGTTGTTGGGCGCAGGACTACGATGAAGACTATGAACAACCAGTGGTTGCCAACAGAAAAAAGAGTAAAGTTTACACGACCAACGTCATTCCTCAAACTGGTAAACGTAAGTCTAAAAATAGTGAACATAGATTTGAATTAAGATTAACATTGCCGATGATGTCAGCAATGGTTTGTCTGTATTGGTTTTAAAAATGTGTGTCTGCATTGGTTATGAAAATCTTTACACTAAAGATTGCCTGCAGAAATGTTATACACTGGGGCAGAATTAAACACGTTGAAACTGTACAGTAGACAATTGACAAGTTTTACTTTAGAGAAGTTTTACAGTGAGTTTTTACACTTGAAACAGGTTTGGTTGTGTCAACCAAATTGACACAAAAGTTTTACACTGCAGAACAGCAGATTTACATTCAAGGGCAATTGGAATTTGTACAGTTGCAAGGTGGCATTTGTTGCAAACCCTGCTAAAAATCAAAGCATTGCTGGTCACCAGCATAAGGTATGTTTTGCATGCTGGTTTGCTGGTACCCCGGCATCCCATGCTGTTTGCTGGTGTACCAGCACCCCATGCTGGTTGCTGGTGTGCTGGTATACCAGCTAGACCAGCACTACACCAGTATGAACCAGCCTGGACCAGCGCTACACCAGCACTAACCAGTATGAACCAGCCTGGACCAGCGCTACACCAGCACTAACCAGTATGAACCAGCATGGAATTCATGCTGATTTACGCTGGATTCTTTAGCAGGGTGAGAAATTGAAATGGAGACCAGCTATGTGCTGCTACAAGTTAAACATATTTTGCCATATGATAGTGCACTGCTGGAGGATGTCATTAATTTGGATCATATTTCCAAGTTTTCCAGGACCATCCATCTCCTCGGCGACCCGTATCTGCTCTGTTGCCCCGATGTTTTATTCTCTGGGAATGTGGTAACCTCCCGGCACTTGCTCTCTAGGACATATTCCCTTGAAGACACATTTGATTTATTTTCACTGTATATGAGATCTGAGCTTTGCCCCTACAACATTCGCAGAGGACTTTTCCCTCCTTTTTTATTTCTGCGTGAGCTTAGCTGTTACATTCAAAGGGCAATATCAGTGCTAACGTTTTTTTGGGGGGGGAAATTCCATTAGTCCAAGCTTAACTCACAGCTTGATAAATAAATCACTCCAATCCCTTTTGGAGCCTTTAAACATAACCCATCTTAACTTAACTTTTCTCCTAAATCTATTCATTCAGTTTTCTTTTTTGACTGCAAACTGAGCCTCTTTATGGTTTTGTCTGATCCACTAAGCTGCGATGAATGTCAGGACTACATCATGAATAGTTTTCTACAGGCTGGAGCTTTGAGATGTTCTGCTTTTCTGCCCGGTCTCCACCCAATAAACTGATATTTCTATGATTAAAAAAAAAGCTTATGTATATTACAGCTAACAGTTTTAATCACAAACAGCTGGGAGATGTTATTGATGACGGACTCCATAAAGCCGTCAGATATTTATAGGTGCTGTTTTATGCATTCAACTAAACCACAACCTTTGTCTCAAAAAGTTACAGGCTGATTCTCATGACATTTTGTGAAACTTTGGCCTCAGGCCAAGGAAGAATTCATTAAGTTTTGGTGTAATCTTTGATTGGAGATCATGTGCTGCGTTGGTGAACGCATGTATCAAGCAGAGCCTAACCAGGTTACAGTTACAGCCTCTAATATATTTAATAATACCTTGTATTTGTAATGTACTTTCTACTTGAATAAATACCAAAGAGTTAGAGAGTACCATAAATAGCGTAAAGAAAGAAAAACAATAGGACATCAACAAAAAGCTTTGCGTTTTACAGCCGCAGTTCAAAGCATCCACAGTCTGTGTTTCCTCAGCTTGTCAGACAGCAGGATTTCAGGATGCTGAAGCAGAATGACGATTGGAGGTTTGTGTTGGAGTGCAAGTGACCATGTTGACCTTAACCTGGGGGAGGAGCAGGTTAAGGGGGTGTTGCTTGTGAATGTGGAATATAGGCTGTACAGCCCTTTGACTGCAATGTGATTAAATATTAATTATATTAATTCATTAATTAATATTAAATAAGTTTGACTTGACATTTTCTCCAGCAGCCCCGGCCGACGAGGACTGCAGCTTGGAGCTGGCGTTCCTGATCGACAGCTCGGAGAGCGCCAAGGACAACCACGCGCAGGAGAAGCGGTTCGTCTCGGAAGCGGTGGACCGGCTCCAGGACGTGCGTCTGCAGACGGGCCGCGAGCTGACGTCGCGCACGGCTCTCCTCCAGTACAGCAGCCAGGTGGTGTTCGAGCAGACCTTCAAGCAATGGCGGAGCGCGGCCGAAACCAAGGCCCGCATCGCCCCCATCGGTTATATCGGGCACGGCACCTACACCACCTACGCCATCACCAACCTGACGCGCCTCTACCTGGACGAGTCCGGGCCGCGGAGCATCAAGGTATGGAATGCCACATACCTTGCGTGTGTTAAAACCAGGTGAATTGTCACCCATTTGGTGTTCCATATCAAGGTGGCTGTGCTTCTCTACGACGGCGTTTCCCACCCCCGCAACCCGGACCTGTTCACAGCCGTGGCCGACGCCAAGAATCAGGGCGTGCGGTTCTTCACCGTGGGCATCACGCCGGAAGCCAACAAGACCTCCAATGTAGAGCAGCTGAGGCTAATCGCTAGCTCGCCCCCGACGCGGTTTCTCCATAATCTGCAAGACAAGGGCGTTGTGGATAAAGTCATCAAAGAGATTGTAAGTAAAATAATAATAATAAAATAATAATAGTACCTTCTCTATATTGTTTTTGAGGACACCTTTCAGGACATAAGGACATCTTACATTGCAAATAAAACCAGAAATGTAAAAACACTAAGACACACAACATTAAAAGATTGACTAAAAATGAATCGCTATACTGGACAGATGAGGAAATCAGAGCTTTCAGTGCTTGAGTTGACGCCTTGTGTGATGTTGAAAGTACATTTTGTCCAGAATGCCCCTGGAGGGTAAAGTAAGCATTACAACAACAACAAAAACATTGTTTTTAGGTTGGAACCTCAGCATTTATGTAATGACTCAGTGACTCGCACACCTCTCTCCGCTCCAGCGATCTACATATAGTGCAATTGAAGACTGCACCTTTAACTAAATATGAATCCATTCCTTGTTAAAGCTCTAATTGCTGAAAGATATTACAGTGCAGTAGACTAGAAATAGTACTACTCTAAATACACTTTATTCCTGATTGTACTTTAGTGTGCATTTTCAGATTTGCACAAAACATGTCTCCTGATCAGACTTGTATGTCCCATCTTTGATATTATATAAAATAATAATATTATATTTTATAAGTGCCTCCATTTAACACTGTAACAATTACCTGTAACAATTATTGAAGTGCACCGTACAGTAATTGCTTGCTGTTTGTGGCCAAGTGGTTTCATGGCTAATAAGGTTTTTTGATTGTAGTTGTTGTTGTTTGAATGCCAACTGGACTGGCTACAGCCATATCAATTAAGTGTCTTAATATCTGAAAACAGACGCTCTTGCATGTGCAAGTTCTGTACATGTGTGATCCCTCAATCTATAGCGGCATCTCAGATGTACACCTGCCACCTGTTGCCATAGCAACGGGTGTTTGTATGGCAACAGGTTTTTTTTTTCTTCTTTTTTTCTCTGCCTTTGAAATTAATGTGATTCGGGTTTGTAAAAATGTCCTCTTTGATTCGGGCCTTTAGTTTCCTTGTATTTTTACTAGGCCCATTCTTAGCTTCTAAGGCTCCGGCCCAATTTCATTCCTGGCTATGCTGTACGACAACGCATTGAAGTCCAATACTAGCGTGCTTATGACTGGAAACATCTGTTTCCCGTAACGCTTTCTGGAATATACAGATGCCTAAACGATAATCCATATACGGCATCGCTTATTCCGGCTTCACGCACGCCACGGCCACCCGAGCATCTTTACAACATGCGCAGGTGGTTCACATCAACACGTTGTAAAGCAAAACGTGGTCCTGCGTGCGTTTTGCCCAGAAAGAGCACCTTCTGGCTGGTGGTTCGACCAGCTGTGCACATAAGCATCCCGTGGCTGTCAGTACACAATGGGACTTTGATTCATTTACGTATGTGCGTGTATTGTGTGTCCCAGCCAGAATGCTGCATTTACATACACACACTGCTTCTCCTCCATGCCTATACGGAAATACACCCGGGGTTCCTTAGAGGAGGGGTTCTCAAACTTTCCAGCTCACAACCCCCCGAAATAACAGTACCAGAGAATCACGACCCCCCGCTATCCCCAGAGGTGGTAGAAGAATAACAGCAATATTATTATTTGATAGCATTTTAATACAGGCTAGTAGAAGAATACATTAAAGTAGTGTAAAAACAAACACCCCGAGGGGGTCCCAGTGGGGGTCCCCGGGGAAATCCCAACCCCCAGTTTGAGAACCACTGCCTTAGAGAAGCAATTTTACAGGTCAGCCCATGTGGTTTGAGTTTCGTCTCGGCGGGATTTTTGATCATTCTTTCTAGCTAACGTAGTGTCCGGCTTTCGTGTTGAGAGCAGAGGCAATGCCTGGGGTGAAATAGCAAGCCTCTGGCAAGACCTGCCTGTGCCCAGAGGGTGTCCATTGAGGTATGGCATCAAAGCTTCACCGAGTCACGTGCAGGGAGATGAGAGTTTAAAGAGCAGCGAGGCCTATTATGGTGTCGCTCATTGCTACACTAGTGACAGATGCATTTGAAGGCATGCTGTTTAAAGGTGGAGTCGGCGATTGCACGATAATACACTTTTTTGTCAAATTCAGTTGTCGTCTCCTCCCAATCCGCTAGCTGGCCTTGTGCCCACTGATCAAATAATCTGGTGTTGCTACACAGCCCTGGCTCTGTAAATGAAAACACAAACAAAGGTGGTGCAGACCGCGCAACACAACACTATCCTGCTGCTAAACAATTAATCAATTAATTAATATTATTATTTTGTTTTCATCTTGTTTCTCTCTTTTCCCCCCAGACAGAGCTGGCGAATGAAGGGGTAAGTGTTTACGTATCTTGATCTATTCCACCTATAAACCTCTTATATTAAAGGTATAGTAAGCAATTGTAAGCCAATACACCTTCACCAAATATCTCCTCGCAGCTTGCCATTTTTACCATTCTCCGTGCGTGCGGTACAGCCCTGGCTCTGTGAATAGGCACACAAAGTGGTGCAGACCGCACACAACAACAATATCCTAGCCTTTGTGTTTCCAGTGGGGGGCGGAGCTTCTGAGGGAGCACCTCGTGGCAATGAAGGGAGACTGTGTTTTTGTTTTGATTTGAGTTTGAATTTAGCAAGTGTTCTGGAGAATGAGTTACAATACCATTTTCTCCAATATTAGGAGTGTCTCGGAGTCTCTGGGTGTGTGCTAAGTGTGTCTGTTGTCTCCTTGTGTTCTGGGGTGTGTGCTAAGTGTGTCTGTTGTCTCCTTGTGTTCTGGTGTGTGTGCTAAGTGTGTCTGTTGTCTCCTTGTGTTTTGGGGTGTGTGCTAAGTGTGTCTGTTGTCTCCTTGTGTTCTGGTGTGTGTGCTAAGTGTGTCTGTTGTCTCCTTGTG
>JAODLL010000012.1:1248148-1274483 GCA_026546735.1 Forbesichthys agassizii
TATATACACATATTTTCATATATCATAACGTGCCATGACTGCACGATACGACTGAAAGCATACTTGACAAGCAGGTAAATATCTCAAATAGACTAAACGATGTTTTCAGAACTAGACCATATGTTTAGGTATCTAAGCTACTCGTCTGCAGTTGTAATAATGTTCAATTTGACAATATTATTGCAATAATATCGATACTTTTAAAGAGGGTTTATGATTACGCATGCACGCCATGGTGGAATATGAACACGCTACTTGCCAGCTTGATAATAATTGAAACGGTAAAGTCAAACTAATGGCATTATTTTAACATTTAAAATCTATGAATGAATTAATGAATTAATAACACCAACTAGTCAAGCACACACGCTCCCCCATATGTCATCGTCTCCCAGCATAACGAACGATTACTCACAAGGAGAGATGATGTTTATTGTCCGCTGTTCTGCTGTTTGCCAGTGAGCAAACCGAGCTCCCAAATAACTTACCGGCCACCGAGCTAAAGTTGGCTGGCAAATAAAGGGATAAGACAAGGCAAATATTCATAATAATGTAGGCCTTCAAACACGTTTGAGTGAATACAGTAGTCCTATGTTGAATAACACTCGAATGAAATCTGAATTTGCACTGACATCGTGGTAGGCAAATGCAGTTCCCAAATTGGGCACGAACGCCAGAGGGGGCTATGGAAAAGGGAGAGGAGAATGTATACCGTTTAGCTAGATGCTACCGCCGATGTCATCAACATATGAGCATTTTGGAAACATGAGTGTAATTTTGGCATGTATAAAATGTATAAACTATACGCGTAACTATACTATTACTATACTATACTATTTATGGGGTCTTTGGGGGCAAGGTTTGGGAACTACAGACTACATGGTCCTAGATGGAGGCTAGACCTATAGAGAAGATTGGTGATTACGTTGGCAATTATAGCCTAATCAAATATGTCACCTGGTCAGACTCAACACGTGGATTGTTCAATCCCCTCAGAATGACATAGGCTGCTAGGCTACATCGTAAAACACGTCTAATCTCTCAATTGTTCTTTTCAATATACACTCAGGTGGAGCTTTGCAACAATTATCCTAGGAATGTAGTCTGGGAAATGCCACCACCGCTAAACTCTTCACAGTGCTTTTTAATATAAGTTATTTGTTCAAATTGTACTTTATTATTTGGTTATGTTTTTCCATTCGTATATTTTCCCCTCTTACTGTACCATAAAGATATAGGCTATGATTCTTTTTTTTTTTTGTGACTAAGCCGTTGAAGGCAGGACCTGGGCTTTGTCATAATAATGATTATATAAGAATTCTTCTTTTCCACTTATACTTATATTAGGACTGCGGCTGAAAGGGCTATTTTAGTCAGTGGAGACACTGACATTTCCTCTTCTATCTCTGCCTCCTAGTCTCCCACGGACACAGAACTATCTCATAATGGGAAATCTGTTTTTAAAATATAGGTTATCTCATTACACGGAGAAGCCTACAAGTTGGTGAGAGGGTGAAATTTATACACACGTTGCCGTGGGAACGGAAACCAAAAACCATCCCCGAGTTGGGGCTGCACAAGATGTCTTTTACCATACAGAACCCCAGAAAATGAACATACATGTATAGGATGTATACAGGTATAGGAGGTACACACACGCACACACACAAGCACACACACACAGACACACACAAAATTCCTAAACCACAGCAGGCCTGCTGTCTACCCAGGGGTCTACAGGAAAATCCGAAGCTTGTATATGCTATTGATATGCTGTTGATCTGTGGTGTGTAATAAATGAAAATATAAACAGTATATACGTATATATATATATATATATATATATATATATATATTTGTTTGTTTTTTTTGTCCCCAAATTTAAGCCATCACACAAAGGCTTTTGTGACTCCAAACACGTTTGTGATTAAAGCACTGATTAGCGCAAGGTTTATGTAAAGCAGATATATTCGTTATTAAAATACTGTATGTAAAATGGTTTCACATTACTACTTGGGTTGCTTAGACTGAATGATAATGAGGTTTTTTTTCAACATTGTTTAAGATTGGTTTATGGTATATATACAAACTGAAGGTCCTATTGTTTGTACTGTATGTGTGACAAAATACATCTTCAATGGAAACTTAAATGAGTAGTTTCCTTCTCTGCAATATTTAGAAGGAATAGCACCCCTGGGATTCTTTTATTTTGCTGCTGTGCTCGAGTCAATTGAACTTTAAAGGATCTATTTGGAAGTGAAGTATCCATAACCAACATCTATAGCAGGAAGACCAATGTTCCCACCTCAGATGTAAGTGGTGGAATTGTCTCTTGACAGGCTCTCTTGGACTTGTGGGGTTTTACCGTCTTCTTGATCAGAGCTTTACAATGTAGTATATCATAAATACTACTATACTGTATGTCTCACCACGTTTTATAAAGGAGCAAGACAGAACAGTTTCATTACAGAAAACCTCAGATCAATAGATGCTGCATATTTTTATTGAACAGATTTCCTGTTTAGAAATGGACTCGTTTGTTTTATATACACAGCAGCCCAACTAATCTGAGAAATTAAATGTTTTATTTCTCCAGTATCTTTTGTCCCCCCCTTGTTGTTCTTAGAAAGTCAAATAACTCACAATAACTACAATATTTCAATGCCACAAACACAACATCTTTCACGTCATTCTCCAAATGATCTACTATAAGAAAAGCTTGACCCCCCCCTACATAGAGCATGTCTTTTTTTTGTCCTGCTAAGAATTAGCCGTTACTTAAATGAGCAATGGCATTGCATTTGGAAAAATTAAGGTAATGAATAATTATCATAAATATGAATGTTGCATCGTTCATCACCAGATTAATTTTTAAATAACGGGGAAATACGTAAACCGGAAAAGGTTGCCATGATAAGTACATTCATCACAGCTAGCTGGTAAGACAACGTTCGGCTTTTCAGTCTGGGCTGAATCGAAGGCTCGGCAGATTCACACAGCACGGTAACAGCAAGGGAGGATGGGGTTGGGGGGGGGTAGGGCGTGAGTGTGCGTGTTGTGTGTGTGGGGAGGGTGCCTGAGACCGGGTTGCGACACCGGTAGACGAAACCAAAAGCGGGAGGATAAAAGCGCAATGAATCAAAAACGGACAGTCAGTACATTGGGGCGCTCTTCACCACCGTACCACCTGGCTGCTGTAGTCCTCCGTGGTCCCCCCGTCCTCCGCCTCGCTCCAACCCCTCTCCACCTCCCCCTCTGTCTCCCCGTCCCCCTCCGCCTGCCAGCCCCCGAGCCGCCACAGCTCGGCCAGGTAGGTCCTCCGCAGCCTGTGGCGCTGCTGCCGGCGCCGGGCGCGCTCCTCCCGCCGCTGCCGCTGGCGTCCGTACTGGTAGCGGCGGAGGAACAGCTCGCGGGCGTACTCGTACAGCTCCACGTCCAGCGCGTTGAGCTCCTCGATGCGCCGGCGGACGCCCGTGGCCACGCCGGCGCCGACGCTGGCGGCGCGCGTGCCGTTGAGCTGCGTGAACGCCCGCAGGAAGCGCAGGCCGAACGTCCGCTCGAACAGGAACTGCGTCTTGCGCTGGAACTCGGTCAGCCCGTAGAAGGCCATGTTCCTCAGGTTGGTCTTGGCGCTGGCCAGCAGGAGGCGCCCTCGCTCCCGCTCGCTCATGGACGACATGTTGTAGCAGCCCACCAGGCTGAGGTCGGCTAGCATGCGTGCCTGCCGGTTGTCGGCCAGGTTGGACGGGCAGCCCATGAACTCGGCCAGTGTCACGCCGGTCCAGTCCTCACCGCCATAGCAGGCGGGCAGCTCGTCCCGCGTGGGCAGCCGCCCGTCGCACATATGCAGGGCGGTCTTCCAGGTGGCGCCCCGCTGCACGTGCTTCCACTCGCTCAGGTAGCGCGACACGGGGTCGCGCAGCATGGTGATGTAGTAGAAGTTCCTGCAGAGGGCGATAAAGAGGTACGAGGGGCTGGTTAGCCTTAGGTTGCACGGGGAGAAATATTGGCGTAAAGTCTGGGGGACACAGCGCTATTGGCTAAATGAGTCAAGACCTGCCTACCTGACAGGAGAGAGGTCATTTGATTGACATGCACGACGACCAACTACGTAACTCAAAGCCCAAATTGCTCGTTAAACGTATAGAAGTTCCTTGAGAAACTTAACGACACGAGACTAGCTGTTTGCAGGTCCTCTATGCCCCTGCTGTGGTATGACAGGGCCAGAGACCTGCACTGAGTTTCTTTCCCCATGGCTAGTTCCACCTACAGAGGCTTTCCAGCTTAGTCTCTTGTGTGCATCCAACTGAAACCCTATATACACACTTTTCAGCCTCGCACTCCGACCCAACCCTTGCATGCTTGCTTGTTTATGTTTTGCCATATTATCTCATCCCAGAGGGACGTTGGGTAACCTTCAGCTGTCTTTCTAAACTTTTACTCTTGGTTGTATTTTGGCCGCGCATTAATATTAAGTACAAAGTTCTCCTGCTCGCCATGATTAACACGCGCGTTCAGAAAAGGACGAGGCAAGGCAGCGGCTGTGGAAACTCTTACAAAACTGAACATTTTTAAGCAACAATACCAATGGGGGGATTTTAGAATATTTATTATAACTGCCTTACATATTTGTATGATTGTACAGCATGACAGCTCATACAATATAGGACTTAAATGGCTACTAACCACCAATCTTTTTAACCAAAAGAGAACATTTATCTAGAGAGTAAAACTGGTGTATGCGATTATTCAACCATTTTCCAGTTATTAAATGAAAAGGCTGCAGATGAAAAGAAAAATTCAAAATGTTCTCACACTGTGATGACTCCTGGTACCGGACTGCATCAAGGCTCCGGTCAAAAACAATCATTTGTATTCTAAATAGCTGGGCATTTTCCTGTGTCCATCCAAACTACAGCTAAACAAACAAATTCAGGGTTGTTTTTCAACTCACGCAGAAGTTCGGTCACTGCGTTTTCACCCTTGCAGGCTTGTTTTGTGACCCAGTATGCTCCCTGGCATTTGCAGACTAAAACTGTCCATGTTTTAAAGTAGCTAACATTCAGACAGGAACAGCGCAAGATTAGCTGGATTGGCTCCGAAAAGAAGACAGTCGATGGCGGCATACACCCAGACACAACACACATCAAGACGGAATAAAAGGCCTGGCAGGAGCTGTGATGAGACCGTATAGCCTGTCGATCCCCGGGGCACCGGAATAAGGTTTGCTGCTCATCAATTTACTCCCTGAGGGCATAGAGAGAAACTGAGCTGAGAGGAAACTTGACTCACACACTTGGTGTCAGTGTTCATTTCAATAGAGTCTGTGCCTGAAACAAGCGTCAGGTTCTTTGACGGGAGATATTAAGTATTAGATTGCATTAGTAAAATACTGGTTCCGACCACAAGGGTACTTCCAGGCACAAATCAAGAAGTGTCCATATAAAATGATCATTGTTTTTATTATTATTTAAAGTGATGAAGGCATGAATTAACCATGCAAAAACAAGTTTCTCTTAATTGTAATTTAGAGTATGTTTACAGGTAATGTGGCCTAACTGCTTTTTACCAGAAAGTCAAAGTGAAAATACGTGATTGACCTTTAATGGTTGCGTGACCTGCACAAATCTAAAAGCTCAACAGTTATGTGATAATTTGGGATATCTAGCAGTGTGTGTGTGTGTGCGTGTGTGTGTGTGCGTGCATATTTCGTTTTGCCATGGTACAGTGGACCATTCACAGAAGAGGTTAACAGCACTAACCTCTACGTTAATGGTGTACCATAACCTTAGTATGCTCTCTGTGAGCAGCAGGTATCTGACTTAGAGGCACAAATACATCTGGCTGTACATGTTTTAAACGCCTTTAAATCCCTGATTATGATGGCGACTATGACAAATATTGCTGAATATATTCATGAATACATTTTTATTTATTTCAGAATTTTGAAAATGTATTGTAAAATGTTTTTATATCTGAAACTGTTTGTTGTACCCAGGCAAGGACGCTTTTATAAGAGATTTTTAATCTCAATAAGATTTATCCTGATTAAGTAAAGGTAATAATACAAAAAACATATACAGAGAAGAACCTTTTTGTTTACCTGACTATATTTTTTTATATATTTATTTTATATTGGGCCTGGTCCTTGAGTGCAACTGAATTTCCTTTACAGAAACTGCCTCTATCTTGGCCAGCATCTTCGCATGAGAGCTCTGTCTTACCATATCCATGTACCGTATCATCTGACTGCGTATAGCTCCAAGACAGCCTGATCGATAAATGCCCATGCAAACCCTGCCGCCTGTTTCAGAGTGACCTATTGACAAAGTGCAGCAAATGTCAAAGCGCTCCACTTACCCTGTTACCGGGGACCGAGGCAGGGTCAGATTATGAAGGTCAGAAACGAGTACTTGTCAGATAAATAGGTGGGTGATTGTCGTGCAAAAGCGCATGTGGCTGTGTTGTCATTTTGTTGACAAACGTGTGATTAGCGAATGACCGCGGTGTCCAAGCCGTGGGTGTTGTCTAGTGTGGTTGTAAAAATGACATGTTTATGTTTCTGCCTCAATTATAAACAGAACATTCATATCCATTTGAAATTCTTCTCATTTGGGTGTTATATTGTGTGCGTGCATGCATGCGTGTGTGTAATCGTATACAAGCTCGTGTGATTTTTTTTTCTTCTCCAAGGTAAAAATCTAAATAACCCTTTTTGTTTGGTTACTTCTCTCTATGCCAGAAAACACACACACACACACACACACACACACACACACACACACACACACACACACACACACACTATTGATTAGCCTTCCCAATCAAAGAGTTCATAACAGCTAGAGAGGAAACTAGCAGCATGCGATCGATATCCACATAGTTAATTCCCTGGGCATAATTTCCGTCAAGGACACCCCCGGTGTCGCTACGTATGAGCGGAAAGGAAGTGTTTTTGTGTTTACAGCTTCAGTTCGGTGTTCTACAATCCATTTATAATGTTAGGAATATAATTTGTACTGGAAGCATGTTGAAATTCTTGACGGAAAACCTTGCAGATATTCTGTCTGTCTCATATTTAAATATATGGAATGTTATTCAAATGTTGGCATTCAATGCCATCAAAACAATGTACCACAAACCACAACTGGTGATGTGTGGATATGTGTAATGTTAAGAATATGGCAAATAAGGTAGTTATGTTCCTTCACACGGTGGTGTATGTTGTTTTGTTATCCATGCGTTTATGTAGATCAGAACATGATGTATATCTGACGCATGTATGAATTGGAATATTCATGATTATCTGACTCAACGGCATGGCAAATGCTCAAATGTGTCACTTATAAGCGGAAAATTCTGTCTGTCACCATTTCTCCAGAACACTGACATTATATATATAAATATATATATATATATATACTGTATAATGTAATGTATTATCATTGTGTTTAATAATGTTATTTGTCTCGAGATACCTTGTCTCACAATATATCACTTTGAAGCCATGAAGCAGTAAGGATTGGATGCTAAAGCTATATGATTTAAATGTACTTATTTTGTATGTATGTATGTATGTATATATGTATGTGTGTACTGATGTGTACTATATACTATATATATATATGTGTGTGTGCTTGTGGGCTACTCTTTCTTATTTGTATCTGGAAACATCTTGATGTGTTTTTGCCTATGTCCGCCTCCAATCCCTCTTCACTGCTGCTCAATAAGGATGTATGCAGGGGAACTATGCAAAGGACTAGCAAGTGGAATGCAAGGGCAGGAGGCTACAGTCTACACAGGCTATTTCCATCCACACTTTGTGAACGTCTCGGGGAGAGACGAGGCAGACTTCTAGAACAAGCCGAGGAGCGCACATTGATTTCACACCAAAGTCGGGGTGTTGATGACTTGCACAACTGGCGCAAATCCATTTTAAAGGTGTTTCTGTACCCCCGAGGGACCCTTTGGTCATCTCCTCTGTCGAGAATTACTTCCCACAAATAAAGGAACTTCAGCCTTTGGCGTTCGGCCGCATCTGTGCACATCTTACCTTGCCAACAGAAAAGAGACAAAAAAAATGGTTTATTCACCCCTTTGGTCATGGTGAAAGGGGGACTATGCTAATGCCTTCCACGGTGTGCGTGTGTGGGCGCATAGGGGGGCTTTATTTCTCATATCTTAACAGGAGGGAATTAAGTCTACATCCCTGGGTGGGACCAACGTATTTTAGGATGTTTATCTCCGCCGTAACCCCCCTCCCCACAGTGGGGGAGGAGCTGGCATGTTTTAAGTTCTGTTTCCTCCTGAGAGAACATACTGTCCCTCAGTGCCAAACCTGTTTCAGGAAAAGATACTGTAAATATTAGCTATAGCGCTGCATTAGCCAGTATCACTCAGACATCCTTTGAGAGTCCACAGAGGCATAGTAGTAAATAGACACATGAAATAATCGCATTATACAGCGAGAAAAGAGAACCTGAATGAGGCAGCAACCTTCCCTGAAGTTGCATACACAGACACACATAAGGCCTATCGCCATTTTAGTGTCTCGGCATTGGCTTTTGAATTTACTCAGAATCTGGCAAACACCTTTAAGGGCACTAAGTGATGTGGCTCTTAGTTACAGGCGACATCTGAAAGCTTTTAAGCCCCCGTAAGCCACAGCATATAGTAGCCTAGCCCGAGGTTCTCCAGTAGAGGCTGGCTGTTTGTACCTGCGTATTAAAGAGGAAAGGCAACAGAGGTATTGCTGTTAGTGCCCTCAAGAACCTTGTCCGGCTATGCTCAAAACGGTCAAACTGCTGGTTTCTTCTTGTCTTTTCATTAATCTCTCATCTTTAAAATCCCTCAAGTTTTAACAACTGGAAATTAAGTTATTTCCTACTTAGAGAGACTTTGTAATAACATGCATTAATGTTTGTACGGTATTTTTTACTAGCGTAGCCTATAGATACAAACATAAACAGTGCATAATGGATTCATTACTAAAGGTCCGGTGACAGGGAGGAAAATGGGGAATGATGATGCTGATAGAATAACCAGCTGACAGACAGGTAAAGAGAGATGTCAGACGATAACAGAATCTAGGAACATCCGGCCCCAAAGGATTGTGGGCGATTAGGTGAGATAAGTACAGTAAATTCGACTGTGGGCTACATGGGAAGTCTGAATGCTTAGGTCTTTTAGAGAGAGGGTCAAGTTGAAGCCAACCCCACCCCTGTTTCCGCGTCCCCATCCTTGCTAATGGCGTATTTAAATCCATGTGCACCACTTACAGGTAAAATGATCCTTGTCCACATCTGTGCACAACAAACCCACAGTCATACATGCACAAAATCTCTCTCTTTCACACACACACACACACACACACACGCACACAATGAAACGCAATCCCCTCTCTCAGGAGAAGCTCATTGGAGAGTGCATCATCAATCCGTTGCTCTGCCCTCTATTACATGACCTAGGTCAGGGGTCTGCAAACTTTACTGTCAAAAGAGCCATTTGTGCCCAGAATGTTTTGTTATGTATCTGTCTGGAGCTGCAGAAAATATTATACTTATCCTGTCAATCAATTATAGTTAGCCTATCAACATTACTAATAGACCTGCATGAGAATGAATTAACGTTTCCAATAATTAACTATTTCTGGTGACTTGAAAACCGAATATAATAAATCCTAGCCTAATACTCAGCTACTGTGCATTCAGGATTGTGCATGGACTAGACAAGGCAAAATATAACCAAGATTAAGTTCTATGATGTTTGTCAAAGCCACAGGTAGCCACTGTAGAGGGGCTCGTGGTTGCAGACCTCTGACCTGGGCTGTGGCAGGTACTGTAACAATACCTAATGCAATAATGGTGCAGTGTGTCAAATCTAGCATCGTTACGGGAGGTAGACTTACATGCGTTTAAAAAGCTGGCCTTTTGAGAGCAATTACTTTTCACGCAGAGTTTTTTATTCTATTTTTTTTTTTTTTTTAAAGGGTGAAACGGGTTGGAGGAAACGATGATACACAAAGCATCAACACTATCATACGTTCTTCTTTGGTATTTTGATAGATGTTATTTTGGTCACCGCAGACACCGGAGATGAGTCGAAGGAGGGGAAATACATTCAGACCCAAGGTGGCCATCTTACAAGCAGGTGAGTTAGAGAGCTGTTGCCTTTCTTTTTTTTACTTTTTTCTTTTTTGCCAAAGCTAGGTGCTAAGATTTAATTGGGCAAAGAAAGGAGGAGCTCTGAAACAAACAAGCTCTCCTGTGGAACACTCGTGGTTGATGATTGTTTAATCGTTATTTTTTATTTTCAGCAGCAGCTTAGCAAGTTTAACGCCTCGGCCCGAACCATTGCTTGACATCTTAATCTTTGTGGCTGACAGTGTTCATTTAGAAGTCCATTTATATACTGAATAGGCAATGGGAGGGAAACCTGCTAGACCCATCTTCCTAAACTGAATTTTGAACTCTTGAAGAAGTGACATTTCTTATTTCAGATATGTCATTGCGTGTGAATCCTCTCTGCCTGTGGACCAATGTCTTTCAAAGTTGTGACATTTTAAACACACAGTTTAAAATGACGGTAAAGATACGTTTTCACTTCAAGACACGTAGGTTAACTCTTCCAGACACAGCACATTTCAAAGATAATTGTTAATAAGAATATATGCCTTTATCTTACAGGTGCAATGAATTACACAAATCATATCAATATGTTGTTGTGTTTTTACATTTTAAATGAAGATGATTAGTCTCTTTATACATCTGGACCTCCAGATTTATCCCCTCCCTCCACTGTAACAAAACATGTCCCAGCATGCCCTTAATCTCTTTTAAGGAGTGAGGAGATTAAAGATCCGCTGTGTAGCTCACAGGAATACAGTAGGCATACGCTACATGTCTCACCCTCCTAGGAATTGAGTAACGAAGACAATGGATGTACAATAATAACTTGTTACAAACATCCTTCGAACTAATCCAATATTTCGTCCCTCAGCTGTGTGTTTATGTGAATGTCAGTCGATGTCTAAGCAAACAATTACACTTTGTCCTTCTGTGTGTTGAAATGTATATATTTTTTGTTTGTAATTTGATTTCATGTTGATGGCATTAAAGCCTTTAGTTTTCAGACCTTTTTAGTGACAACTGAATTAAAATGGTTAGGAACCCTGAACTAATTTATTCAAGTAATTGCCAAATATATTTCAGCACAGTAGCTAGTCTCAGCCTCTTCCGTCCATTAGCAACTCTGTGCTGAACGTATGATACATATACTTTCCTGAAGTGAGGAAGTCAGTTTTCATTGTCTGTATCTGTAATTCGGGTAGTGCAATGGCCTGTTTTATTTACTAATTTCAGTCGTTACACATTTTAAGCACTAACAGTAGCCTTCTTATCTAACAGGACAATACAACAGTCTTGTTGGCTAGATTCTCAACAAATTCCTCTGTATAAGTTTTAACGTCTGACTTTGCCATTGGGTTACGTAGTTGGTCGACGTGCATGTCAATCAAAATACCTCTCCTGTCAAGTAGGTGGGTCTTGACACAGTTAGCCAGCGCTGTGTCCCAGACTTACGAAGTAAAGCATTTACCATTTAGTAAAGGCTGGCTCTGCGAGACTAAAGAGAGAAAGAAAGATCTTTTTTTGAATGACAAAACCACCACTTTTCAATGTTCTTAGGGGTGATGCGATCCAGGCTAGCAGAAATGTGCAGAGGAAAGCAAGTCTTTCAGACAGCGCTGCCCTTCACTACTGCGAATGCCATCACCTATTGCAACAATCTTGTCTGCAGGTACTTTGCAATTAGTTTAATATTAATTAAAGCGGACGCTTCCAACCGAAGCCACTTACAATGGGTACGCTACAGGTTCATGGTACCAGATGGCCATTTGTCAAAGGTTAATATCGACATTGATTTTGACACATGAGATGGTGGGGAACCATATGTTAAAAGACCAATGGGTGAGACATCAATGGCCGGCTGATTAAGAGGGAAGGGGGATCCATGTTAACTGTTGCTCTCCGCTCACTTTTCGCTGAGACGAGTCTGGAAACCCTGTTCACTTTAGCGTTTTTCACAGCCACCTTGCTGGAGGACCAATCAGGTGGCTAGGTGACATTGAAGTTGAGCGTGTTTCGGAATGGCTTTAATAATCAAAACAAACAGCGACAACGGTTTCTAAGTTTACCAGAGGTCTACGCCCACTGTGAGGAAATGACTGTTAACACTTCTCAGTGGAGCGTGTCCAGACCCGATTCACTAAGTACATTTTGGGTTTGTTACATCAGGCTAGGTTCATATGACCTCTGCCAATCAAGTGTAAAGATCCATAATTCATATCTTCAGGAGATCTCACTTAACGTCCGTTTCTGCCTCTCTTCTGCGCTAGTTGAGAGAGACCATGGACTGTGACTAGTATTGACAGGAACCACATATCGATTATCTTTGGATGCTGGTTTTTGACATTCTAGTAAGTGGATAATCGGTCAAACAGGGATCCTGGTGTTCCCTTTACCCCCACAAAGGGAACGGTAACTTGATCTCGAACGTTGTAAACCATTAATCTAATGGTCTGGCGCGTTTTACTCTACTATGGTGTGGGGCTGGGAGTAAAATTACATTTTGCCCATGAGCAGATGGATGGTGTGTCTGAAATTCGAATCAAAACAATTATTGGCCATAAATACCCCCCCCCCCCCCTCCCTCCATCTTCACATCCAGTAAAAGGCCTCTGTCTCTGCCATTGCTTAATTAGACATCAGTTCAGGCCGTCGTGGACTGAGGTTTTAGCAATCTCACACAACAAAGTTACTGTGCAGGGAGAGATAAATGTCTGAGATTCTCAAGAAACAGGGTTTTCCCGCCTGCCATCTGCTTTGGCACTCGATAAAACGTTGTTTGGGGCCGCATAAAACAAAACACAGACAGAGAGCGTGGCTGTGTATCTGCTATAGTTTAGCTTAATTCCTTCTTTGCCAGTGGTGGACTTAAGCCTCGTCGACCGCCTGCACAATTAACGCATATTCTTCACCAGGCTTCTGATAACTGAATTAACAGTCTGAACCAGTGGTTCCCCACTGAACCGGGCAAATTAGACTGCTGGGCTAGTGCCTGTTTAGGCCAGTGGCTCTCGCTTTGATCTGAAGTAATGAGGTCAGTAATAACGTTATGCTCACTGCTGTCTCAGTGTGATGCTGACCACAGAAAGAGAGAGGGAGGGAGGGAGTGATCGCCGTGGTAATTGTGGCCGGTTTTGACGGTTGGTCCGCAGCAATTTGCTCCCCGCTGTGACGAGAATGCCGTGGAACCACGCTGAGATCGAGGCGCGGCCGTGGAAGGGGTGGGGGGTGGGGGAGGGGGGGTGTATCTAACAAACGGCAAACCCATATTAGACATTTCTGTGCCTAGACGCTCATGTTACTCTATGCTAGCACTAGGGGGGTGTCATTGCACCGGCAAACATGTGGCTGGGCATGTAGATGGATAGACGCGTCCATCTTGAGCGCCTCAAAACATCATATGCGCCGTATAATTGAGTTGCATTTATTCGTATGCAGTCCGCGATTTCAGCTAATCCACATTTTTGGCAAGTATCTCCTCACGTCAGCTATAGCTGTCCGTTCTGTGTGCGCATTGTAAAATATAATGAGGTGTTTCTACACAGCCCACTAGCTCTGTAATTGGGAACACAAACCCAGTGGTGCAGACCGCACCATACAACACTATCCTAGCCTTGCTGCTTCTCCAATGTGTGTGTGTGTGTGTGTGTGTGTGGGGGGGGGCTTCTATAGCAATTAAGGGAGATGTGAGAATGACCTTTAATGTACTATAATAATTTTCATCATAACCTTTAAAGGTCCTATATACAATATTTTAAACATTAGTATAGCAGCAATTAACGGCTGTTTTCTTCATTCAAGTCATTGTGGAGTGATGGTGTCCTGAGCAGAGAACGACATCACACTCCCTCTGTGTGATGTCATACTTTCTCTGTTCTTTAGCCAGGCCAGACGTGCGTGCAAGGTAGTGTGTGTGTGTGTGTGTGTGTGTGTGTGTGTGTGTGTGTCCGCAGAGCATTTTGTTTGGTTTGATATACTGGTGCTCTAGTGTGACATCTAGTGGCAGAAAGTCATATAGAATCCACTATACGGGAATGGCTGCCGACTCCACAGAGATCAGCATCTTCCTGTAATTTCCCAACAGTGTACCTACCTGTACATTAACAGCAAGTGCAGCTACAGAAAAGTTGTATCAGCAAAACTCCAAAAGGGCCTAATATTATGCTGTTGGCTTCAGCGACCGAGTCCCATACCGGGAGATGTTAAACATTAATGTTTAACTATAAAAATGTTATCATGTACAGCTTTTAAGGATGTTGGACATGTCTCGTGAAAAATGGAGTCCCCGTCCTGTGCATATTAAACTGAATATGCAACGTTGCAAGTATGAACTCTATTTATAAGTATGATGAGCTGTGGCGTTGAAAAGAATGCATGAAAGATCCATAAATCAAAGTCTCATACCAGCCAACCTCATTGTTAAAAGGTACGTTCAATCCCTCCTCATAACTTTGAGAAACCGCGGAGAAGCCGTGTTAGGAAAAAAAAAGGAATTGCCTGCCACACCGCCTGCCATATTCTTGCAATATAACACAGCTAATTAGCAGCTGCTACCACTTATGCGTACATTTCTCTATGAAAATGGGGATATGCTAACTCAGGTCAGAGTTCACTACACATAAATCACGCCAAAGATTGCAATGTAATTTGAAAAGAAAAATGAGAAACTGCTTTTTGTTCAGGGGAATTCAGGGATGCTGAAAAGCAAACCATAAAACCTTTTTTTCTCCAAACTACTTTACTTCCGAGCTGTGAATCCTTGTAGATGATACGTGTGGGAGGACCGCCCTTCCTTGTCATTTGACCCAATGGGTCTAGTCCCATAGTTCCATCGTGAGACTTATATAAGAGGAAACACATCCTACACAAACCACACGTTATTGCCTTTGGATGATATGTTGTTTTGTACACTCTCCTGGAGGAGCAGGTTTTAAAATTCACGCTAGATTAAATAGCCAGACAGGACAGATGATGAGGCTTAATGATGATGATGATTGTAATTTATGGTAATATTCTGTGTACACCTATAGGGAACATCCCCACAGGATGCCAGGATGGGTCAGAATAATCAGAATAATCAAACCAATATCAAAGCAGTTTAACAAAGTAAGAAGGGCTATTTTAAATAATAAACAACGACCCCCTGAAAGACGAAAAACACGCACACACGTGCACACACTCACACACACACACACGTACACACACACATTCCAGGGCATCGTGGTGGGGGTTCATAGCTGGATGTGACATTTTAAGTGCCATTTCCTTATAAAATTGCTTTTTGGCAGCTAGTGGCGACACACAGACAATCACTGAGTCACATTTTCATTTAAAATGATCTCAGAGATCAAATATTGTACAATAAGGTAATTTAGATGATGCTGTTCAGGGATTTAGATTGAGGACACTTATACAGGGAAGAGGTAGAGGTTAGTTCACTAATATAGGTATAGCACCACAACCTAATTAAGAGGTGAGCATGCAGATGTAGACTACTAAGATTTAACTGTTTTTATTAAGCTCTCTTTGAGGGAAATGCTCTTATTCTGGCATGCGAGGGTCACCCTGGATCTTTGAGGGGTGACCCTGGAGAAGGAAGGGGTTCGGCATCTTGTGCAACCCGTGTGGTATCAAAACACAAGACATTTGGCAACGTTGGGCTGGTATAGATGACCCCGAACACGTCACGTAAAATTATGAAAACCATCTTGTGTGCACGTCGTAACAGGTAGTTACCGCTCTGGTTATGGTGAACGTTGTACGCATCTTACAGAGTGCTAAGATTTTGCTTTCCGTTCTCAGACAACACTGTAGAGAGCATATGGAGATTTGCTGCCTGAACCAAATTGGCTTGCTAACACACACACACACACACACACACACACACACACACACACACACACACACACACACACGCGCATACACACACACCTCAAAGGATCCTGTTCCTAGAGTCTAAGTGCTTTAGTCCCTTAAGCTTAATTGCATTGCTTTTGTAATTACACTTAACAGAAACGGCCTTATGCTGCAAAGAAAAGCCCATTTATATCTTTTTACCCCAACAGTGGAAGCCAATGGATGCAGTGGTGTGGTTGTAATTTGTGCGTTTTAGAATACAAAACATGACAGCATACAGTATAACGAGCTAACATGCACATTTTAGATTAGAAACTACAGAGGCCCTTTGAGGGGGTTTTAAGGGGGGTGTGGTGGCCTAACGGGTCGACATTATTAACATGGCAGAACCTCATAAAATGTTGTTATGGCTTGAGTGCCCTGGAGCATAAGCAATCACTGTCGGTTGAAAAACTGTTTCATATTTGTCTAAATAACAATGTTTAGATTTCAAACAGGACGAGTATGATTTAACTGATGTAACTATGGATATACTCGGGCCAGAGTCACTGCCCACAACCCACCGTTTATTCTTCTGGACATTCTTCTTGTCCTTTTTGTTCATTACGACGGGAACGCAATTGGTGAGCTCCGTCCAGTCTGCGTGCAAGCCGCAACTCCAACCGGTCGAGAACCGAGAGAAAAGCCACGACTCCGCTTTGCCCGGCCGGTGACAGACGCATTTCCTCTGGCCGGGCAGGCAGTCGCACGGTTGCTCCAGTCGGATGTTCTTGACTAGGTGCCGGCCGAATGTGGTGCCGCCCGTCTTCTGAATATGCAAGAACACTATCACGTCGTCTCCCTTGATGTTGAAGTCGACGCGTCGCTCGAGGTCGCGCTCCGTGAAGTTGAACTTGGACGGGATCTTCGTGGGGAGATCGAACTCTTCGTCTATCTCCTGCTCCGCGAATTCGGATCCGGAGGCGTACAGCTGGTATATTCCCGTGTCCTCACTTTTGAAGTGGCAGGTGTCGCTGTCCGCGGGGCATACATACTGGTAGCTGATCACCAGGAACAGGAATGCCGCGATCGGGATGAAGATAAGTCTGAACTTCTCCTCCATGGTGGAAGAAATTGGTATCACGCCATTAGCACAAATGTGGAATCGTTTACATCGCCCCCTCGACTCGTGCTATTTGCGACAAGCGTGTGGCATCCAACCCTGCCTCGAACGTTATGTGTCCTCTCCACTACCCAAACTTGCCCAAACGCTACTACGCCGTCAGCCTCCCGTATCGGGGAGAGCAAGCAGAGTATATATGCGGACGTCTGCGCGCTAAGTCCAGCGATGTTGCTGTTTGTCCCATGATCTCGTGGCACGGTAGAATCCGTGGATCAGGAGCCGAGCTGGGCTACCTTACCTTGCCCTCTTTGGCGATCAGCATATGCGCCAGTTGTCTGTGATCTATCCCCACTGCCGAGCCGGTGGCCGGTGACGTAGCAGCTTCTCCGAGGGCGCACGCCAAGTTTCCGGTGGCGCACGGAACAATTCAGGTCCACTCAGGTCCACTCAGGTCCACTCAGGTCCACTTACTACAGACAAGTGGTGTGGGTGGGGGAGCCACTAGCTTTTTTGTAAAACTGACTTCCAGAATAATATATGTATTGTAGTTGTTCTAACGGGTATCCCAGTCTATACCAGTTTGATAATGACGCCTCCTGCATGTATGGTGTATCTTCCAGGGATAGCTTGCATTGTCATAATTAACGTTGGCGCTGCTAGTTTGAGGCCGTGCTTTATATTATTGTAGTGAAAAGATTCTATATTCAGTCAAACGTATCATTCAGAACCATTTCAGCACCATGGAGAGATCCCAGCCTGACCGACCAGTGTGTCTTTGTAGTTTCTAAATATTTAATGCCGCCTAGAATTTGTACTTTCACTGAACCTTTGTTCTATACATCGTTATCCCTATATGCTTACATCACAGGTGAATTCCGCGATGACGTAAGGGTGAGGGGTTACAGCTACACATTACAGCTAACGACCAGGCGGTTACGCTATGTTCCTTGGCAGGCATTTTCGCTCAAAGGACTGCTTCCTTTAAGCCATTCCCAATCAGAAGCTTTTGTATATAGCTCCAGAAGCCCTCAATCGAAGGATTTCACGAGGATGCACTTTACCGTGCAATTCAATCCTCTTTCTGCGCAGAATGCACTTTGCCCCACTGTACTAACAATGGCGTAATCTGTATAGTACCTTAGCATGCTGGTCAAGTCTGATTATTGTGCCCTCCATCTCTCTCTCTCTCTCTCTCTCTCTCTCTCTCTCTCTCTCTCTCTCTCTCTCTCTCTTTCTCTCTCTCCCTCTCTAGTAGTACAACATTCAGTACCAGATGGACAGACTTGGGACCCTGTTTGTGGCTGAAACATGCATTACAGAAACATTGTTTTGGTTTGAAATTTAAAGTGCTCACATATATTTGTGGATATGTAGGATAATAAATCAATCAAGGACTGTACATTCTGACTATATTGGCCATTTGCTTGTAATCCATACCATAATAACAAGTTTCCGCTAAAGCCACTAATTTATGGCCCTGTTAGTATAAAATATTTCATTCTCTGGAGATGATACATTGATTTTAAAAATGTGAACTATACATTTTTGAGTCGCATATACCGGCTGTGTCCGCTGGGATATTTACGAGCTTCCGTACGACCATTGCTCAGGTCCTGTGAGAAATAACTCCACACAAAGTGCTGAATCAGCCTCTAATATACTGTACAGTACAATACTTCCCTGCTGCCCAATAATAGAATGTGAGCTTCCAGGAAATTATGATATTGGATATATGGATTTTTTTGTTTTGTTGTGTTTTTTTGTTTTGAGCAATATGGTAATAATGTAATGCAGACATAATGCATCTAAAGATACAAGATATAACCATAATATCTAATAATAGATCAAAATTGTTTGCATTAGTGTTGTGTGTTTAATGTACATTTCTTTAAAATATCAACTCTAAGGCTCTATAGCAAGCAATTTAACAAATGGACAATGAAAAGCCACATAATTATTTGGTCAGTCAGAATAGTTATTAAGGGTTGATTTAGATTGTTATGAAGACAACAAATACTTTTGAGCTGTCTGCTCATCCCCATACAATGTCTAAATAATGAGATCTCATTATGATCTCATTATTTAGACATTTTATACATTTCTTTACATTTTATCATTTGATAAAAGTTAAAGTTAGTTAATGTTGTTAAAATTATTATTATTAGAATTATTATTATTATTAGAATTATTATTATTATTTTTATTATTATTATTATTATTATTATTATTATTATTATTATTATTATTAATAATAATAATATTATTATTACTCTCTTTTTTTAAAAGAATAAAACCTTGGATTTCCACATGTCTTCTGTTACATCAGTGATTGCCCTATGGATATAGGAGGTGGCTCTATGGTGCTTCCTTAAAGGCAGGGTTAGTCATTTTCGAGAACGCTTGCTAACGATATCCATCATCACGTCCGAGCACATCCGCGGCACCACTCCACAAGTAAAGCGTAGCACTATGGTTTTGTTGATGTGAGTGGTGTTCGCCACTTTGTTTATATTACTATTTACGGAGCAAGGGCTGTGTAGAAGCATCTGCTCATTTTTTCAACACGCACAGACAATGGTAAGCTAGCGAAATGTGAGGAGATATTTCGTGTTTTTGACAAATGTGTATTATCTTGAAAGCTTCCAATAGCGGACTATTCCTTGAATTATCTTGTTTATATTTGAACTTGATCAAAACAAAAGCACCTCTCCCTTCAATGCCATAGGGTGCTCCCTCAGAGGCTCCGCCCCCAACACACTGGAAATTAGATGCCACGGCTGGGATAGTGTTGTGTGGTGCGGTCTGCACCACTTTGATTGTGTTCCCATCTACAGAGCCAGGGCCGGTGTAGAAACACCAAATTATTTGCTCAGCGTGCACACGCAGTGGTCAGCTAGCAGGCCATGACGATATATTTTCTGAATTGGGGGGGGGGGTATACAATCATTGACTCCACCTCAAAGACAGTGGGCCAACATTGTTGCTTCTGATAGTTCTTTAGCATTTTGCTCAGACGGGTGTAGCAGGATACAATCGGCACACAATACAATCTGCTCCAGCAGGTAATTGGAATCTAATCAGCCTTCTTTTCTTCAACTTCAACTTTGATGGCTCCATAAAGGCCGGAAAGCGTCTAGACGACCATGTTTTTCTCCCCGCACTTTTGATCCAACCTGATAAATAATTGGCAAAGGGAAATTGCTGTAATTTCACTCATCAGGCAGTATTGTGGCGTGGAGCAAGATTTGTCCGATGGCTTCTCCTCCCAGTTACCTGATGTGTGTCTTGCCTCAAAATGGTTTGCCATCCGTTTCAATGATTTGCACTGTTCTAGCAGTGCAATAGATAATAGGGTTCAATCCATGAACAAAGTGTCAAAGATGTGTTTGTCAATCTTAAAAGTTTTTGTGTTTTGCAAATATCAAATGTTTGCTCGGCTATCCGCAAGCAACATGGCTTCCATTGTGGCCATGTAGCTTGAAGTGAGAACTGTTGTTTAATACAAATTCCAAAAATATTAGGTTTAAACTTTCACCCTTCGTCCAGCTTCAGTGTGTGTTCGCCGAGAACCATCTCCTTAAACCGCTTGCTTTTGTTCACAAACATTCGCGATGAACACAAAGCAAACGGAAAATTGTTAAAAAAGGTTTGCAAACGTTCGCAAACGTGCATCAATTCTGAACACACCTCTGTTTTACATCTCATCTTCAGAGGTTTAGTCTGAGTCTGTCAGCGGAGGGATCATCCAGTTGGTGCCAGATTACCCGAAGCTTTGATCCGATTTTTCAGGGGACTATCTGGGACACTTGCCCAATAGCTATGGCCAGCAGCATGTCACTGTTTGACAGTCTGAAACAACATTGCTTAAAGCCTGCGTGGGGCATGGCATTAGCCATCACGCAGGCTGTCCGATGCTGTCTCTGTGTCAGCTCATACAAACCCTGTCATCCAAGTGCCAATGGGGGCGTCGTAATATCATTAGGGCCTGTATTAGCAAGAGAGGTTTTTCTTGTTATGCCTATAGGTCGTGAGCACATTTACGTTACATAACATTTCTAGATAGGTACCCTTCTGAACATTCAAGACTAGAATGAAAAAAAAAACTGATTTGTGATTTTTATTTTCCAGATGAAGTAGGGATTTTTTATTTATTTATTTATTTATTTATTACATTTATTTATTTATTTGTCGGGTTCCAGACACGTCTCGGGAAAATGTCGCGGGAAGACACACCGGGAGGCCACCCATGGCGAGCTGTTTAGGTAGCGGCATTAAACAAGCTCACATCAAAGCATTAGATATTCACGGAGCACCAGGGACAGTGAGGGATGTAAAAAATGGATTATTCCTTTTGGAAAAATGCATTGACTATAAGCCCCACAAGGTATCACGCAGGAGGTAGGCAGGTTTGCAAAATGGCAGGAGGTGGTGGGGAATTGTGGTTTAAGAAGATGAAGAATATCACCGGAGATCAAACGGCCTATGTTATGTTTGATGCCTTTTTATCAGTGAAATGATTGCCAGTATATTAAACCACCGCCTTGACAATTATGGCATTTAGTATCATGTTTTCTCTCTGGCACATAAAAAAATTAACATCCTACAATTGCTGAATCTGTCCATGGTGAAAGAAAGAGATTACTGAATTGTGAGGTAAAAGTGCACTGTGTGTACTTTAATTGATTTACATGACATATTATCAGATACTCTATGACTCATTGTAATTATGCGTTAGTATGAGAATAATTGGTATTGTAGCTTGGTGCTCATTTTACAATCTTGGAGCCCATCGGCTAAATCGACTGAGGACAGTTTAGGCTCTAAGGGCAAGGGTCAATATGTATGGTCTTTTGGTGTAGCCAGCGGATGTCCATGTGATATCTGGCCCAAGACTTCCTTTTCCATCCGCTGGTCATTGTTGACAGTCCCATTAGCCATTTGAGACTGGACAATGTAGTTGGAGTTGAGTTTGGCTATGAACAGATTTCTGCAGATGAGCTCATATACATAAAAGGAAAAACTGGGATAGTCTAGGTCAGCCGGCTGTGGGTATGCACACCATAAACCAATACATAGTGTAGCATGTGTGATGGAGATTGTCCATCCCCCTCGTGGAATCGTGGTGTCGGAGAGTGAGGATTAACGCTGCACAGCTACCTGCTGGCCACCGTTACACATGCAAGGTTCCTCCTTGAGACTGCACCACAGAAGTTGGGATTCATCCCTATTAGTGCATTACCACCACCTAATGTCTACATGGCGAATTACCACCACCTATCTGGAATGTAGCACATGCTTTTTTACAAGGTCGGGGGAGCCACTCACTCACTCACTCACTCACTCACTCACTCACTCAGTCAGTCAGTCAGTCAGTCAGTCAGTCAATAAGCAAAAACAAAACACGTCTGATACCATAATCTTATGGCCCTCCCACATTTCCTGATTGTCTCTCACCAGAGCCATGTAAAGAGAGAGTTGCGTCATCTCCGTTCACTCCAGTGGACCGTTTTTTTCACAGCAACAGAGCCTCAAAATAGTTCCCGGAAGTTAGCCTAAATACTAAAAGTATTCTATAAATTATATTTTAAATGTAAATAGATGCATTTATTAACTAAATTACCAAAAAAATGAAGTTATATATATATATATATATATATAGTTGACAATTTCCAACTTCCGTTAGCGTAACCCTGTTCTTTCCATGGCTCTGGCTCACACTCTTCTTTACCTCTAATGCCCGTTAATGTTAGCAGAATATTAGCAGTGAGTTTAGCCGTCTCGCGGGGGGGTTCATTTGCATTTGAGATATACATAATGGATGGATAGAGTTTCATAATTGACAGGCTTCTCTGGAAGCACTTAACTCTTCCCTCTTGTTTACGAGTGAATACGGGCTGTATAATAAAGGCAAGATCATTTGAGTGGATGGGATGGCTTGTGGTTCACAGCGGTCCTCGCTTTGCCGCTCTCTCTGCTTAATTATTATGTTGACGCGGCTCCATACATCTAACTAACTGTCTGAATTGTTATTGGTGGAGAGGGGGGGGGGGGAGGGGGGGGGGTGGGTTATCTCCAGTATCAAATATATACACTGGCATTTCATCCAGAAATGCATAAATAAATAAACAAACAAGGAATGAAATGTATTCAGGTGTATGGGAAATGAACGGTGCTGATTTGAATTGCAAAATATAATGTGGCCACTTGTGAACTGTTTCTATACAGGATCAGAAGACACACTGTCCCTTTTGATGCCAACACACTTCACACCTGCTTCTTTTGGGAGAGGGGGTCGAGCAAGTCATTGGTTCCCACCAACCACAGCATAATTGACCTTGTTTTACCTGTGAAATATTAATTCTGGCTCCTCCTTGAGCTCCGAGCTCCGGGGGGAAGGGGGGGCTGTGTTCTTTGTCGTCACAACCAGGTCAGCTGTGTGTGTGTGGTTGGTTAGTTTGATATACTGGTGCTCTAGGGTGACATCTAGTGGCAGAAAGTCATATAGCGCCACTTTAAGGGTATGGCTTACTGTCGACTCCAAACAGGTGTGGGTATGTGTGTAGTGATCCCATCTCTTTTCATATCCAGGCCAGTCACGCATGCGTGTGTGTGCGTGTTAGCGCGTGTCTGTGTGTGCGTGTGTGTGTGTGCGTGTGTGTGTGTGTGTGTGGCCGACAAAGCATTTGTTCTGGTCAGCAGAGGCCTTCAGCTTTGTACAGACCACCACCCTGGGCTGACAGAACACAGCAGAGCGAACCCCTTCCATATTGTATAAACGTGTGTAGGGTGGCCAACAATATGCAATATGTAGGGTGGCCTATATACTTTGTAATGGTACACTATACAATGTTAAACCATATACTACATACTGTACATAAATTAACATTGTACACGTGTGTGTGTGTGTATATATATATATATATATATATACTGTATATATATATATACTGTATATATATATACGCACGGCATGTACGGCACTTCTGGTAGAGGGGTTGAAGTTTCCGACGCCTCGGCATATTAGTACATTCCAACTATGAAGAGACAGACTGATTGATTTACAGTGATTTCTTTATCGAAATGTTCCAAGCTCCAATGGTAGGGCTATGACTTGCGATGGTGATGTGACATAGTATAATAGCTATTGTTGATGATGAAATAAATTGACTATCAAATGCAGCAAAAATGTGGTCGACAAGAACCCCTGCAGTAAGGCCACAGACCCCCTGTTGAATGCCTCTTTTGCATAGGATAACGTTGAATGGTGATATATGTAAGGTCCAATAAGCAGCCGGATACTGCCGCACACTTCCACCACAGCCAAGCTATGTTTTTGTAACACTGGTTTCAACCACAAAGGGAGTTCCGCAGTTGTGTATGCCAGGTTATTGCATTCAGCTTTACAGATTGATCGTGGACCATTGTGAAGGGATTGTACAATTGTACCCAAGTCTCGCACGACAAGAAGCCTTCGTATAGGGCTTGGATAAATCCACACAGTGTGTGACCTCTGGCTCATCAACATGCGTTGTGTATTGTGCAGATTTCATTAAAGGATAATGGCAGCCCTAATGTACAATCTGAGAAGATTGTTCTGTAAGCTTCTGAAGACTGTATTTGTTAGAACAGAGATGCACCCATTTCAGACAAAGCTTAACGTGAGCCCCTGAACTGGTCCAAAGGCTATAAGACCAGGAGGTCATGTTATACATTTTTTTATCTTTTATGGCCAAAACTCTCAAGCGAAGCACCTCTCTTGGCATTTAAAACACATGTCTGTGATAACATCATCTCATCTTTTTGATCTCCTTTTGGCCCCCAGAGAGAAGCTCAGAGCGTTTCTAAATGTCACGTTAAGTGCTTCTCTTGTCCTGCGCTGGCACACGGAAAAATGAGGGTGCTCTGTGAATTTCAAAGAAGGCCTCGCTAAAAATCAGTCAGCGCACAAAGAGCATGATAGGCAGCTTCTCTTCCCTATTCGCTTGCTCATTTGCTCCGAATGTCAGAACATAACATTGACTCACTAAATACAATACAAAAAAAGACTAATGTACTGGTCCGTAAATGTACACCTTAATTCGTGAAAACGTGAATAGACAATTTGCAAGATTATCATTTTAAATATAAAGCACCACCATATCCTCATATTTCAGCCTTGAGAGCTGAGAGTTGGTGTTCTACTTCAATCCCCCCCCCCCTAAAATAACTATACCAGGAGTGATGTATTTGACTGCTATCTACTCATTTTAGGAAGGAGGGCTCATAAATGTATTAATATTAAGCGGCCAAGATGGACGGATGGATGAACCACATTTAATATGATCAATCTGTTAGACAATCTGAAGCTGGGTTAGTTGTCCATGTCGATGGCGGTAAGATAGTCCTTTACTGTATGTATACAGATAGGTTTATTATTAGGCTAAGTTCAGTGTAATAACTGCAGTGTCCTGGTGTGTAGACTTGCTTTAACTTGTCTGCATAACATACGTTGTGTGCACAAGTGAATACACTTGTCTTGATTGGCGCCAATGGAATTGTAATTTCACGGCTACAGATAATGTACCTACAATATTTCACTTATTTACCACTATGAGGGGCAAATTCTCTCAATTTCTCTTGGAGCAGACCGATTTAAGAATGATGCACTTCAGTTTTTCAGCTGCCTGGAGACCTCCCCACCTCACAGTTCGTAATGGAAGGGTCAAATTGGTGTGAAACGACGTTTGTCCGCTACATTACATTTACTCCCCGATGCTGCAAGCTCGTCGACTCTCAAGGGTGTCATTGAATACAGTTGTTGGGTAGACTCAGTCTTACTTTTCACCACACTGTCTCTCCTTCTCCCACAAGGCTGATTCAACATCTCTGACCCTGTGGCTTCTTGGTCGAAAATAGACAAAAGAGTGGCTGAGATGAAAGCCACTCACGGGTAGAATATTCTCCCGCTCCAAGTTAGTAAAATGGCACTAAGTGGTTACACAGAGCCCACACCTCTGTTCGTTTATATTTATGTTATTTATGTAAAGGAGCAGGTCAGCATATCCATCTTCCCGTGTCTGTAAAGAGCAGCACAGCCACGGTTTGAGAGACCTGTTTTCACACGAGCACTCAAACATTTTGACAAAGTTATTTCCTCTGCTGTGTCGGGTTGCCATGGCAGCCTATTCAACTCCAATCTCTTTTCTAGGATTTGCGTCACTAACTTTGAACCCTTGATTGATAAATTACATGCACACACACACACACATATATA
>JAODLL010000012.1:1274583-1287224 GCA_026546735.1 Forbesichthys agassizii
GTGGAGTCAGGCTCAGAGCTGGGGTGCAGCTACACTTTAAAGGTGGAGTCAGGCTCAGAGCTGGGGTGCAGCTACACATTAAAGGTGGAGTCAGGCTCAGAGCTGGGGTGCAGTTACACTTTAAAGTTGTATATGACTTCTGCCACTAGATGTTACACTATGCACACCAGCATCTCAGGCCAAAACAAACGCTCTGTGTGCAGGACACAATTACCGCACTATATCGTTACATACTGTAGAAAATAGTGTGTTGATATTAATGTTTAAAATAAAATATTGTATAGCGCAGATTTAAACACACAAACCTTTTCACACTCAGAGAGCCAAATATGATCTCAGTTATGGTTAATTGTCAAAATTAATGGTTACATTTTCAAAATAACTTTATTACCTCTGTATATTGGATCTGTCTTACGAATAATTTGAAGCTCTGCTTTTGATATGTTCTTAGGTCTGGAGGAGCTGCACAGTTTGTATGTCTTCAAAGACGACCGTGTCATCGAGTTTGATGGGGAGCTCTCGGCAGACACTCTGGTCGAGTTCCTGCTGGACGTGCGTTGAGATCACTTTTTTCCCCTTTGTCCCTTACTTGTTAGAGAGTCGTGCTTTCACCGTGTAGAGAGAGAGGGGGCATTACCCTCTCTGAGGCACGTTACAGCCTCAGCCTCATTAGAATGCCTTTAAAAGATGTCATTTGCAGTAATGCCCGCTTCATCTGGACTAAATGTTATGCTCTTCCCCCTGAGTCTTAAAAGCTTAATCGATGTCTTACAGGTTCCAAAATAGATTGTTCTTAGAAGTGGCGTTCATAATCAGCTCTACTTCTAACTAGTCTGTGTCAATGATGAAACTTTGCTCTTTGCCAGGTGCTGGAAGACCCGGTGGAGCTCATCAGCAATGCCATGGAGCTGCGAGCATTTGAACGGATGGAGGAAGACATCCGTCTCATTGGCTACTTCAAGGGAGAGGATTCCTGTTAGTCTACATCAGGGCTATTTAACTCTGATCCTGGAGGGCCGCACCGTCCTGCATGTTTTAGATCTCTCCCTGCTCCAACACACCTGAAGCCTGATAACGACCCGTTATCAGGCTTCTAGCAACCTCGAATCAGGCGTGTTGGAGCAGGGAGAGATCTATAACATGCAGGGTACGGTCCTACAGGACCGGAGTTGAACAGCCCTGGTCTACATAGTCCAGTTTAAGTCGATCATGTGTCTGTCTGTGTGGGAGTTCACAATATGTGCAGTGCAGTGCTGTACTGGGTGAGAATAGCTTTCTCGTTGGCAGCTATAGAGACTTGATTGAGTCTGTGGTGCTCTCATTATGTCCCTCGAGACCCTTTAAATAACTTCTACTTCTCTGCATAATAGGTCAAACTGCAATTAGGGTTTATAAAAATAGAAAAGCAGAAGCCGGAATGATTCCACCTCTCTTAATATGACAGTAGCTTAGTGTTTCATTATTGAATCTGTTTCCTTGTAGAGGCTGGTGGGTCTTTGCTCCTGACCTTGTTGGGACCGCTGCCAGGAGCACATTGCAAAACGTATTACTTGGGGCGCGAAGTGAATCATGCTAGAAAATTAAATGGATTTGCTTCTTTTCTTTCCCCAAGCGGCACATATACTTTTTGACCTGTGGCGTGACCTAACCTGAGTGATTGCGTTTTGGTCTGCCATGAGTCCGTTTTAGATATTTTCTTCTCGTCTTTGTTATTTCACACACTCATTCTATCGTTTTGTTCTTGATCACATGATCTTTCCTCCATCAGACTACAAATCCTTCCAGGAGGCATCGGAACGCTTTCAGCCATACATCAAGTTCTTTGCCACATTTGATAAAGCTGTAAGTATCAATCTAAAATAATGTAAACTCTAAAATTAAACCACCATTTCCCAAATATGATAGTTTGATTTACACATTTTTTACAACTATATATATGTAAATGAAATGCATAGCAATAGCTCTTCTAACAGAGAGGTCTAGCTTTTACAAAATAAACTACTTTAAAGCTACACTACCTGATCGAGCTATAGCACCCCAGAACCCCATGTTTCTTTAGTATAGGTCACTGTTTGTTTGAGATACTTTGCACATGCTGTGGGGGAAGGGGAACATCGTGAAACAGTCAGGTGTGAGACACAAGTCAAAATGCATTTTGTAAAAATGACTCAAATCAGGAAGTGTCCCTTTAAAAAATAAAAATAAAAATAAAAAGTTATTACAGAATAAAATAAAATAAATAGAAATGAGATTATCCTAATGTTTCTGTATGTCACAGGTAGCAAAGCACCTCTCGCTGAAAATGAACGAGGTGGACTTCTACGAACCATTCATGGAGGAACCAGCCATCCTGCCTGGGAGACCGCTGTCGGAGATGGACATCGTGGACTACGTCAACCAACATCGAAGGTCGGCATCGTCAGCGAGCTTTGAAGCGGGTGGGAGATGTGGTGGTCTCAGGCTTATAAATTAGCATTTTAGTGTCAGTAAATGTAGACATACTTTTTCCACAGGGCTACGTTGAGGAAGCTCCGCGCAGAGAATATGTTTGAGACTTGGGTGAGTGGACTCAACTGATTTGTCTGCAAAAATGCTGCATCCAGACATTCTGTATATATATCACATAGTAGTAAAAATTGTATTAGAAATACCAGTCCAGGGCTGGAAAACTATACACATTATGATTCAACGGACCTAAATTTTGAGGTCACAATGCAATCGTTAATTTTAAGCAATAGAATCACTCCAAATGCACAGTGCTGAAACATTTGTACTATTTTCAGGAATCGGTATGAAAATACAAAAGTTGCAAACCACAAAAAAAAAAAAACTGTCAATCACCTTTGTCATTCTTAGGAAGATGACATGGATGGAATCCACATTGTTGCCTTTGCTGAAGAAGAGGATCCTGGTTTGTTTTTCTGCAATAAATATTCTTTTATTTATTCATTTTATTTTGTTGAAAGTATTCAAACCTGTTCTGTGGTCCCCAGATGGTTACGAATTCTTGGAGATCCTGAAAGATGTAGCCAGAGATAACACAAACAACCCAGAGCTCAGCATTGTGTGGATTGATCCGGATGACTTCCCCCTGGTATACCAAATGTCAAAATGTCACATGTTAATTAGCAACATTAATAAAAGGCGTTAACAATAAAAAAATATTAAAACATTTTAAAAGTCTAAAATCGTAATACTACTCACATGAAATTATGTTCATGGTGTATATTAGTGTAGAAGGTAAAACTGTCGACCTGTTTTAAAATGTATTACCATGTACTCTAGCATTAACACACAATTCAATATTAGTACAATAGAGTTGAACTCAACACTTCATGTAACTCTGACCACGTCTTCCAATACTGATGCTACATTTAAGACGATTATATATTTTTTCATAAGCTGACCACCTACTGGGAGAAGACCTTCAAACTGGACCTGTTTAGACCACAGATCGGTGTAGTCAATGTCACTGATGTAAGTAAGGGAGGGTATAACTGATTCATGTACATTTATAGTTTTACTAAATGTCATTTTCAACCTAGGAACGTGTAATCAAATATCTGCATATAAGTGTATCAAAAAAGTTAAAGTAAAATGAAAATGTCTGCAGTTGCATTTCGTGACCAGAGGGGCCGACAAACTGCCAGGTACTCCTAAGCGGCTGTGACCACTCTCATTGGTGGCTTGTGTGTGTGCGTTGCAGGCGGACAGCGTGTGGCTGGACATGTCCAATGACGAGGACCTGCCCACGGCAGAGGACCTGGAGGACTGGATAGAGGACGTCCTCTCTGGCAAGGTCAACACGGAAGATGACGACGAATCTTTAGGAGAGCGGGACGACCCCGACGACTATGTTGGCGACGGAAACGAATACGAGGGAGACTACGAAGACGATGAGGACGACGGCGATGACTAGCGTGAATGACGTCAACAGGCAGTAATGGCTGCCAGACACATTTCTGTAATAGAAATGAAAAACCTCTTTGGCGAATCACTTTGGGGTTAAAAGATTGTAATCCAAAAATAGGTTAAAAATCTAAATACATGGATCAAAATATGTTTTTCTAAAGTATAAGGAAAACTGTAGCTAATGGGATTGCAGATTATAATCATAATGATCTTTTCTGGTTCATAGATTAAAGGTACAGTTTGTGCCTAATCACTCTTGTATGTGTTTTTTTTTAAATTGTATACTCTTCCCGCTACTGTGATTCTGGCAGCATTTTATCCTAGTCAAGGAGTATACCTTTAATTAGTTTGAATTATTACAATCAATATGTACAGTTTGAATGTACGTTCCGTTTTTTAAGTTTATCTTTCTTGTAAGGTATCCATGAATATGGATAATAATATACTGTATATAGAGTCTGTATTTCAGTGTTACGTTCTGCAACATTTTATTTGATTTTACTATTGTCATAAAAGACATGGTTTCATACACGGAGAAAAGCAAAAGCAAATTGAAATCTGAAAAGATAAAATAGTTCAAATAGCTTTGGTCTTGACATATGTGTCTTTCATGTTTAAAGATTCTTAATGTAGTATTTGACCGTGTCATTTTAACTTAAAAAACTTAAAATAAAAGGAGAGTTGAGATTTCCAATAGGCTTAAATTGATAAATAATACAATAAAATGTATGAAGGTCCAGTAACACACAAGCGACTATGACACTGTCTTGGCCTTCTACTTTAAATTATTCATCATGAGCCTCAACATTACAAATACTACACTCAAGAGCAGACATGCCCCTGGTGAATATGCGTCCCTGGACATGAATTAATAACAACAAATGTCATGAAAAAATCATGACTGCCCTCGAGGTGTAGTGTGCTATGCAGTAAACACGGGGGTCTGTATCATTGATATAAATATTATTCATGCTGTGGTTAGAATAACAGATATGTATCTGTGTGTGTGAGACAGCAGTTTTTACATCCGTTACAGTACGTGTTGTAAGGCGTTTACAGGCTTACATAATCCCACGGTGTCGAACATGCAACATTATCTCAGATCCCTCGGCCTCTCGAAGACCACACTCGCACAATCTCTCAGGGGAAAAGCGGCCAGGAAAAAACAGATTAAAACAAATCACTTTGAAGGCGATGTGTGAAGGCTCAACAAGTTCAGTGCATAAGAGGAAGAGGTGACTTCTAAGGGGAATTGTCTGTTTGTGCCACAACGGAATCTCTTTAGACTGTCAAATCCCCCGGTCAGAGTGCGAGTGATGTCTTCAACAGCGCAACAGGACAGGGGAGCTATCGAGCCAAGAGCCAATACCAGTCTGAATCAACACACAATGCAGTGGAAGCCTCAACGCATAACCAAGTCATTACAATACAAATAAAAAATAAAAGGCGGGAAAACCCATTCCATTTAGATGCAAATGATCCCCTCTCTCTCTTTCTCTCTCTCCCAGAGCCGAGCGAGAGGGAACACAGAGAAAGAGAGGAAACAAAGACTGAAAGAGAGGGAACAGAGAGAGAGAGAGCGAGAAAAGGAATACAGAGACAGAGAGAACAGAGAGAGGGAGAGAGATTAACAGAGAGAGAGAAAGAGAGAGAGAGCGGAGGGATTATCCCAGAGACAGATGAGTTCCGACAGGCGTACCGGCGCCCGGCGTCGGCAGGGCGATGAGGTCGTTCTGTTTGAGGACTGGGACAAGGAACGCGGGCCATTCGTTTACCAATCGGAGGGCTCTGACAGGCTGACGAGCGAGCCAATTAACCTCCACTACCATGACAACAAGAAAAGCCCCAAAATAACCACAAAAAAAGTCAAGAAGCTCCAGAGGTCTCGGGCAACGCGGGGAGTCTGTTAATGCTCGGTGACAAGGGAGAATAGAAGGTGGATGTAATACCAACGCATATGGAGATGCAGACTCAATTGAAAAGTGAATTAAGTAACTGGGACTGAAAAGGGAAATTGTATACATGAAGCCATTGCAATGCAGCCATTAGTTTACCACACACACACACACACACACACACACACACACACGCACACATGCACACACACACAAATAAGAGTGAATCCCGGTGAAGGTATAGGGCCCGGAAGATAGGGATCCCACATTAAGATCCCACGTTCAGTTTGCTGGCAAGAACTGGTTCAAGTGTCCTTGAGCAAAACACTGAACCTAGTGTCAGTCAGAACCACTATAATCAAAAGTAGTATTTTATTTGCATCTAACTATTTAGACTTGGAGGCATGGCTCTGTTCTGGGAGCTCCCTGCCTTTCCATGCATGTACATGAAGCCCAAGGCAGGGAGAGCAGCAAAAAGACCTCCCCACAGGGTACAGCACAAGCCTCAATGACAACACCGTGACACAGAGGAGTCAAACACAGCATTAAAGGAGGAGGTGGGAAGGAGGTGGGGCGCGTTAATGCTCACAAAGGAAGCGCCAAGAATGGGTGTTGGTTTTGGACGCTTAATAAGCGCCCTGACTAGATTAGCCAATAGTAAGCTTTGCCGTGATCAGCTGAGCAGTCTGGTCACTGAGATCCGCTGGGTGGTGAATGTGATCAACTGAGGGTTGAGATTATGCGTGGCCTGGCGTGATTTCAGGGCCTGCCTGAACTATTGCCATGCTTGATATTTTAATTTTTTTTAAAACTCCAAATCAATTTGTCTGAAAAAATGAAAACTAAAGAAAGCGCACACCGAATTTCCAGTTCAGTCTGGAACACGCCAACGCTAAAGCGTTTGTTGACGGATTAGAGCACAATGGACCTTTTCGCCAAAGTGTGATTGACAGGCATTCTGACTAATGAGAAGGCCAAAATAGGTTGCTATGTGCCACACTCAGATAAACAAGAATCACTGCATTCACCGTGGGAATGTACCGGCTGCAGTAAACGGTTATATTTATTTTTAAAATAAATGGTAGGCTACTAGATTTAAATGTGAAACTGAAACCACCAGGTAGCTACAGCATATCCTGCTGTTTTCCAATGTATCCCGTTATTGTTAATGACACAATGTTGGTCATCTCTGATGTTGTGGTCAGCTCCGAGCGATGTGGGTCAGCTGTCCGACAGACCCGCCCATGGGCGTGGCTAACTGGACAATCAGGGGTCAGCTGAGTGTCCCCCCCCCCCCAAGAGGACGATAACGGTGTACACCCGTACGTCTTACGTTTCAGGTTCCTATCTGATTTTAAACATACCGATTGGAAGAGATGAAAGGTAATAAGTTCAAGCATATGTAAGGATGTTTGATGGAAACATTAGCACCTCCTTGATGGTTAGTACTTTTGAATTGAGGGGTTCCAGATGGATGTCACGGAAAAGTCAAAGTGTAGCATGCGAGATCAGTGGTCTCACAAGGTCTCACAAGGTTATACAATTCCACCCCATGCTCACCATTTGATCGCACATGTGGTGGTACATGGGATTGGCTGTGCAATCGACGAGTCCACCTTTATAAAGGCAGATGCAAATAAACATTAACATCCCCTGGTTAAAAAGATGGATAAAAATCCCATTTCTATTAGACATCGCAGAAAAAACTACACTTCCCTCGATCCTATCATAACTGCAATTTCAGAGAGCAAGCTTACAAATGTTTATTTGTACTTTTCTTACAAACGCACTGTAATGCTGAAGTTATGTGTTACATCGCAATGTCATGTCAATATACAGTATATCACCTTTCCAACAAACAATTAAAATAAACCAACCAAAAAAAAAGTTAAAAACGTATCCAATATATGACAGTAACATAGAAACACTAACCCACTGTGCTAACTGAAGAGGAGATTGCTGGTCATTTGAACTGGAATGGCATACAAACACGCATGCTTATTTATATAAATACATACAGTGTAAAAACAGGCACAAGCACACTGGAAGTGTATTCAATGTTCGCCCGTCAATAGATACAAAATGTGACCCCCGCCAGGCTTATATACAGTATGTGTGTGTATATATATATATATGTATGTATATATGTATGTATTTATATACATACATACATACTAACATGCACCGTCAATGAGCAAAAAAACAGCCCTTTCTGGTGGTCTCCATTTACAGCGAGAGAACGAGTTGATATAACAACTGCTGGCCCCGTTATGCTCCATAAAGACGACAGGTAAACCCTGGCATTAATCCCTCTACTACAAAAGGAAAGGGTTGTCCACCTGGAGGCGCTAGGGGACAGTTTTGTTTCTAGCCATATAGACGAGACAGCATTGTGAGCACATTTTAAATCTTGCATATGTTTGCACCTTAACACAGTTTCATTATAAAAATTGAACAGATACTTTCCAAAACACAGTAATAAAAAATATTAAAACATTCTTCTACCCCATGTTTAAAATCAATAGTTTGATGGCTTGGAACTACAGAATGTTAATGTAAATGTCTCAGGACTCCAGATTATTTAGAATAGCCTATGTGACAGCCGGTTTCACTGTCAAACTGAAGATACGGTTGATCCTAACACGCGTTAGATGTTTGTGTACCAACACGGGTAAAACAAAGCAGAGCAATGTAAAAACCAGACAGTCTAGTTACAAATGTGGTGACGCCCTAATGCAACATTCTCCAAAGCACAATATCAGACACATTCCTTGTACTGATCCTTTAGGACGTTCTCGTCAATTTGAAGTGATATATAGAGACCTTAACTCTCATTTTTCAATTTCAGTATTTCAATCTTTCATTTAGCAATAAAGGATGTCTTTACGTATAGTGAACACCCTATGAGACAGAGAGTAACGAAAACTGTTGAGACATGAGTCTTTACATGTTGTGGTTTTTGGAGGGCTATCACACATTTTATGTCCAGTGTTGTTCATGTCGAAAAAACAGGGGGATGCAAAATTCCACTTGTTAAAGAAATGTAATAATACTAAGTCATTGCAACAACCCATATAATTTTTAAGAAATAAGTCTAGTAGCTTCTTTTATATCTGTTCATTCATTGTAGAAAACAATGCATTGAATCCACTTTCATTTGTATTGTATTTTTAAAAGGGACTCATACGAAAAATACATAAAAATCAAATATGTTGTAAAATATACCATTTGTAAACTTTACATATAAACATGAAATATCCATAAATAAATAATCATGTTAAAAAACATGAAGAATGTCTTTCTATGGACCCTTTACACCCATTTTACAACATTATACTTGTATTATAAACATTTCATAAAATAATAATTAAGAAACCACACAAATATAAAATAACATTTATAAAGTCTACAAATTGCACATTGTACAACACATCTGATTTTTATAGTTTCATATGGTTTATGAAACCGTGGTTGTTTTTGATAGTCCATTAAATGCATGCCCCCTCTGGTAACAAATTAGTTTGACCTTGTTAGTAGGTCAGAGACATCTCCCTCAGCTTTCAAACCTGAATATAGTATATCTTAGTCACACCATTATAGTGCTTAGTGGTTCGCCTGCATGTCCCCAGGGACAAAGGATGTCCAGTTGAGTCTCCATGGCAACATCTCAAGACACTGTCTGTCTTCTTGTAATGAGCTAAAATGGTTGCCGGGCCTACTGGCAAAGTGTTCCTTGCCGTTGTAGCTCCAATGTCTCAAGTGGAAGAAAAAAACCAAAACTGTTGATTGCATTGACACATGACACAAACGTCTTCCACGCACGCACTCACGCACGCAAACAATATTTTTGTTCCTTTTATAGTTGTTCCATAAAAGGTCATCAAGTTTCAATATATTCAAACGTGTTGTGTAATATCGTTTCTCATATGTGTATTTATAATCGAGGGCATCAAAATAAAAGGCGAATGATAATAAAAAATAAAATATTCAAAATGCTCCCAAGTTCTACACGGAGGTCTCCGATTGCAGCCGCAGCACGAACTTGTGCGACTTGGGGTCGATGTATTCCTCCGCCATCTGGATGTAGGGGATCTTCCTGGGCGTGACCACCAGGCTGAAGTCCACGCAGCGCAGCACGAACACGCCTCCGTCACGCAGGCCGCCTGTGACCGACGCCTCGCTGACCAGCGTCCACTGACGGGCCAGCCAGCGGTCACGGCTGTACTGCATGGTGGGGCCCGGGCTCAGATAGCTCTCCAGGAAGGCCTGGTGAAGGGGGGGGGGGGTTGAATAGATGTGAGCACATGTAGATAATATAATGAAGCAATATTTATTAGGTTTACATACCTGGGTTCACTCATTTCCCCTTTATTACAATTAACAGGCTGTGTGTCACTCAATAAAAAGTAACATCTTTCAAAAATCTAACAAATTATGTAAATATTGCCAGAAAAAAATATTTGTGTGTTGAACTCTTCAATATATATACACAAATATACTGTATGTATGTATGTATATATATATCTACCTACAGTAAAGTATATGACGGGTATATGTGAGTACAGTCTACCTGCAGCATGTAATGTCTACCTGCAGCACCTGTCTACCTGCAGCATGTACCTGTCTACCTGCAGCATGTAATGTCTACCTGCAGCACCTGTCTACCTGCAGCATGTACCTGTCTACCTGCAGCACCTGTCTACCTGCAGCATGTACCTGTCTACCTGCAGCATGTACCCGTCTACCTGCAGCATGTAATGTCTGACCTTGGGCGTCATGTTGTTGGTGATGCAGAAGGCCAGGTGTTGCTGGATGCTCTCCATGCTGTGGCAGTGTTGCTGCTTGGTGGTGCGCAGGTACTTCTGGAGCGCCCGTGCCATGGAGGGGAAGATGGCCTGCGCCGCCTCCCGGGGGTCCATCACATCCCCCGGAGACTTCTTCTGCTCCTCCTCCTGCATGCGCTTGATGTGGGTGAACGCCTCCTCCACTGCCACCACCAGCCTGGGAGGTGGCGTGGGCCAAAGTTTGGACCAAAGGTAATTATTAAATAGTTCACATAGTTATGGATGAGTTAATGGAAAGCAGGCAAAACGGCTTCACTGAATTTCAGATCATTTCACTGTAGCAGGTTATTTTAAACTAGTTAATATTGGACCGTCCATCTGCTGGTGTAGAAACTCAATCTCAGTTTCTACAGGTGCGGTTACATCCCGTTAGTTGAAAGCATCTAAAAACCTTCATTCTCTGTCCCAAGCCTTGTATTCACATCTCAAACATTACAGCGTCTCAAGAGTTAAAAGGTATAGTCAGTCACTCTGGAGAAAACCCTTCACTGCCTTAAGGTGCTCCCGCAGAAACTCTAACCCCCACATATTAGATATGCTTTTCCCAGGCTGGGATGGTATTTGTGTCTTTAAAGTTGCGTACTGTAGCTTTAATCTAACAACACACATTACTGTAGGCAGGATACCATTTCATTTCTTCACGCACGCACGCACACAAGCGCACACACTTCACGAGCTCACCGAGCTCTCCGCTTGCGGACCCTCCTCTCGTGCTCGGCCTCTTCGTAGTAGAGCTCGTTGTGGCTGGCGTCCCGCCGCCGTGCTGCCGCAGCAATCATGGCTCTGGACTGGGAGTGGGCGAGACCCGCCGAGGAATTGTTCCCCGGACCTGACACGCGTACACACACACACACACACGCACGCGCACACACACACAGAAGAAAACGCTAAACGGACTGCGTTTGTATATAGCCCATTGCTATAGTTTAACATTTTTATTATCTTGCTTATGAAAACAATAACAATAAACAATATACACGTTAAAAGGCTCCAGTGACACGACACAAAGGGAAAACAACCCAAAAACAGCCCAAATCACATCCCGTGAATGTGTGCATGGCAGGAAAGCAATGAACCATGAACCAAAGAAAACCTCCTGCCTATCAGAAGACAAGAAAAACCAACCCTCTGCACGCACACAACACCAAATCACTAAAACAGGACCCGGCACCACCGAAGAAGAAAACGATACATGGACAGACACACACACACATATACATATATACGGACAGACACACACACACATACATATATACACACACACACACACACACATATATACATATATACACACACACATATACACACACACACACACACACACACACACACACACACACACACACACACACACACACACACACATATACATACACACACACACACACTAAGGGAGAAGGTGTATCTCAGAACTGATCGCGGTCCGCTTCCCTTCATGAAGCAAGGCGGTGAAACCCCGACAACGTAAACTCATTATTTTTCTCCCCTCTTAAAGCAGAGAACTGTGGATCATCACCCGCACATCTAAAAATCCACTCTCTCTCTTGTACACGCATTAATATTCAAGCATTCCCATTACATAGCCAGTTTATGTCTTAAGCGGCGCGGAGCATCCATGCTAATACAACCACACTGAGAAACATCCAAGAGCCGCTCGGGTGCAGGGAGTTAGCGTCATGAGCCTCAGCTAATGCTAATGTGGGGGTTAAGCTAAGAGAGGCTGCTAAATGATTCATGGGGCAGCGCAGCAGAATGGCTAGGTGGACGAGAGCTCACAAGAACTGGAGCAGGCAACAAATTGCCCTGCCGTGAACATTGCACTTTCCTTAAACATGTTAACATTAAACAATAACTTGTGTGCAGATTGAGCTTTATAAGAGTCAAACCAATCAAAATGTTTAGGTGGACATCGGCAGATGTGCCCATTAAATGAACACAATACTGGGATACAGACAGACAGACAACAGACAGACAGAGAGTGATATATATA
>JAODLL010000012.1:1300277-1314894 GCA_026546735.1 Forbesichthys agassizii
CCTGCTTTCATCTGTGAAGAGCACAGGGCGCCAGTGGCGAATTTGCCAATCTTGGTGTTCTCTGGCAAATGCCAAACATCCTGCATGGTGTTGGGCTGTAAGCACAACCCCCGCCTGTGGACGGGGGGTTGCAAACCTTCTTGCCACAGCTCGCATTGATGTGCCATCCTGGATGAGCTGCGCTACCTGAGCCACTTGTGTGGGTTTTAGACTCCGTCTCATGCTACCACTAGAGTGAAAGCACCGCCAGCATTCAAAAGTTACCAAAACATCAGCAAGCAAGCATAGAGAAGTGGTCTGTGGTCACCACTTGCAGAACCACCACTTATTGGGGGTGTGTTGCTAATTGCCTATAATTTCCACCTGTTGTCTGTTCCATTTGCACAACACCATTTGAAATTAGATTTCAATCAGTGTTGCTTCCTGAGTGGACAGTGTGATTTCACAGAAGTGTAATTGACGGAGTTACATTGTGTTTAAGTGTTCCCTTTATTTTTTTGAGCAGTGTATATGCACAGGACTATCCCAATTATATCCCGATGTTTTTGAATTTTTAAATGATGGGAAATGTTTTAAAATTAACTCTTAAAACTTAAAAAATAAAGTATATTACTTTAATTTGTTAATCCTCAAACCCAATAAATGTGCCATGCATCACCGATAATGTCAGTTTGAATAAAAACATTTTAATCACAAAGGAGAGGATCTAAAAATTGAACATTAAAGAAAAGTCAGTGGCTCTAAAAAATAGTCTGTCTAAATTGTGCAATACTGATGCTTTACTGCTTCTAGGACAGAGACACAACTACTTAATATGACAAGGGAGAAACCTTTGCGTTGCTGTAAAATCTGGAAAAACAATGAAGAAACGCCTCACAACCATCGGTCATTGACATGTTAGTAAGTGCCCCCCCCCATTAAAAAAAATTAAGTGTTTGATAAAAGCAGTCTAAAACAGCTAGCATTGAGAAATCAATATCAAACCCCCCAAAAAAAGGTGGAGAAAATGTTTTTTTTCCCATTAACATAATATTTTGTACAGCAGAGGAGCTTTTCAGTTGAACTGTGATAAATTCCGTCTTGACAGACGAGAGCCAGGCACAACCTTTCAAAATAAACGGATGTTACTACCAAATGTTGTAACTGCAAATGTAAAAAATAAAATGAAGATCAATAATTATATATTTTTGTGTATTTGCATCATGATTAAAAACAGCATGCCTCATCTTGGAACATGTATAAAACTGAGGCACTCCCAGAAACTGTAAATACCTAGAAAATGCATATTTACAGGTATGTGTTTTTGACTACTAAATGAGAAAAGGAAAACAAATATGAAAATTAATTTTAAGTTTTAACAATAGTAAAAATTGAAATTGAAAATTAACATTTAAACCATCTGTACTGATTGTACCAAATACATTGAGATAAAGCGATTTGCTATACGACAAACGTGATCAACTGTCTTATGAGCAGCTATCTTCACAAAATACACACATCCAACTATGAATGTGATATGCCGGAGAAGCCAACTAAACAAAAAAACAAGACATTGATATTGTATTGTAATTAGTTACATACAGTATGACTTTGCATTATTTTGAATTTGTTTAATATATATATGGACAGGACTAATCAAAGTATATCCTGATGTTTTAATAGTTGCTATACAATTACATGTAGAACCCAGACAAATGTATCTGAAAAGTGAAGTTCTTTTAAATTAATATTACCACAATTGTAATGCATTAAACACTCAATCAGAAAAGTCACATGAAATGTAGTATTAACAGAACAATAATTAAAAAAAAAAGTTTTATATTCAATTACACAATTCATAACATCACATTGACCTTTCACCTCATATACACCAATAGTTTCTTAATCCCTCATGCTCCTGTTAAATCTCTTGATGCAACATGCAAATAAATCTGCATTAATCAAAATGTTCACACTGGGCTCCCCTTCCAGTAGCAAGGTGAATTCTTGTTTTCCAAAATAAATGTATCTCTCACTCATTATCAAAGAAAAGCAGAGGAGGCAGAAAAAGGTGTCAACATTCTATATTCACATTGTAGATGATTGTTATACTATGTCTAATTTGATTAATTTAGCTTGTCAATGTTTTCATAATACCACCTGAGTTTTAGGTGACGTTCATTTTTCATAGAGATTACAGAGGTAATACGCAATTATTCTTTTTATGTATGCCAAATTCATCATTTATTTATGAGAACTGACCTTCCTCGGTTATAAATGCAATTTTCAACCTAAATACTTGAAGAGGCATTACGCAATTACACCAGCATCTGACTTGTATGTATTTTCCATATGCAATTTGATTTTGATTTCACCAATAACCTCCAATTCATTGGTGAGAACTGACCTTCCTCCACTTAATGTTTTTAGACAGCATGTTTGTTTTAGGGTGGAATCTCCCTTTAATGTACAATGGTAGATTTAATTAAAATAAAATGCAATTTGTTGTTTCCGTATTATAAATCAAATACTTTTAAAAGTTGTCTGCTTGCAATATATATTCCAAAATCAGATTTATTTGGTTTACTGCAAATCACATATGGTCAAGAGTTGGCATATAGATTCATTTTAATTGAAAACTGGCTACTGTGAAATAAAAAAATAATTTACCTACTACATAGACTGAAGCATATATAAATGCAACATATTTCTAGTAAGCAATAGAAATTGAATGGTGATTAATCACATGCTTTATTATTGCAATTAAATAAAACTTTCAAATTTTTCAAATAAAATGTTTACCTGTTTAAAATGTAACCTAAATGTTTGTTTCTCCAATTGTTATATTTTTTAAACAATATGTCAGATTTATGCAAATGTTTTTTTAAATATTATTTTCAAATAAAATACAAAGCTGGCATAGCTGTTTTTTAATTTTTAAACAAGTAAAAATATGCAATTTGTTTATTGCATTAACTACGTAAAGCATGTGATTAATCGCGATTCCATTTTCTTACAGCCCTAGTTCCTCAAATTGTGAGATTTTTCAGTGCGGTTTAATAGTCTGGATAATACGGTAGGAGATATTTGTATTCATTCAGTTAAGGCTATGGTTTGTTTTAATGAAAAGATAGTGATTAATAAGAAATGCAAATGTATGAATGCTCGCATGGTACAGGAATTTATGTACTTCTCTGGCATAATATTCAGTCATGTATTTTCTTAATATGTACAGATCAGAGGAAGCTGTATCTAGTCTATATAATTGCTCCATATAATGTCTGTGCCAGTTGATTAGTTAGGATGTCATTGACAATGACAGTAGAAAAAATAACAAAACTAATATACAGTATCTCACAAAAGTGAGTACACCACTCACATATTTGCAAATATGTGAGCATATCTTTTCTTTTCATGTCACAACGATGAAGAAATTACACTTTTCTGCAATGTAAAGTAGTGATTGTACAGCTTGTAGAACAGTGTAAATTTGCTGTCCCCTAAAAATAACAACACACAATGTCTAAACCGCTAAATTAAATTAAATGTTTCTTATTCCATATTGTGTTGGAGACCGACTTGCCTCTGAACAGGCAGCTGATGCTCCATAATGTATGCTTAATGCAATGCACATTGCTTCTTAAACCTACATTCCAATATACTGTTCTGTTATTAAAATGTAATTGGTTATTGATGTTGTGTTATTTTGAGGGGACAGTTAATTTACATAATTTACATCTACCAGCTGTAAAATCACTACTTTACATTGCAGAAAAGTGTAATTTCTTCATTGTCACATGAAAATATATGCTCACATATTTGCGAATATGTGAGCGGTGTACTCACTTTTGTGAGATACTGTATATATGCAAACACCATGCAAATCCGAAAAACAAAACAGAAAACATACTAATTTAAAAACAAAGGGAAAAACATGTCATAAGCTAAGCGGTTAACTGACTGCCACCATTTTTACACTTAAAATTATATATACAAACATTTTTTTAAAGCTTTTTTTAGCATTACGTACATATACAAGTGTGTATAATATTAGTATATATTCATATATACATGATAAATATGTATATATACCAGTAATGCATCCATTATTCACTTTTTTCACAGATATGTGAAACAGAAAATGACATTGGGTTACAATTAAAGAAATGTATCAGGAAAAAAAGTTATCAAAACAATTGCAGGAAACTTTTTTTTTAAAGCACTCTTTTTTCTGGTTTTGGTAAAACCTTTGCTGTTTTTTTTGTAGATTTATTTATATATTGTTATATATCCTACTACTTAGCGGGTGTGGTAGGTGTGTATGGGGGTGAACACCACTCATTTGAAGTAGGAGTAATATCCATTACTCCCGTTGGGGCTCCCTATGCTCAGCTCTTGCAGCAGTGACAGTGGGTCGCTGTTCTTCTTGGTCTGTTCAGGACGGACAGCACGGGGTTTGGGAGGGGCGCGTAGGGCACTGGCATAGGACATGGTGGGGGGTTTAGAAAGGGGTGGAGCCATCTGGCCCAGCTCAGCAATTTGTGGTGGGGCTGTTGCTATTAGGTGTTGCTGCTTGTTGGTAAGGAGGGGTGGGAACTGTCCTAGGTGTTGAAGAGGGGCCAAGTGGTGGGGGCCTTCTGCCTGTTCTTCTTTGGATGAGGCTGGATGAGCCCAGAGAGGAAGGAGAAGAGGTAGATTAAGTGATGAAAAAGAAAATTAGTTTTACATGAAGGAATACAGTGCATCTGGAAAGTATTCACAGCGCTTCACTTTTTCCACATTTTGTTATGTTACAGCCTTATTCCAAAATGGATTAAAATATGATTTTTTTTTCTTCAATATTCAACACACAATAATAACAAACAGCGTAATAAAGTAAAAAATGCTTGTTTGAAATGTTTGGAAATGTATTCAAAATTTAAAGAAAAATACATAAGTATTCTCAACCTTTGGTCAATACTTTGTTGAAGCACCTTTGGCAGCAATTACAACCTCAAATCTTTTTGAGTATGATGCTAAAAGCTTGGCACACCTACTTTGGGGCAGTTTCTCCCATTCTTCTTTGCAGGACCTCTCAAGCTCTATCAGGTTGGATGTGCACAGCCATTTTCAGATCTCTCCAGAGATGTTCAATTGGGTTCAAGTTAGGGATGTTCCTAACAACTAATTTCCCAGTCGTTTAAACAAAAATTTGAACGTTGACTAGTCGACTAGTCTAAAAGTAAATAACAGTCAGAAAACAGTCGAAATGTATGATATTCTTTAAGGCTTAAATATGTTCATGTCGGTCTCTCCATACGGTACCTGTGTTACGCCTAATTCTGTGTCCTGCCGAATTCAGTAAACTTTCGAAACGAAGTATGTTAAATAAAGCAGAAAAGGCATGCAATAGTTCGATAGAGCTATAAATAATATTTAGAAATATCTACAGTGTTGTAGTACTCGAGACCGGTCCACTTTTTTAAGGTCTCGGTCTCGTCTCAGACTCGAGCGCATTTTTACTCGTCAATACTTTTGGATTTTACTTCCGAGACCGGTCAAGACCACAACTGCGGGAATACAATTATTGCCGCCCGGTGTATGTCTAATGATAATTCTTGTGATTAGAAGTAAATCCTTCCTTATATTTCTAATGTTTTACTTTACATTCTGCCACTGAGCAGGCTGGCTGGCCGCAACTGCAGTGCATTGCGCTGTCTCTGTGTGTTTGTCAGACTGGGCCAAACTAATACTCAATGTTGAGGGGAGATATGAGAGACCCCTCCCATCTTGGACTGATACTTGAAATTCTAAGATTTGATTGGCCCAAGAGCATTTTAGCAGTATTGATTAGAATGCAAGGTGGTGTGCGAGAAATTTATTCATTTTAGTTTCTTATCCAAATAAATTGAAGGCAGGGCAGACAAATTAATACGTGTGTTACAATTGAAAGACTAGCATGTTTATATGGAACCTTGGTGTAAAATGTAAAAGACAGAAAACACAGGCGTACGGTGCAGCATGGAGACCCAGTACTGGCTACAGGAGATGTCAGGTACAAGCAGCTACATTTTCTACGTTTAGATAAGCATAATTCTAACATCCAAACGATAGCTATTGTTTTCATTTTTCTAGAGTTTAGTCTGTTGGCTAGAGTTGGGCCAATAGCTTAGCTAATAGGATTAGGCTGTTAAAATTGGTTTTAATAAGCACTCATTAAAAAGAAGTTGAAACTCTTGTGTGAATTTATAGTTTTCTGTCTGGCCTAAGTTGTATCCCTATTGTTAGATTTTGCATTCCTGGTTCCTGCATTTCTTTTGAAAGAAATACAGAATTGCTGACACTTATTGCATTATATTCTATTATATTCTATTATATTTTAAATTACATAAATACATTAACGCCAAGGATACAGACAAGGTACACGGTGTTGCATAAAAAATGAAGTGTTTTATGTTAACATTAATGTAATTTGTTATACAGTAAAATTTGTAATTTAATAGGCTTTGTACAATATTTCATATTCCCCTATAGGTCTGATAGATTCACCCCAGCTGTTTTTTAATGTACAGACTAGGCTACTGATTGTAGCCTGAATTTATATTTAACAACAATTAATGGCCAAAAGAAAGGGCCAGGCTATCTACAAACATAAATAAACTGCTGCATCATAGTTTATTACAGTGGATGGTGTGTAGACTAAATTTCTATTTGCGAACAAGGGCTTCTGTAGACATTTCTCGGGCCAGTTGGCTTCAAAGTCCAGGACCGTTTTTCAGTTCCAGTCCGATCCTGCCACTCACCGACCTAATTTTGTTAATGTCTGTGAAGTTGGTTATTAATTGGCCTACTTTCCTTATGCGTGTATTCAACTGTTTATCCATAAAGAAAATACTACGTAACGTCATGCCTCTGTCTAATCCATCAATGTTAGGCGATGAATTGCACACATGCATAATATAGGCTACTGCAGGTCAATACATTATGTGCAAGAAGGCTATATATCTTGCAATATAGGACTCAAACTGGTCTGGTCTCGGTCTCGCTCTGCCTTGGTCTTGGTCTTGACTCTGTCTCGACTCCTCAAAGTCTTGGTCTTGTCTCGGTCTCGGAACACTCGGTTTCGGTGAAGACTTGGTCTCGGATTAGTCGGTCTCGACTACAACACTGAATATCTAGACATCAATTAACCATAAAACGACGAGGCTGGTGTAGATCAAATATATTATATTTACTTTTTAGTCAGAAATTGCTAAAATCCCAAGCTTTTTGCAGAGCAAACCACCATCGATATAGCTAACGTTTTAGTAACCCTTTCCCGAACTAAAACACTTCGGGAGAGAGAGACACAAAAAGTGCACGAGAAATCACACACTCACACACACTGATAGATTGTACATGATTTTAGGTGGCGCATGTGCACTTTCGAAAGGGTCACTGAATTCGGCAGGACACAGAATTAGGCGTAACATCTGCACTCATCAGCTGCTATGTCCGAGTGGGAATCACTACCAGTAGTTTTTCCCTCTCTCCTCATTCTCCTTATAGCCTATCTAAAAATATTATTAAATTATATTATCTTCGTAAAATGGCAACTATCGCTCCGTTTTTCACGAGCAGCGGGCCAAGTGCGGTACGTCAATCTCACTTTCTATTGATTTTGCAAGACTGAATTGTTCCGTAATTCTGTATCATCGGCTGTCTCTAAGGCCTGTCTGATTAAAAAAAGAATGCATTGTTGTTACAATACATCCATAGATTAGCCAACAAGGAAAAATCGTTTTAGGCTAATCGTTGTCAGGTCACTGTGATTTCCAATGAAATTTGACATTTTTTATTATTAGCGACATTAATGGTCATTGTTCATGGTTAAATTTAAAGCAGAGGAAGTGAATATTGCCATTATAATAATTGTTAACTCCATTTAATCCACATTAGTTTGATTAGCTAGTAGCTACTGGTACCTGCTGTGTCCAGAGGTGAGTATCTGTTATCTAGCTGCGCTTCAAAAGTTCACTCCAAGTCAAGATTTTGGAGCGAGGTTAGTGACAATCTGTTAATTTCTCCTCTGTAAACGGTTTATGTCCCTACAGTTTCGCCACTCTGAAAGCGATGAATCCAACGAGCTCCTAACTTACAGCATTTTGAGTGCAGACAGGGAGAGTGACCCAGTCAACAAGAGAAAGTACCTACTACTTTCACACAAAAAGTGTCTTTAACCAACTAGTATTTCTGATGCTGACTAGCAAGGCTGGCAACATTTAACCATTTAACTGACTAATCGTGCTAGGTAAAGTCTGGGCTCTGGCTGGGCCACACAAGGACATTCAGAGTTGTCCCGAACCCACTCCTTTATTATCTTGACTGCGTGGTCATTGTCCTGTTGGAAGATGAACCTTCTCCCCATTCTGAGGTCCAGAGCGCTCAGGACAAGGTTTTGATCAAGGATGTCTCTGTACATTACTGCATTCATCTTTCCCTCGATCTCTCAGTCTCCCAGTTTCTGCCGCTGAAAAACATCCCTACAGCATGCTGGTGCTACCACCATGCTTCACTGTAGGGATGTTATTGACCAGGTGATGAGCGGTGCCTGGATTGCTCCAGACATGACGCTTGGAATTCAGGCCAAAGAGTTCAATCTTTGTTTTATCAGACCATATTTTCTTTCTCGTGGACAGAGTTCTTCAGGTGCCATTTGGTAAACTCCAGGCGGGCTGTCGTGCCTTTTACTGAGGAGCGGCTTCGGTCTGGCCACGCTACCATACAGGCCTGATTGGTGGAATGCTGCAGAAATGGTTGTCCTTCTGGAAGGTTCTCCTCTCTCCACGGAGCAATGCTGGAGCCCTGTCAGAGTAACTATAGGGTTCTTGCTCACCTCCCTGACTAAAGCCCTTCTCTCCCAATTGCTCAGTTTAGCCGGGTGGCCAGCTCTAGTTGTAGAGACATCTTAAGGATGATCAGTGGAAACAGGATGAGCCTGAGCTCAATTTTGAGCAAAAGCTGTGAGAATAAGTATGTACATGTGATGTATTTTTTATTTGTAATAAAGTAGAAAAAAATTCAAACATGTTTTTTCACTGTTATTATGGGGTATTGTGTGTATAATTTTGAGAAAAAACATATTTTAGTCTATATTGGAATAAGGCTGTAACATAAAATGTGGATGAAGTGAAATGCATATTTTTTTTGTTCGACACTAAAAGTGCTACGATGTTGCGGTGCAATCATGTAATTCAAGCGGCCGGCGGCTCTGAAGTCGATTGTAAACAAGGTCTACACATGAGCGTTTCTTAGTTTACAGATGCATCTTTGACTCGACAACTGAAAGCTTCAATTTGTATCCTAGGCTGGTAGGACGTGTTGATTTCATTTTATGGGTGCAGTACGTGCACCGATAAGTGTAAATATAGCCGGTTGTGCTGATACAGGCACCAGACCTTTGCCTGTCAGAAATCGTGCAACAGCTGAAAGTTTGTTTCTGGAAATATTGGATTTGATATTCAAGAAACCTGCCACACACCGACACAATCAATAAAACTAAGGTAAGGAATTTAATCCAACATAACTTTCTTACTAACCTACACTATATTGCCAAAAGTATTTGGACATTCCTCAGAATCATTGATTTCAGGGGTTCCAATCACTTATACAGGAGTATAAATCAAGCACCTAGGCAAGCAGAATGCTAAACATTTGTTAAAGAATGGGTCGCTCTCAGGAGCTAACTGAATTCAAGCGTGGTACTGTGGTATTTTACAGGTTGCCACCTGTGCAATGAGTCCATTTGTGAATGTCCTTACTACTAAATATTCCACAGTCAACTGTTAGTGGTATTATAACAATGTGGAAGTGATTGGGAACAACAAACTCCACCACAAAGTGGTATGCCACATAAAAAGCAAGTCGCCAACTTTCTGCAGAGTCGATAGCTACAGACCTCCAAACATCGTGTGGTCTTCGGATTAGCTCAAGAACAGTGTGTAGAGAGCTTAATGGAATGGGTTTCCATGGCCGATAAGCTGCATCCAAGCCTTACATCACCAAGTGCAATACAAAGCGTCGGATGCAATAGTGTAAAGCATGCCAGCGATGCTGCCACTGGATACTAGAGCAGTAGAGAAGTGTTCTCTGGAATGACGAATCACACTTCATATGGCAATCCAATGGAAGAGTCTGGATTTAGTGGTTGCCAGGAGAACACTACTTGCATGACTGCATTGTGCTAAGTGTAAAGTTTGGTGAGAGAGGTTTATGGTGTGGGGCTGTTTTTCAGGGGTGGGGCTTGGCCCCTTAGTTCCAGTGAAAGGGACTGTTAATGCTTCAGCATACAAAGACATTTTGTACAATTTAATGCTTCCAACTTTGTTGAGTTTGGGGATGGCCCCTTCCTGTTCCAACATGACTGTGCACCAGTGTACAAAGCAAAGTCCATAAATACATGGATGAGCGAGTTTGGTGTGGAGGAACCTAACTGGCCTGACCTCAACCCAAGAGAACACCTTCAAAAATTCCCATGAACATACTCCTAGACCTTTTGGACACCATTCCCAGAAGAGTTAAAGCTGTTATAGCTACAAAGTGTGGGCCAACTCCATATTAAACCCTGGGGATTAAGAATTCGATGTTATTAACCTTCATGTGCATGTAAAAGCAGGTGTTTCAAAAACGTTTGGCAATATAGTGTATATTGTGTCTTACTGTGTAGAACTTAATTAAATCTTACATGCCGAAAATAAAATGTTTTGGTATTCCATCCTAAAATTAAAATAGGCCTAAAACACAAAACTATAAAGGCCCAGACATGCAAAAAAAATACTGTAATATACCGTGAAACAAGTATGTCTTGTCTGACTGTGATATCCATTTTTGCTCATACCGCCCAGCCCTAGGAAGATCTACACCAGCTTTAACTGTAGGCTACGAGAGGAAACTGCAGAAGATTAGGCTACATTTCAAATGTTAAGTGTTGAGGGGTGTAAAATTATCACTTATGCCACTTATGTGATGGCCTACATCTAAGCTACTGTCCATAAATATGTTTAATATTTATTAATTATACACTTATTGTTTCATACTTCAAAAATTTGACATTACATGTTCACTAATTTGAGTGCACGCATTTTAGTTGGCATGTTGCGTTCATCAGTTTATATTGATACCTTTGTTTTCTTGTTCCATGAGTCCATGATGGAGGAATGTACATTTGAGGCAGACCATTAACCATTGATTGGACTAAACTAACTATTCTGGAGCTGCCCCTACTATTGTCTCAAAATTGTCTATAGATTTACATTGTTTATTTACATTATTTAAAATGGTTACTTATTTATATTTTACATTGATATATTTGTTTACTTAGTTATCTCTTATGTTTCATGAGTTTAATGTAGTTTTCTCCCCTCTGTCAGAGTTAGGCAAGTCTGTCCTTTATATAAACCCAATATGCATGTTCATTTGTGAGGTCAGTAATGTTTTGTTCATAAGTTATTTTATTGTTTCTTAAATTGACCTTTATTTGTTACTTGAATTTTTCTGTAATGTCAATTTTTTTCACTTTAAGATGAGTATCTATAGTGTATTTTTTGAGTTTTGGAAAATAAATGCCAAACCATTCACTCAACCCTGTTGTCCTGGTTTTGCTAGTCGGGAGCTACTGCCTGAGGAAGCGGGTCGGTGGAGCCCCTAGTTAAGCTGCAGGCATGGAGGATGAAGTTAGCAGGGAACCAACAATAGCAGATGACTTCCCTTCTCTGTTCAAATATGAAGCAGCAGAAAGCCCGTGATGCTCAATGGGATCAAGATATGGTAAGTCAGGAACACAGATTCAAGACTCATCTCCTCCAGTTGGAGGTCCAAGCAGAAACCACTTGACTCCCAAGAGCCTTCCCATCCACAATCAAGTCAGAGAAATGGAGCCGGTTGGGCCTAGTGAGCAGGTAGTTCCTTCACCTGGTGGCTCACAGGATGATCTTGTCTGGTACGGTACTGGTAAATAGATCCTAAACTGCAAAGTTTAGGATCCCTTTGAACTCTAAGGGTCTTTTGGCCGTTCCGCTATTTTGATATTATGGCTTCTAAAAGCTTTTCTGTATTAGGTATATTCAAGTGTTTTATGTCTCTGAAATCAGTATCTTCTCAATTAGGGTAATATCACAACATTTTTTAGAGAAACTTACCTTTTAGGTTTCTAAAATGCAAAAAAGTGCAAAGTACCTAATTTTTCATTGTATTATTTACATCTTTTCATTGTTTACAGTCTATAACCGAGTAATCCTTCCAGTGGAACCTAAATGCAACATTTTCTTTTCTAGAGGACATTTTATAAGACTACACACACGTGTATTTTCATTTGATTCATTATCTCATTTGATAAATGAATATTCCAGTTGAAATTATAGGCGCAACTTTGCCGTGGTGTTGCAAAGTCCCTGTAAGTGGAATAACACATGTCAATCTCTTCAGCAGAGTGTCTGGATTATGAGAAAAAAACCCTGAGTTTATATCTGTTACCGTTCTGAAGATATGACACGAAATATAAACCTATGCCATGAATAGAAACATACGAGAATCCATTATGCAAGGCATGTTTCATGTCCAACATTGTCGCCTTGTTGTAGAGCCCCATGCTATGCCTAACAAGACAAGTTATAAACTAATCTCTTCATCAGAATGTCAGGATTATGGGGAGCTTCTAGCATTTACCATTCTGAAGATCCACGCTGGCAGGGATCTCAGGTTTAGAGGTTTTGAAAGAACTTTATGAGAACCGAGTTCAGCCCAAATGCAAAACCATTGAATCAGTCTGTGAGACTGTTATTTGTGAACAATATTTAGAATGCTGTCTCCTGAGCTCCAGGTCTGGATCAAGGAGCATAACCCACAGACTGCCAAGGAAGCAGCATCCTTGGCTGATCCTTGGCCATCAGAAACAATCTTGGGTCTACAAACGCTGGAAGATTACGAAGGGAAATCTAAAGCCATCCCCTCCTCAAATAGTGCAAAGATCTCCGTTTGTGGGTAAGCCTGTGGTAAAGGACAATCAAGCAGGCTCAGCTTCTATAAACCAGTTTAGAAAATCACTAACATGTTACCTGTGTGGCCAGTTGCGTCACACAAAACCAATGTGTCCCAAAAATCCGGTAAAGCTCACACAGGTGAGCTACAGTCAGGTTCATAAATATTATAACATCGACAATATTCTAATGTTTTTGGCTCTATACACCACCACATAGGATTTTAAATGAAACGAACAAGATGTGCTTTAACTGCAGACTTTCATCTTTAATTTGAGGGTATTTACATCAAAATCAGGTGAACGGTGTAGGAATTATATACATGTGCCTCCCACTTTTTAACGGACCAAAAGTAATGGCCTCTCCGGGAACCATCACCTTATCGTGGTGGAGAGGTTTGTGTGTCACCATGATCCTGAGAGCTGTGTTGTCTGGAGTCTTGTGCTCCTGGTAGGGTCTCCCAAGGCAAAGTGGTCTCAGGGGAGGGAGGGGCCAGACATAGAATGGTTCAGAAGACCCCTATGGAATATCACTTAAGAGGAGAGGTTAACCTGCCCGGAGGAAGCCCGGGGCCTCCATCTCAAGCCAGGCCCAGAGGGAGGGCTCATTGACGAGTGCCTAATGGCTGGGTTTGCCACAGAGCCCAGCCGGGCACAGCGCGAAGAAGCAACGTGGCACCATCCTCCTCTTCATCCTATGGGCCCACCACTCGTGGGAAGAACCATAGGGATCGGGTGCCCTGTCAAACGGGTGGCAGCAAAGGTCAGGGATCTTGACGGACCAGACCCGGGCAGCAGAGGCTGGCTCTGGGAACGTGGAACGTCACCTCACTGTGGGGGAAGGAGCCAGAACTTGTGCAGGAGGTGGAGTTTGGTTCTGGAACCGTTCTCCTGGATAGGGAATGGACTCTATTCTACTCTGGAGTGGCCTAAGGTGTGAGGCGCCCTGGGCGCCTCCCTTGGGAGGTGTTCCAGGCACGTCCAGCTGGGAGGAGGCCTCGGGGAAGACCCAGGACTAGGTGGAGAGATTATATCTCCACACTGGCCTTGAGATCCCCCCGCCAGAGCTTTCCAATGTAGCTCGGCAAAGGGAGGTTTGGAGTTCCCTGCTGGAGCTGCTGCCCCCGCAACCCGACTATGGATAAGTGGATTAAGATGAAAAGTAATGGGGAAAAAACTGGGACAGATTAAGAATCATAAATCAACCTTTCACTTTTTAATACTTGGTTGCAAATCCTTTGCAGTCAATTACAGCCTGAAGTCTGGAACGCATAGACATCACCAGATGCTGGGTTTCATCCGTGGTGATGCTCTGCCAGGCCTCTACTGCAACTGTCTTCAGTTCCTGCTTGTTCTTAGGGCATTTTCCCTTCAGTTTTGTCTTCAGAAAGTGAAATGCATGCTCAATCGGATTCAGGTCAGGTGATTGACTTGGCCATTGCATTACATTCCACTTCTTTCCCTTAAAAAACTCTTTGGTTGCTTTTGCAGTATGCTTCGGGTCAATGTCAATCTGCACTGTGAAGCGCCGTCCAATGAGTTCTGAAGCATTTGGCTGAGAATATTGCACGAAACACTTCATAATTCATCCTGCTGCTTTTGTCAGCAGTCACATCATCAATAAATACAAGAGAACCAGTTCCATTG
>JAODLL010000012.1:1314994-1331546 GCA_026546735.1 Forbesichthys agassizii
TATATATATATACTGACAAATGTACCAAATGTAAGTCGCTTTGGATAAAAGCGTCTGCCAAATGCCGTAAATGTATATTGTTATGTTATATTATATTATTTATTTTGTTATATTTATTTAAATAAGTATTATTATTATTATTATATTATTATTATTATTATTATTTCAAACATTTGTACGGACAACACCTCTGTGAATTTCCCTTCGGGAACAAATAATGTGTATTTCTATTTTTTGAATGGCAGGTGTGCCAGCAGCTCCACAACCCTTCCATCTCCCTCAGCGATGTCTCCATCGGCCTCTTCTCCGCCTTCAAGCCCATGCTGGCGGCCGTGGCCAATATCCGGCAGGTGGAGCGCCAGATGGGCAACAGCCCCTTCTACATCCAGACCAAGCTGGACGGCGAGCGCATGCAGCTGCACAAGGACGGCGACGTGTACAAGTACTTCACCCGCAACGCCTTCGACTACACGCAGCAGTTTGGGGCCTCGCCACTAGAGGGCTCTCTCACGCCGCACATCCACGGCGCCTTCGCGGCCCACGTGGTCAGCTGCATCCTGGACGGGGAGATGATGGCGTACAACCCCGCCACCGAGGCCTTCATGCAGAAGGGGAGCAAGTTCGACATCAAGAGGCTGATGGAGGACTCGGAGCTCCACACGTGCTTCTGCGTCTTCGACGTGCTGCTGGTCAACGGCCAGAAGCTGGGCAAGGAGATGCTGAAGACGCGCCAAGAGACCCTCCAGACGGTCCTGGCGCCCGTCAAGGGCCGGATCCACCTGGTGCCAAAGACGGAGGCCAGGAGCATGCAGGAGGTGGTGAACGCCCTTAACGACGCCATCGACAACCGAGAGGAGGGCATCATGGTCAAGGACCCCCTGTCCATCTATAAGCCAGACAAGCGAGGCGAGGGCTGGCTGAAGATAAAGCCCGAGTACGTGGACGGTCTGATGGACGAGCTCGACTTGCTGATCGTCGGCGGATACTTTGGGAAGGGTCGGCGGGGGGGTATGGTGTCGCATTTCTTATGCGCCGTCGCCGAGGCGCCGTCACCGGGGGAGGAGCCTACAGCGTTCCACACCCTCTGCCGCATCGGCTCCGGGTACACCATGAAGGAGCTGTACGAGCTGGGCCTAAAGCTGGCCAAGCACTGGAACGTCTACCGGAAGAACGACCCGCCGGCAGCCATCTTGTGCGGCACGGAGAAGCCAGAGGTCTACATCGAGCCGTGCAATTCCGTCATCCTCCAGGTGAGGGCGGCGGAGATCGTGGCGAGCGACATGTACAAGACCAACTGCACGCTGCGCTTCCCCCGCATCGAGAAGATCCGCGAGGACAAGGCGTGGAACCAGTGCATGACCCTGGCCGAGCTGGACCAGTTCCGCGGCAAGGCGTCGGGAAAACTGGCGTCGCGGCACCTCTACATCGCAGACGGCGACGACGAGCCGCAGAAGAAGAAGCGTAAAGTGCCCGTCAAGCCCAAGAAGGTGGTGGGGATCGTCGACCACTTCAGGCCACAGGATCTCTCCGGGGTCGCCAAGGAGACGGATATGTTCGAGGACGTGGAGTTCTGTATCATGAACGGCAGCGAGGAGCACCCCAAGGCTGAACTGGAGAAGGGTGTGGCCAGGTAAGGAGCACGATTTTATTTCGTCGACGAATGCCTCAGTTTAAAATTACACCTAAACGCACATTTTTAAACAAGTTTTTCTTTTTAATCATGTTTTACCTCATGTGCATTTTATTTTTGTATTTTCTGTAAAAAGTCTTCTGTATCATATGCAATATAAATACAGTTTACTTGCTCAAAACAGAGCTTTAATGAAATTAATGAAATCTTAGCATGGGGTTGTTCAAAGTGGTGATATTATTTGTCTAAGTTTTTAAAGTAGGGGTCAAGAGACTCATCGGGGGTTTAGGGGAATAGTGAATGATTTCGTTTTTTTGTTTGTACATTTCACAATGTTTGTAGCTTAAATCCTTTAAATATTTGAATTCTTTCTCTGTACAGCAATACAGCATGCAAAAAAATAGAAGCAGTGAAAACACCATTTAACAGAAATGGTTGACCAAAAACTGTGTGAGATGCATGTATGTGAACACGCCTGCTGGTGTGGCGCCCCCTACAGGTGTGGAGGTGTGGTTGTGCAGAATGCAGGCCCGGACACCTACTGCGTGGTGGCGGCGGTTGAAAACATGCGTGTGAAGAACCTGGTCTCCTCCGACTGCCACGACGTGGTGCGGGCGTCCTGGCTGCATGAGTGCCTGGACAGGAAGCAGATGGTGCCGTGGCAACCGCGCCACATGATCCACATGGCGCCATCCACCCGGGAGCACTTCGCCAGGGAGTACGATCGCTACGGCGACAGCTACGCCGCCGACACGGACGAGCAGCAGCTGCGCGAGGTGTTTGGCCGCATCGGGCCGGAGCCCTCGCCCCCACCGGTGGACCCGGCCCAGGTGGAGGAGGCCCAGGGCTGGGAGGACCTCCCCACCAGCATGTTTCGGCCCTTCAGGGCCTACATGGACCTCTACGCCCGAGTAGGAGACGCCCGCAGCGCCCGGCTCGGGACCAACTTGGAGATCAGGGCCGCGGAGTTCCGTTTCCACGGCGGCACCGTGGTCCAGGAGCTGGAGGAGGGCGTGTCTCACGTCATCGTCGATGACGACGACGCCAGGGTGGCGGACTTGAAGAAGGTCAGGCGGCGCTTCAGGAAGAAGTTTAAGATTGTGCGAGAGCGCTGGGTGACTGACTGCGTGGACGCAGGCTATGTGAAAGACGAGAGCAACTACTCATTGTGACCACTAGGGTGCTGGCTGACATGGGTCTGTTATTTTAGCTTGGTTGTATATTATTGCTTCCCCTGCTGAGATAGTTTCTCATTTGTAATTAACTATATGTAATTGCCAATGGGGAAATTGGGTTAAATAAGAAGGTTAAATTATATATTTTATAATAGTGTTAGTTATTTAGATAATTTTAAAAACATGGTATTTCTTTTAACATGGTCATTCTGACAAATTTTAAATGACTTATGACAGTTTAATAACATTACCTATTTGTATTGTCTTGATAATATCAGTAATTGTGCTTGAAAAAGTGGGTTGTCTATACATGGACAGCCCAGTAGTAATGTGTCATTAGTCTTGTTTATTAGATTAAGAGCCACATACCGGTAATCTGGTCAATGGGGGGGGGGGATGGGGGGGGGAGCTTCCATTTAATATTTTACTGTAATCGTTGCAAATACACGTTTATTTTTTGTGTATGCTTTAAATTTAATCAGGCCTTTACTTTTTGTGCAATGCAATATATTTTAGAGATGATTCAATTCTAATAAATAGTTTTACTTTTGAAGTGAAGATCATACGCTGCTCTTTTATTTAATGAGTCATCATTTTTGAAGACACCTGTTGTATACATTAATTAGTACGCACACTTGACTGGCATTAAAGGAAAACAACGTACTGCAACTGTGCTCCCTTATAACGCCAAATATTTATATCCAATATTTATACCTATAAAATGCACAAACTATGTTCTTCGTTATGTGTCTGTGAACACTCTTGTGGTAGAAACCAGTATTACAAAAATAGTTATTTGAGAGGGCATACCCATCCCGCCCGTCCTGAGTGGCTACCTTATTCTACTCCTCCCCCTACAGAGCTCCGTGCCACTCATCACCACCCTCTACCCCTCCCCCTAACAGTTTACTCAAGGGTGGGGGCTCTATAATACAGTAGACAATATATAAAATGAACAACACATTTGGCCTATAGCTGTTAAACGTCAAGAGAGATAAAATGATTGAGGGACACTGCAGGGGAGAAGTGTAGCTATCCGCTCAAGGCTAAAGATGTCACCATGTTTTCCCATCTCCAAAAATGTCAATCATGAGTCTTGGGATGCATGGGGTGTGGTACAACCTTCAGTGCCACGGTCCCCATGGGCCCATGGCGGCCTCTTGGGTGTTGCTGGGCGTAAATGCCGCAGGAATACATTGTGACGGTAAAAGTGATGAGGTTCTTGGCATATATCAATCTCTTGGGGGGTGGGCAGAGATTAACGCTATATTTATATATTTCCCCTCATTCCTTATGAGGAGATATTTTGTTGTGTATCATTTGCTTAGGCCTACGCATTGCAGTTATCTTTTTAAAGATAACATTATATTAGTACACAATGTGCAAAAGCCGTCATTGTTGGTGACAAACATCTGAATACGTCCTTATCTGAAATAACAGGCTAAGATAAAACGATGTGTAAAAGTCGGCATTGTTGGTAACAAACAACAAACGGTTATCAATATGTCCTTATGTGATTCATCAGGACAAGCTTTAATAATAAGAGTTCTACTTAGTTGTTCATTTAGCTAACTAGCTAACTCTTGACGCTAAAATATTGCACCTGAGGCATTGTTTTACTGTTAGGCTTGGAAAAACATCTCTGGGCAGGAATCCAGGAGATAATCAGGCCTAAGAATATACAAGGAACAATAGCCTTGAAAGCATTCAATGGGAGCTACGTTGCAGAAATGCCATGCCCTAATGCGATAAATGTTCTAATTAGACAGGCCGCTGCCATGGGGAAATGGTACCAGTGAACAGACACAACAAACAAATTATTTGGAAGAGCCCCTAAACAACCAGCAGCTGCATACATGCAGCATGCAGTCTCTGGCTGTTGGCTCCGGAGACCAAAGCACTGCTTTAAAACTGCAGGTCATGTGTTATAAAGTTTGGCTTCATAACCAAAAGCACCAAATGGATTCGGCCCCTCTTTCACACCAATCTCACCTTACACTCAAGCGTTGTTTGTGGATTGTGCTCTGAATTTCAAAAAGAAAATTAGTTTTTTTTGGTAGGCTGCTACAAACAAATAAATGCGGTGTAGCCTGACTTCCATGGCCTGTTCTTTATTGTGGACACGCATTAATTTGATACATTTCAGAATATAGACGCAGGCTTATTATGGATGGATCACTAATGGGAGGAAATCTGCCCTCACAAATACACAGCGACCTCCCGGTATAACAACGTGCAAGGAAAATGCTTTTCGCTTTTCAGCACCATGGAAAGCTCCGATTGAGCCCAATGACGATAAAAAATGAAATAAAATAAAATTGCATATACCCTATCTACTGTATGCAAAACTGCATATGTCCTCAATGAGAAAGGCCTATTTTTATATATAGACCACAAATAGTCAATTTTTGATTAAACTAAAGCAAAACTTTAAATCGAACCTAGCTGGCAATCTGAAGAGCAAATCAGGTGTGTGTGTGTGTGTGTGTGTGTCAGCCTATTTAAATGGAAGGCTCACGTGCACGCGGCGTCAGCATCGAACGTGCACGAGCCACGGAGCTGAAGATGTCTCGCGCGACGCAGCTTTTGCAAAAATAATTAAATAAAATAAATAAAAAATAAATAAAAAACGTCTCTGGGCGAACATGGCGGCAACTTGATACAGCAGCGAGGATGACAGTGTGTCGGGAATAAAAAAACAAAACAAAAAAACAAAAACAAGGTCCTAGGACATTGCCGAGAGACAAAGGTGCGACATTTCGCAATGCCGAAGCGAGGCTCGATCCCTTGTCCCTACAACGACCGAAGCAGCAGGATCATGTAAATGCGTGAGCGCTAAAGACGAGTTCAGGCTACGCAGAGGACTCGCTCGGTGCGGAGCACACGGTGGACTAGGAGGTGCTAAGACATGTTGCTAAAGAATAGCATCTTCGCCGGAGAGCGCCGGAGGATGCGGCCCGTGGTTGCAGCGTCTAGTTTCTCCACCGCCACGTCAATTTAATGGGATTTACCGATAACCGCGGAGGTAAGCCAGGACGACCCGCAGCTCTACGTTTAAGGGGAGAAAAACGCAAAGAGAACCCCACGTCAATGACTGTTGTGGCAGAGAAGCCCCCACGGTGGAGTCGGCCGGTGAAGCGCTTGCCCAAAATATGACCAGGGGTGTTTGGACGTGTTGGCAGCAAGATGACGGCTTCCAAATCTGGCTAGAACCCCGCGAGAACGAAAAGCCATTCACCGACTCCGAGAGGGCGCAGCGATGGCGACTGTCCTTGGCATCCCTCTTGTTTTTAACCATCCTCCTCTCTGATCACCTGTGGTTCTGCGCCGAGGCCAAACTGACCCGTACCCGCGACAAGTTCTCCTCCGCCAAGGCCATGGGCACATACCCATCCAACCACCTGTCCCCCCAAACACATCTAGCACACAGCAGCCTCAGAGGAAACGAAGATGCTATTTTTATAGGAAATTCTACCAAACAACTGTGGCGACTTGAAACTTGTCACCACGATAGTTTATCTAAGAACTGCTTTACTTTTGGAGACGCCGACCATTTGTGCAGGGGCCTTTCCGACAGAGAGGGGACGCGGTCTGTAAATATGAGTGATTTGTACCTCTCATTTTGTAACTCCTATTCTCTACTGGATCTGTTTTACGGGTCGACGAGTCCGGACAATTTGAACTGCAGCCTGGACGTGCTCGACGATGGCGACACGAGTAGATGCAGTCTGTGCGTGCAGGCGTACCAGCGCTACGACCAGCACGCACAGGAGAAATACGAGGACTTCGAGCTCATGACTCAGAAATACGAGACGGACGAGTATTCTGTCCGGACGTGCATGGAACAATGCAAGGTAGGGATTTACAAAAGGGATCCTCGGCCCCAGCTGTTTATCTGGGGCCGCGGTAGGTGCAATTCGGTCTTTTTCCCTCCTGTCACCATGGAGACCGGTGACAGATTCAAGGAGACTCACGGCTCGAAGCATTAAGGCCTCATGTTCATTCATATTCAAATTGTGTCTAGGCCCCTGCCAGCGCCAGTGTTAACGTGAAGCTAGAAGCCGAGCTATCGGTTGTCGCTTTCAAACGGCGATTTTAGAGCATTTGCTCGAGTCGAGCGAGTCCCTCCCCCTTTAGTTTATGGTGTATTCTTTGACATTGAAGGACGACTCGCCTTCTCGTCGGGAAAGTCCTACTAGGCCCTCGTCACGTCGTTCAGCTATCCATATAAACACAGATCAGGAAACCATATCTAATTTCTTCCACAATAGCCGAGGTTGTATAGGCCAGTAATGTTTTCGCAGGGATGTCAAATGACACAGCAGGCCTCGATTATAGCCTCTATCATTTACAAACAACTTTGGAGCCACGTTTGCACGCCATGCTATTGAGAGCCGTTGCATGTAACCAGGTGTGCATCTCGGCACCCCAACTCCATATGGAGTGCATTTCATTAAAGTGAAGAGGTAGTTGCCCTGTTTAATGTCGCGTAACATTTTCCCCTGCCTTGATGTGTTTGCTCACTGCAGATAACCCTTCTGCGGAAGGTAGGCCTTGATTTCTCCTGTTCAGAGCCAAATGTGCGCGCCATTAAGACTAGGCTATCACGTATGTGTGATCTGAGCATACACTGACCGCGCTTCCTAAATGAAAATGGCATTCAAAGAACGGCCAAATATACGACGTCGTTTCTTTCCAAACCGAAATATTCGTGTGTTGAACTCGTAAATGTGGAGCTCTCCGCGGTGCTCAATGGCGTTTCCCTATGATCCATTCACAGAAGCTTGGACCAATCCCAGATGGTTTCCATTCACCAATCAGTGGCAGCGCACAGCAAACATAGGTGTTAAAACATGAATCGGAGCCATCTGTATGCTCATACCAAATGACTTCTGTTGACCAGGGCTAAACAGACGACCATAGGCTACATCTTATTGACTGAAGCCAGGGGCATGATACTGCATTTCTAATGTGCATTTCATAATATAAAACATTGCATGATTCAGATAACATAATTTATGCAAGAGGAGATCCCGCTGTAAGCATATTTCTATAGAAATTACCCTGCAAATTGAAGTTGTTTTTCCTATAAAATGTTAATTATTAATAGTGGTCAGGATTCATAATCCGATACATACAATCACTATGTAAAATTCAACACACTCGCCATCCAAATACACGTATTTGTACCTAGTGTAATAATATGCGCGTATTCAGTGCCACAGTTAACGGTAAACACAGGATAAACTCACAAGCTGGCACAGCATGAGTAGACCAGGGAAACATTCTATGGGTGGCACAGTGAGTCAGGCAGCTGCATGCTGTCTCGGGGAATGCCCCTTTGCCTGTCACAATGAGCGCTCCTGATTACAGGTGGCGAAATGTCTCCCTGTGGGCTCTCTAGCACTACAGAAACAAGTGCGTGACTCTAATGTCGAGTAATGACTGGTCTGCCTTTAGGAAGCCGTCACCGCAATATCTGTGTTCTCGCCCTGATACTTGTCAGCTCATATGCTGTAATCACTGTGTATTTTCAGAGATTACGCAGGTGTGCGCGCGCACACACGCACTGAAGTTAAGAGGTGTTAAGAACAACATTGGTTTGGTGGGAGGGTAATGTTTTATAAGAAGCAACGTGTATGCTACAGCGACAGAGATAGATCTTTGACATTTCTAGTGAGGATATTTGACATGGCGGGTTGCTTTTGCGGTGGCCTGTGTGTTTCACAGCTGTTGCTTTGATCTGTGTAGCCCGAGGTGGAACATCACACGGCAGACGCCAGCAGAGTGCTGTCTCACGCGCTGGGACGCCTCCGTCAGACACAAGCGGCACTCTCCAGCAGCAATGGGGCGACTACTCGGGTCTCTGAGCTCTGAGCTGGGCCTGCCGGGAAACCGGAACAGTAGCCGTTTCATTGGGGTTGTATTTTGTTCCCGAGAAACCAGCAGCTTACCAGGTCTGAATACTGTACGGTACGAACTGCTGCCTGCTGCATTGAAGTGTTACGGAGTACAGTGAGGTGTTGAACTTTTTCATTTTGTCCCAAAGCAAAATCTAGCTTGGAGGAATAACTTTTCACAGGAAGCAGTGGCATTGATTGACATATTGATTTTGTTTTGAATCTCACTAAAGTTGACGTTCTTGAGTAATAGGCTGTCATCTATTGTTTAATGACACTAGAGCTGTGGTAACATTGATTTTCATCACATCTCAAGATGCTATGGCCTTAACCACTATACCTGTGTCACAATGAAACCTTAGCCAGAGTAAGTGGCACTTTTAAGGGCAGGATGGTCGAGTGGTCTGGAAAGTTCTGGGTTCGAACCCCGGTGTTGACCTACCTGTAAGCATCCTTGAGCAAGATGCCTAACCCCTTAACTGCTCCTGGTGGTTGGTCGCACCTTGCATGGCAGCAATCACCATCAGTGTATGAATTTGTGTGTGAATGGGTGAATGTGAATACTGTAAAGTGTGAATATACTGTAAAGTGCTTTGGGTAAAAGCTCTATATATATGCAGTCCATTTACTATTACTATTTATTAGCACAGTTACTACCTAAATTAAATGGTTCATAATGAAGACAGCATCATCTTAATAGAAAAGCAGCCCCCCCATTGCTACTGTATGTATCATTTGCCATGCTGTTTACTTTAGTGTCCCAAAAGGGATTGACATATTGGCAGTACTTGTCCGTTAGCAATGTTACACTATAGTGTGGCTGGTGTTTTACAGCACAACCAACCAGAACAAAGGCAGAACTCTTTATTGGCCGTTCATGTTAAAACATTTATTTATTTATTTTTATTACCATAAATTAAATAGATTTACATATTCAAAAATCTATAAAAAAAATACTAAAAAGAGATAAAAATTCTAAAATCAAAACCAATGTTGCAAAACAACAGTAGTAGGTTAGCTCCTTCATCTCCAGAATAACTCGAGCACACAAATCAATCAGAGAAGCTCCGTCGACACTCATTACCTGCCCCCAGTTCAATTCAACATCTAATCTTGGCCCCCCGTGTCGCATCGAGAGGCATCCTCCATCTCTACAGATCCCTGTCAACAGCACACATCTGCATTGATCCTGCTGCCCCCGGCCCAGAGGGACAGGCGGTGGCTGTACCTGCCATGCTGATCCACATTGATTTGTGCAGAACCCCCCACCCTGCCTTCACACGTTCTTCACTTCCTACCAGACAGCCTCTCGGTTGCCTCGTTTTTCAGGGAGGGGGGGGTTCTGCACAAATCAATGTGTATCAGCATGGCACTCCTAAAAGCCTCACCGTCTACATACAGTATGTTTTCGTATCGCTGTCCGTAATAGCGCGTTGACCCCAGGAACACCGAATATCTCTTCTTACCGTTCTGTGTGTGCGTGATTAAAAGAATAATCCGGTACTTCTACACAGCCCTGCATGGCTCCATAAACAGGAACATAAACAATGCGTTTCAAGGTGTCCCACTGAGCTTCTTAGGGCGTTTGTTTTGATCTGAACTTGAAGTTAGCAAGTGTTCTCGAGAATGACTACCCCTGCCTGTAATTAATTGTACTTTGATAGCAATTCTACCTGAAAACACATTCAGAGGTTTATCTGAAAATCAACATAACAATTCACAAGCCACTAAGTTTCTAATTACTATATAGCATATGCATGATATCACTCACTCATTTCTGTCTTTGACATCCAGAGATGTGAAAGTAAAACTACGCAGGAAAAGTGAGAGAACGTTTTGTAAGCTTCAGAATTGGTTCCACTATAATCAGGCTGAAAAATCTCCATCCAACGTAATTTGGGCAGAGGCGGTGCCCAATCGATATCAATCAAATCATTAACAGGCTTGGACCACTGTCAACTAGTAATGGTTGGTGATGTTCAGGTACTAGCAGACGATTAGATCCCCTTGACCCCCGTATGAACCACCATACCTTCCAGACTTTGGTTGATGGTTCTGTAACTGTCTGACAAGGGATTTTCAATTGAGAGGTCCCAGACTGATATTAATGGACTGCATTTCTAACCTTATAACTTTCAACCCACTGAGCTCTGATACAATAATGTTAAAGCCAAGCAAATCAGGCGTGGCTTACAAGATGGTATTATCTGGCTATGTAAAAGGATTTGGATGGTTAGATCATGGATAACTGTGTATTAGAGGCTAGTTGCAGCTAATTTGGGTAGTTATATTAGCCATGTCTAACATATCTTGTGTATGCCACTATGATCACGGTTTTAAGAGGAGGAATCACCATACATGTGAGTGTTTGTGTTGCTAGCAGGTTGTTCCTTTCATGCATTATTCATCATTTGTTTGTCTGCTCACTATCCAGCATGTAATAGAGAATAATAGAGATCTGATGAGAAACCACTTTAATGGGAAGATGGAATGGTCTCCGGTATGGTTGCTAGCTTTGATTTGCTCTCCTTTGTAGCAGACAGTGCCTGCCACCTGCAACCAAAATCACAGATATACAGACCCCTCTCTCCACCACCACCCAGTTCCAATGCTATCAGCCAGGGATTCCCAAACTGTGGACTGTACCTATTCGTAGGGGCCACAAGATGACTTTAAGGTGTGGTCATGAAATGGTGTTTCTCAAAGCGATTCGGTTGCAGATTCGATGGCTTACCGGTGTGGTGGCTCTATTCCGTGTTGCCTTATTAGTCTTTTTAGGCACTTCGGCATCCACTGGGCGCGTACACGCATGTGTGCGCGTGCCTGCTCTGTCAATGAACGCGTGAACGACGGTCACATTCCGTGCTAGATTGTACGGTACACAGCAGTCGCGTGGAAACACACAAAAGCACACTCGAGCGTATAGTGCGATACAGTGTGCTCCGGCGGGTTGTGGCCGTTGACCTTGGACGGGGAGCTTTGTCCCCCTCAAGGATCCAGAGTCTACGCCACGTGAGCCTTTTATGAATGGACAGGTCGCAGAGCGGCATGCTAATGAAGTGCAGAAGGGCAGGCTGGCCCGTAGCAGAGCACCATAGCGGGACAATGCGCTCGAGCACATCAGGTGAGATAGCACTGGGAGAGGGAGGGACACGGGCTACGGATAAAGGGGGATAAAGGGGGTCACCGAATTACTGAAGGTCTCATTCGGCCTCTCTGCTAGTTCCATTAAAGATGTCACGCGGGGCAATATGTCTGTGATATATTGCTTGCGCTGCGGGTACACTCCCCGGCCAAAGGACTGAAACACTTCCGTCCTGCTGATACTTTTTGCTTAAATAGACACTAGTTCACGAGGTGGTTATATTGATGAGGTGGAGAACATACTGTAGGCTACACACGATGGTTGTCTTGTCACTGTGGCTGCTTAATTATACAGATGCAGCTCAGCAGATAGCAAACTTAGTCACAATAGCAGAGAGGTGGTTAAAATCCCATGCACATACCACGCAATGTGTAGCTTCTGTACAGCGTTCCATGCAAGTCAATGGGGAGGTCCACGGATTTCACCAAACTATTGCCCATGACTTCTCTCTGGGGGCAATTATGGGTATTTTGAGTGTATAACATTAATTCTCAAGTACCAATGATCAATGATCAATCTGAACAGCGAACTGTTTTGAGTTAAATTTACTTTGCATCAGGCAACGGTTGGTAGCTTTAGCTGTCTGGGCGCTGTTTACGTCAGCCTCCCCAGCAAAATGCAGTTAGTGACAGGTTAACTTAAAGATGTGTCATTCTTGCTAACTTCCAGCTCAAATCAAAACAGTGTCGCTCCACGGTCCTCCGTGGGCGGCGCATCACACGTTGAAATCATTGTCAAGCAAAGCGTACGACTTTGTTGATACGAACAGTGTTTGCCACTTTGTTTATGTTCCTATTTTACGGAGCCATGTCTGTGTAGAAGTATCTTTTTTTTTGCTTCAGAGAACGTTAAGGTAGCGAAATGCAAGTAGATATTTGTTGATGTTGACAAAAGGTGTATTAGCTTACATTTAGCTTGAAATAGCTGACTTTACCTTTAAGAAACCAAAAGCGTTCCATTATTGCTCCATTGAAATGCATTACAATGCACCATCCTATCTAACTATAGGTCAATTAGGCCTAGCACATTTAGCAGACACATTTGATTCGAAGTGACAGTTAAGAATTAAACATCTTGTTCAAGGATGCTTGCAGCTAGATGACACGGGGATCGAACCCCCATGGCCTAATCTGCCACCAAAGAGCAGCAAGTAATACCTTGGGCACTCAACACAAGGCATTGAGTGTGAAACACTACAGTCACTTTTCTCCAGTTGCCCCCACAGTGTGACACGTTTGTTTGTAGCCTAATAGGAATGTGCCCATTTGTAGCTACCTGCCGTATCTTAAAAGGTACATTTCAGCTAATGGTACCCGTGAAGTCAGATTTGATATGCTCATTGCAACCAACTCCTCAATCAGCTGCAATCTTTTCCATGTACAACGTTTCAACCTGCTATAGCCATATCCTCACTTACACACTGGGCAAGGAAAAGGTTAGACTTATATAGGATCACTGCTCAGCTCTGGCGCTGCACCATTAGGGTGATTGAAGATGATGACCATCCTATTAAATTAATTTTCAGTCTCGGGACAGGGGTATCGTCTGTAAAACTGTGTGCCAACACACACACACACAACACACACACACACATATACATGCAGGCACACAAAGCTAAAGAAATATCTTTTTTTACAGCTAGAAATTATATTCCCAGATTTTAAATCGTCAAAACGAACCATTTCTGCGCCACAAGCTGATCTGTGTTAAAAAATAGGCTACCATACAATGCGGTTCAATTACTATACAAGCCATGTGACTAACAATGTGCTTAGATTGAATTCTAAAGTGTAGTAGAAGCATCTTGTTAGTCACTCTTCCTGAAGTATTAGATATCTTTCCATGCTATTGGTTTCCCTCTAATATTAACCAATGTTTCGGCTCATTAAATACTACCAATACTGCAGAAATTGATAATTTGTGCCACATCAACATTTACAGTATGTTGAGTATCTATGGGAATCTGTCATGTTGCAATTATGTTCTCTAAACGGACGATCTGTGAAAACTGGAAAGGAATCTAGCATCACAATTCTACTCAATGAGCCCTGAAAAAGGTTTTATTAAATGTACAGTTTAGCCTATCTTAAATAATATTCTTCTTATAAGATTTTTATTTAGAGGAACATGCTCTTATGGACAATGTGAACATTTGAATGCTAACCAATAACCATAGAGAACCACAGCATATTCTGCAATATGCAGTATTCTACCGGAATATAAGAGTTAAATAAGATGCTTAAACTGCTACAGATAATATATTTGCATGAATTTACTATTAATGAATGTAATGAAAACTAGAACTATGGCTGTTTGCCTATTAGAGCTTTTTGTAATTTTCTGTTACTCTGACCACATGCTAAATACAGCATACATACTATACTGTACAGAGCTACGACTGATATTAACATGGCGAAATAAAACGGACATTTGCTTTTATCATATATTACTGTAGCTTTAAATTCACCATTAGTGTTAAGATACTTGTTTACTATGGTTTAGTTAAATTTATGCAGCAGTAACAAAGTCAACAGTATACATATTATGCAATAATTCACTACACGCATGCAGGGTTAGCCTATGTTCTCACCATTTAGCCACCCCACAAGCTTGTAACCCCCACCCATCTTAGCTTCACACAGCCCTTCCATCAAACGCTTATCTGCTCATCTCCTCTGTTTGTCTCAACTCTGTCTAATTGTCTCTTTGCAACCGTCTTGTCCAGCCAAGTGATTGAATTAGTCAGACTTATCAAATTAACGAGTTAAAGACAGGAAGAATTGAAGAGAAAGACTGGGTCGTGGCCCATACTTATATATTCTTGTTAGTGCCCATGAAAGTAATGTGTGTGTGTGTGTGTGTGTGTGTGTGTGAGAGAGAAAAGCTTCTATTCCAAAGCGAGTTTGGGTTCCACCGCAGTGTCAAAGCTGTTAGCCCCATCTCTAAGGGAGGCTCAGTCAATGCGCCCTGGGCCTGGGTCATGCACACAGGAGCCAACAGCCGCCGCTGGAAGCGCCGTGTGTGCCACCCTGACCTCCTCAGTTGCCTCCCGCTGATCCGCAGCTCAGGCCGTGAAAGGAAAACCTCCTGCCGAAGGAGGTGAAACCTGCGGAGCCATCTGCTCAATAACAACCTTGCTTACACGCGGCTCAATGTGATGCCAACGGGAGGGGGGGTTGTTTGGGGAGGAAGGCTGGGGAAGGACGGGGGGGGGCGGGGGGGGTTAGGATAATCCTGAGCATCTTCTATTTGAGTGGTATTTTGATGCACCAAAAGGCGGCCGGAAGACAAATCCTGCCACATATTTTCATGACAGCGTTGAGTCAGAGAGAGTGAAAGGTTGGTGGGAGGAGCAGTCTGTTGTAACCCCCTTCCTGATTCGCTGAAGCTCAACGTTTTGGACCCAGGATAAGGGGGACTGTCATAAAGCCAAACGCAGGTTACTTAACCGGGAATGTTCCGTTTTGTTATGTAATCTGACCGATGGAGCATGTCCAGGCAGGGCTCAGCTTTCATGCAAGTGCTAAACAAAGGAAGAGTGCTTAGAAGTGATGCTACTAAGCTACTAAGCAGGTCCCCTGTTTACACGTACAGTAATGTTGTTTTGTGGTTTGGCCTCTGTGAAATTGATGCCACACATCTGTTGGGATTGTTTTGTGGATGCTATGGAAAACCCACAAAGCTGCAACACTACCACGCACCATTTCCCACCGAAACCAGTTTTTATACTTATTACCGCAGCAGATAATGAGAGCACATTGTACAGCATACAGAAACAAACAGCAATGCACCTTATAATCACGCTGCACTGGAAGGTTAGCTAGTCACACCGAGTAATAGTACTTGAAAGACAGCCAATATTTATACGCTTCACAAAAGACGTTCAAAACGTACAGCAGAGGTTAACTGTGTAATGGTCTAATGAATATGTTTGTAAAAGAGAAATACATTTGGACCCAGTCCCTGAGTGATTTTTATGTCCGCTAGAACACAATAAGGTTATTACTGTTGTTCCATACTTAAACAAAATGTGTATCCTTAGATATTTACTTATAAACTGTATATTTTATATATCTTACTTTCATACTTTAATTTCGGCCAAGCCACGTCTGATATAAGCAATTTATTAGGACATAAGGACATCTTTGGATCTTTGGCGGAATTGCTTTGTTCAGGATTTCCTCATCTTAAGCATGTATGCGATGTTTAACAATACACAAACACACACACACACACACACACACACACAACAAAAACAAGCCAAACACAACAGAAAGAGGAGGAGCAGAGGAGGTGGCGGGATGTCCACAATGAACTCGGCAAGAGCCATTGTGGAAGAATATGGCGGGGAGCTGTTCAAGAAGAAGCTCCTGCTTGCTAAGGGCTAATGAACAGGACAGGTTAGGGCGAGTAAGTTGGGGGCGTGGTGATCACCTGAGTGGCGGCTGACTGTCAGCTGACGGCCGGCAGCATGCCGACTGCCGTGGCCTGCCAGAACTACACCAACATTTGACCAATATCAGGAATTGTATACCCTAATATAGTACATATAGTACATATAGTACACACATATATATATATATATATATATACACATATACATATACATATATACATATACACATATATATATATATATATATATACACATATATATATATATACATATATATATATATACATATATATATATATACATATA
>JAODLL010000012.1:1339252-1375800 GCA_026546735.1 Forbesichthys agassizii
ACAGCCAGGGCATGAGAGGATCTGCACCACTGCTTCAGAGCTGTGCCATTGTGTGTGTGTGTGTGTGTGTGTGTGTGCTTGAGAGAGCAAGGATCGGAGAATCCCCGCTTGCACGCAATGATTTAGTAGATATTTATAACTTGATCGGACCGCTGCGTGGCCTTGTTTTTTTAAGCAAATGCCAAACAGTTGGAGAGGTTCAAACCAAAGCTGCTTCAAAGTTTTCCTTTCTTTCTTTCTTTCATTCTTTCTTTTTCTCTGAGCATAAAATCCCCAGCATCACACGCAGCGCTTGTGTATCCATGATTGACAAATACTTGACTGGGCGCCGCTGTGAACTATGATTGACTTCTTGACCCCTCCTCCCCGATGACACATGATCTGACGCCAGGTCGTGAACGACAGCATACTGTGATCGGTCGGTGTCAGACGTGTAGTGTTGCCAGTCTCCCTGCCACGACACGTCAAGAATTTATCGCACAATGTTCGGCTAATCTGACATGGTAACAATTGTGAGAGACAAAAAAGTTGTGTAGTGGATACCCAGCATAGATGCAACGTAAATATGCATTGTTCATTGAGATAGCATGCGCCAGATCGCTGCCATTGCTGTTTCCAGCCTGACTGTCCAGTGTGTTGCAGCTCAAGAGTAGAACCAAGGAGAAGGAGATGGCCGACCAGACCCAGGCCGAGGAGTTTGTGCGTCATGCGCTAGCCTTCTGCGAGAGCCTCTACGACCCCTTCCGCAACTGGAGACATCGCATCTGCGGGTAAAGCCCTAAAAGGCCTGCCGTGCTTAGAGAGGCTAGTGCCTGTCAATGACTCCTTTATTTATGTCAGCCATTATGACATTTGATACCATTTTTAAAATGTAGAGCCAAAGCGGGTGCTAATAATACCCTATAGAACTGATGGCCATCAAAGCTTATTAGAAACCCAGCGTGGCAGATCGATAGTGTTGATTTTATAGCCGGAATGAATAATCAAAGCTCTATATATTTTGCTAGCTAGCCCGCTAAATAATGTATAGCGCATCGCTTTGGCACGATTCAGAGAGAAGAATGAGCCTGGGTTTTGACATCCCTAATGGCTTACTTACTAAAGATGCTAGTAGCTGCCAACTAGCTTCAGTGTAGCGAGCGAGGCTAATGCCAGCAGCAGCCATGCCCGGAGATGGAAAAGAGCTGGCGGTAACAAACACACTTGGATGTTATGAAACATCGGTGGCTGTTTGCTGTCATTATCTGTCACCAGGGCTTGTCGTCAACATGCCTCCCATGTTGCTAATAGCAATACGCCCACGTCACGTAACGGAATACTTCACATTCTGCATGCCACAGACCCTTATCTTATACATGAGCTCTAGATGGAACAATGACCAGGGTGAAAGAATTCACCCACTGCAGAGGCCAAGCCTGTGTCCACTGCAATGACTACATTTGCTCAGGTTTTGACAGTTCCACCAGCCAAGCTTTGACGTCAACAGAGAGATGAATAGTTCAGCAGCCGTCACAAAGATAGCCTCGCGATAATTTTAATGTATAGCGAAATCCTGTGTGTCTGGTCGTCAGTGTAAACAAAACCAAAGTATATGCGTGTGTGTGTGTTCCTCAGAGAACAGATGGGCACAGCCGAGAGGTGCAGGTCAAAATATAAGGCCGCGCCGCTGACAGTGGAGTTCGTTCCATTCTTCTATCGTGAGTACTTTGATACGCTGCTGGAGCGAAACATTTGCCGCTGTCGTGTGGGGGGACATGTTGACTGCAACAACACACACACACACACAGTTTTTAAGTGGATAATTTTTCCAGTAGAGACCACCATGCATTATATTCAGCAGCAGCCCTCCATGTCTCTCTAGTGGAGGATGAATCCAGCCTTTGTGTCCCTGCTGTGTTTATCATGCGCTCAGATGGGCTGATAGGAAAGAGGTGCCATCAGGTTTCCAGCTATGCTAGCAGCCATTTTGAACAAATAGTCAATTTTGTGTGTGTGTGTGTGTGTGCTGCGGTTTGATGTCAAGGCCTGAGATAACACCACAGAAACCTGTCTCACAGCCGTGCGTGCGTGCATGTGTGTGTGAGAGTGAGAAAGGTGTTGACTATTTATTTGCATGACCTGCCTGATAACAAGTCCTGTTTTTACTGAAACCTGTACATAGAGTACTGTATCTAAGACCACGCCAAACAGCACAAAGATACCCTGATTAAAAAGTGAATGAATGCTTTGCGTTGCCATTATTGTTACGCTTATATCCGTGTGTGTCTCCAGAGTGCTTCCAGGAAAGTGAACATCTGAAGGACAGTTTGAAGTGCTGTCTTCTACACTTGTTTGGCGCTATAGTGGCCGGTGGACAGGTAAGACATTTCCAGCCTCAGTGGAAAGACACCACACCATTGGGAGGACACACGAGGTTTCATAAGACACTGCTGTAAAATAGGTGGTTTAGCATGTACAGCACATTTACACTCCAACAGCAAGTACCTTGTGGGCAGTGCACTGGTTCAAATACATTTTCAAATAGAAAGCGGATCCAACCCCGCCTTTACGAACTACTGCTGCAGAGCTAAGGTGTTATGCCAGTATATGTTCCTGAATCCAATTTGCCACCTCGCTGCAACCAGTCGACCCTGCGTGACTTCTTTGTCAATGTCAAATGTATGTATATAGCACATTTAAAATGACCATTGTCGACCAAAGTGATTCACATGAGATGAAATGAAGCTTACAAAATGGAAATTCATGAAAACCTGTAACATACACAGATGGGACAGTTGGACACATCCACATTCCACATGTGAAAACAGCACTGACTTGTTTTCAAGAGACAAAGGTATATTGTCATAATGACATTTTATTTAAGGCTTATTGCTCTACACTAGAACTACTACTCGATTTACAGGTATTTGCTGACAGGCTACCTCAATTTCCCTTCGATGTCATAAAAGCACCACACGTTCCAAAGCTTCCCACTGCTATATAATGTAAAATGATGTTAGTTTATATAGTGTGATATTCATTTTAAACTATAGTTAAATAACATTACTTTTATTTTTATTTGTACAATGCTGTGGAAAATAACTTCCCAGATTGAGAATATAATATGAGATAAATAATTACTGAAGTCAAGAAAATATAATTTGTACATTTCTTAATTAAATAGTCCATTATTTTATTCCATTAATGGTATAGTCAGCTATTGTAAGCTAATACTCTTTGTCACGTTTACCAATTATCTCTTTTGCTAGCTTACCGTTCTCTGAACATACAGTATTACTGGTACTTCCACACAGCCATGGCTTTGGGAGGGGAGGGGGGGAGCGGGGGAGCTTCTGAGGGAGTTTGTTTTGATTTGAGCTCAGCATTAGCAAGCGTTCTGGCAAATTACATTTTACTCTCCCCCCTCCCTCCCCTTCCAGAGAAACGCCCTGCTGGCCATATCTCCGGCCACCATGGAGGTGCTGATGCGCGTGCTGTCCGACTGCTCCACCGGGGGGAGCCGCGGCTCCGACGGCGACGGGGAGGACTGGGACAGCGAGGCGCCCGACCGCAAGGCCCTGCTGACGCTGGGCTGCCTGCGGGAGGTGGTGCACCGGCTGCTGGCCTCCAGCTCGGACCAGCGGCAGGTGGAGATCGCCTCGGTGCTGGAGAACTACTTCAAGCTGCTCAACTCTGACCCCCAGCAGCAGCAGGCCAAGGGGCAAGCCCCGCCCCTGGGCCCGCACTGGGAGGGCCGCTTTGTGGCGCTGCAGGTCCACATGCTGGGTGAGGCACATGGAGGATGTGTGGGCAGTCACTGTGTGTGTGTGTGTGTGTGCGTGTGTGTGTGTGTGTGTGTGTGTGTGTGTGTGTGTGTGTGTGCGGATTTTTTGCAGAGATAATTCCTTTTGCATGTACACATTTTTTACGGTCCTTTAGCTACCAGCAATTGTCGTCTTTTTACCATTTTTACAAGGCGGAGAATTTATATGCGCCACGTAACTTACTCTTTTCAGCAAGTTGAACAATAGGTTATTGTTAAAATATACTGACACTCAAAGTGTCAGTGTTATCCAGTGTAGATTAGCCTGCCTACGGTTATCTTCCTGCCATCTTGCTTGGATTTCTGCCAAATCTTCCTCAATTTTCTGCCTTATTTTACCGATAGCTGTTCGTGGCGTTCCATCTGAAAACCGCCCGATTCCGTTAACCTCACGGTTGATCAATGCACCTCTTTTGTCTCTCTCTCTCTCTCTCTCTCTCTCTCTCTCTCTCTCTCTCTCTCTCTCTCTCTCTCTCTCTCTAATGTCCTTAAAACCCCAAATGGTTGCTTTGTTGGCATGAAGTGTACAGTTACTTATGTTGAAAGCAGATTAACAGAATGAAAAAGTCAAATTAAATTACTAGAACATAACATTAACTCATTTGTTCATTCAATAACACAGAGTGCATCGGTTTATTCTTAAAAGGAAACCTCATGCCGTCGCTAAACAGCATTTCCTTCTTCATGTGTGCTACTTAAAGCTGCTGCTGTGGGCTACAACACTCTCTGTGTGTTTCTTTCCCCCCAGACACTATCAGGGACATGTTCCTGTGCTCAGACAGGCCAGTGCTCCAAGCCATCTTCCTCAACAGCAACTGCTTCGAGCATCTGACGCGCCTACTGCAGAACAGCAAGGTAATGCTAATAACACGGGCCCTCTCAGCATGGCTCATGGTAAGCAAACTCCCTCTTGGCATCTCCAGGGTCCCGCTCAAACCTTCACTGGAGGGACCAGCGCGAATAACTGCACTTGAAAGTTGTGCAGTGCGGTCCTAGATAAAGACATATACTGTAAGATAATGTGTGTGTGTGTGTGTGTGTGTGTGCGTGTGCACGGTGCACTCTGGCTGCCATGGCATCAGGTGAATGCTACATGTAAATACATGTAAAGCCTTTGGAGAACTTGAACAGTAATGTATTATAGAAGTTGTAGTCAAGGTGAGGTACTTTTTAATTGCGTTTGTTTTTATACATTTTTTTAATCTATATTATAAATAAAGTATATGTCCACTGCCCTCCATGTTGTAGATGTCTCCCTACAAATAATGTTTTTTGCACACTGCTGTAGCGCCACGTAGGCTGCGAGTAGAACTGTACTGAGCGTCTACGCCTCCAGCGAGCAAAGCGTCTCGGGAAAGAAACGTTGGCGGGAAGTGAAACCCATGACGAAGCTTCAGTTCACCTCAGAATTTCCGAGTTCCTGTTGGTTGCTCCCATTTATTACGGACAAATGAAATACGGGATTTGTTGATGCAGTTTGAATTTGAATATTTTTAGCAGTATGTGTTAAAACCGCACGCGGCCGCAAGATTTGTGATCCCCGCGGGATCCCAATCCCAATGCAGTCCTGTTCATGGCATCTTTTGGATTTACAGTTAAGAAAGGTGTAACACTGTAGAAGCTAGCATAGAACCCTGCTAGTGTTTACTAATGCCACTGTGTGCAGCATGTGTCTCAGTGAAAACTAACCAACAACACCCTCCTCCCAGCCCCGCGACAGCATGGCTGCTCCGCTACACCGTGGACAGATGGCCGCCTTTAACCTCTTCATACCTGCACCCCCACATCTCTCTCCCCCTCACCCCGTTTCACCCCGCCACCCCTTAATGCCACATTTTGACACAATGCCTGTCTGTGTGTGTGTGTGTGTGTGTGTGTGTGTGTGTGTGTGACAGCTGGTTAACGCTAGGTGCACGGTCGCAGACAAGGACCAGAAAGATATTACCAACAACAGGTTACTGTCAGGAGAGGGAGACACTCAGGTACCGCCGAGACCTCCCCCTCCCTCCCAACCCCCGCTGCCTCTCTGTTGCCTCCACCACCAATTAGCCCACACCCCGACCCCCCCTCCGCAACAAGACACACTGCTGTGCATCTGCCAAGCTGGTAATTAGGCATTGTGTTGAGGGTACCAACATGTCTAGTTGTCACAACACTGCAAACTGATGTCGCCAAACAGCTGAGCTGCTGTTTATCGCACGAACGAGCCCTTAGCATGCCAGCGTTGGCTGTGCACAAGATAACAGGTGTTACCTGTTAGCATAGCGTGTCTGGTAAGTCACTTCAGAAGACCTTGAATGCAGTTAAAGGTGTAGTCGGCTATGGCAAGCTGATCGTAAGCTAATACACTTCACTGTCAAATTCACCAAATATCTCTTCTGCTAGCTTGGACATATTACTGGTACTTCCACACAGCCCTGGCTTTGTAAATAGGAACATTAACAAAACACCGGTTCTACTCGCAACACACAACTATGCCCTTGCCTAACCCTGCATTTAGTTGTTGTTCTTTTGATTGAATGTATGTGAGCTTTACTGTCTAGCATATTATGCACACCTGTCGTCCAGGTCATGAATAGTACTAGTGTTTACTGTCGATGAGAGCCCGTCTACAGGGCTATATTGTGTTAATAAAGTCTTTCAGCCTCAGGTATGAGTAATAATTCCTCCATTGATCTGCCTAATAGGAATGAATAGGCATGTGCTTGTACGCGTACCACATGAAATGCACCATTGTTATAGTCTTGTAATCTGATGCTGGGCCCGATGCAGTCAGTGGAGTAGCTGGGAAGTTCAGTGTGTTACTAGGCAACAAGGGAAGCTTGTCGCCCGTTGACCTGTGAATATGAGCACGATGTCAGTTCACTCAGAGTGACAGTAAAATATTCCAAACCAGTTAGTCAGAGACCCAATATGGCAAGAACAGCTGTGTGTCTCGTTGGGGAGCAACCTCTTAAACCCCCACCCCTTTATTTTCAGTTTGCTCACCAATCCCGTGCGCCCTACCCACGCCACCCTAACCCACCCCCTGGGTCTTTAGCGGATTCTATGGGCTCCATTGGAATGCTGTCATGTGGGCCTGGCTTGTGTGTGTGTGTGTGTGTGTGTGTGTGTGTGTGGTGGTCTGAACTGCAAATCATTATTATTCATATTTCTGTTTTTCCTGCTTCGGTTTGTATTTTGTGATTGTATGTATTTATTATTTAAATCTTAGCAGCCCCTCCAGCTGGTCCAAGCCTGTCTGTCTGTGTCGAATAAACGTGGTTCTAAACCCTGATAAAGTAACCCGGTCCGGGTGACCCCACCCGATCCCAAATATGGGGACTGTCAGATGGATGAAGCTGGATGGAGACGTGTTTGGCCTGTTTGGTATTTCTGTCACGGCTTTCTTCGTGTCTCATGCGCTGAGTTGTTATTTGAGTGTTTATGTGGGTTGGTGGCTGGAACTCTCCATGAAGCTATTACTAGCTAACAACTCTGATCACAACAGCAGAAGGAACAGTTCTTTAACAGAAAAATGGCAAATCAAGCCGCTAACTCTTAGCTTGATTACTAGCCTTGTTAGCATTCCGCCATCCCCTGGTTTCAGTCTCTTAATGTGTTCCATTCTGTTCATTGTATGTCATCTCTAAGGCGATTTCCACCACTGCTGCATCCACATTGTCGATGTGGCATCCATCTTGTGGATGCCATTATTTATGAAAATGCCATACGCTAAAATTACCGATGTCAAGGCAAGGCTGGTACTCGTGTTAAAACCCTATCCGGTGATTTCTCACAACTGCTCAAACATGCACAATATGAACACCCAAGTTTTAGGAACTTCAATTTGTAATACCTGCAATGTGCGGTGCTTGTTGTATCCGGCCGTTAAAAAAAAGTATAGCTTGTCCTTTTATTTATTGTTTTAATTTGAAGTGCACCGTTTAAGGGTGTCAACATTAACTGTGCATGTTTCATAGCAAGCACTGTAACATTCAGCCTGAATATAAAGAGATTGACGCCTCCAATCATGCTCCAGCTACATCCCCCACTCGCAGCAGCAAGGACCTGCTGATTGGCTCCAATAAGTGATTGACAGGTGCGGTGTCTTCTCAGGTGTTTCAAGGGCGGCTGGACTCTCTGGCGGTAGCGACCATCAAAGCTCTGACTACAGTGATGCACAAATCCCCTGCCGCAAAGGTAAATTGGACACATTGTCTATGAAGATATCATGTAGTCTCGGCAGGACCATATGGGGGGGGGGGGGGTAGAATATCAGTCTGAGAAGCTGTACACAATCTCTGCATCTGTTGCAAAAGCTTATTCCGCCATTAAGATTGTAGTTATTAAGCCACCAGCTATACTGTAGCAGCTCATCATCTAGAAAAGCAGTGCTTGTGTGAAGCAGATCACACTGACCTGATTTGTCGATTGGGAATAGTGCTAATACTGTGAAGTGGGAAAGTATGTTTTCAGGCCATTTATGCAGTTAATTACATGGTTATTTATAGCCCACCTCCATATTATGTCCCAAAGTGCCGTCCACCTTTAGCCTCCGTGAAGTTGGCACCCCATTTGATGAGAATGTGAAGACATGCACTTCAATTAGTTTCTGCATTAATTAATTAAGCAAAATACAAAATCATAATTTTTGTTGCAATCTTGTGACGTCCTCAGCCTCCTATTAATGTTAATATAATTTTTAACTTCTTGCATTCGTTTTGAGCAAACAACAAACATTTGTGCATCACTATTTTATGTTTTGTTGAGGTTTATTTTATGTAAACAGATGAAGTCATCGTCTCGCCGCTCTCACTGGAATGGACCGAATCTCTCACAGGCTTCACATTTGAACTTCACATTGAAATTTCTCTAAAACGGTTTTGCGCACACATTCTTGCACAAATAAATCTGAATGCTTTTATTCCGATTTTGTCACAGGGGCGCCAACTTCAGGGAGGTTCTCCTTCACTTTATCAGTGTTGCGTTACTGCTTGGTTAGCACTGCTCCGCAAAACACTCACTTGTCTCGCCCCCATCCAGGAGGTTTTCAAGGAGCGGATAGGCTACAATCACCTGTTCGAGGTGCTCGTCTCCTTGGGTCAGCCATCGCGGCACCTGCTTAAAGAGCTCATGAACATGGTAAGAGAGTCCTACGGCTTTTATAACCCTGTGTTATGTTTTGCCGGGTGTCCCTTTTAATATGTGTTGCTGAGTGTCCCTTTAACGCTGCGTTATGTGTTGCTAAGTGTCCCTGTAACCGTGCGTTGGTTGCTAAGTGTCCCTGTAACCATGCGTTGGTTGCTAAGTGTCCCCGTAACCGTGCGTTGGTTGCTAAGTGTCCCTGTAACCGTGGCGTGCTCCAGGCGGTGGAGGGCGAGCACGGTGCTGTGGGCCTGCTGGGCATCAGCAACGTGGAGCCCCTGCTCCTCCTGCTCCAGTGGCTCCCGGAGCTGGACTCCCCGGAGCTGCAGGTGTTCACCTCCGACTGGCTGCGTCGGCTGTGCTGCCTCAACCGGCAGACGCGCGCCACCTGCGTCAACGCCGCCGCCGCCGCCCGGGCGCTGGCCGCCCTGGAGCGCCACCGGCGGCTTCACCGCGCCGCCGCCGAGAGCCTGCTGGGGCTGCTGGGCTCGCTGGGCTCCCAGTCGCTGAGCGCCGGCGAGCTGCTGGGCTTCCTGCGGCTGCTGCGGCCCCCGGAGGCCGGCCGGCCCCACCCGTACGTGGGCCCCGCCCTGCGGGCCCTGCTGGCCACCGTGCGGCAGCAGGGCCTGGAGAGCGCCGTGCAGTACTTCGACCTGTCGCCCAGCATGGCCGGCATCGCCGTGCCGACGGTGCAGCGCTGGCCGGGCTCCGCCTTCAGCTTCCTGGCCTGGCTGTCGTTGGACCAGGACCAGCTGGGCCCGCCCAGCAAGGGAGACAAGAGGAAGCAGCTGTACAGGTGAGAGGTGCAGGGCGGCGGAGGCTGGTTGACGTCGTCCTTTCTGGTCCTTTTAATCGTTCCATTTTCCTCCTGCCCCGCTCTGTAGCTTCTTCACCCCGGGGGGTACGGGGTTCGAAGCCTTCATCAGCTCTGCGGGGGTGCTGGTGGTGGCCGTGTGCACCAAGAAGGAGTACGTCACCGTCATGCTGCCGGACCACTGCTTCTGCGACTCCCTCTGGGTGGGGCTTCTCTCTCGCTGCCCCTCTTCGCAACAAAAAGCTCCAACATTGAGATGTGTCGATGTGAAGGTTTGTGTGTGTGTGTGTGCCACAGCACAGCATAGGCGTGGTCCACGTGCCCGGGAAGCGTCCTTTTGGACAGAGCCTCGTCTACATCTACGTGGATGGACAGCAGAAGCTGTCTGCCCCCCTAAAGTACCCCGCCATGACAGAGGTGGGACGTCGCTTAAGTTTCAGATACACTGAGTATCTTGTTAAGATACTAGCTAACACAATACTAGCTAGCAACATTTTAGCTAACAAGATACTAGCTATCAAGATTCTAGCTAACAAGATACTATACTAGATAGCATTATTCTATCTAAGAAGATACTAGCTAAGGTATTAGCTAGCAAGTTTCTAGCTAGCGAGCTAAGGTTGTGTTAGCTTGTTAGCTGGTTTTAACAAACACACTAAAGCAAACCACATGTAGCATGACTGCAGCCCAGGCTAGTAGCGGTGCCACGTCAGGACGCTGGCTGGTGTCATGCCCTCATATGTGTTCCCCCAGCCCTTCACCTCCTGCTGCATCGGCTCAGCGGGCCACCGGACTACCACGCCCCCGCCCTCCCAGATCCCCGACCCGCCCTTCTCCTCTGCCTCCTCCCCGTCAGGACGGCCCTCGCTGGGGGGGCTCCTGTCGCCGCAGACCTGGGGCGGTCTGCTGGGCAGCAAGCCCGAGTCTGTGACCAAGCTGATCTCGGCGGGCACCCAGGACAGCGAGTGGGGCAGCCCCACCTCGCTGCAGGGCCAGCTAGGCGGGGTGATGGTGTTCCACGAGCCCCTCCTGCCCGGCCACGTCAAGGCCATCTTCAGCGCAGGTGGGCGGATGCAGTAGGAGGATGGAGCTCCATAATGACATCCGAGTGTCCGGTCCCATATCTGACGTGTTTCAATCTCTCTCTGATCCTGCAGGTCCAAACTGTATCTCTCCCTTTAAAGCCCAGGAGGCAGAGCTGGGCGATCTCTCCCCCAAGCTACTGCTACACTACTCTCCCAAGGTGAATGGTCCAAGCTGCTGTCAGTCAATATCGTTTGCTTGATTATTTACACCAGTCCAATATTTCCATGGGCATCCCTGACGTAAAAAGTGTGCTACTGTACTGCAGCTGCAGTAGATTAGAACAGGTTCCATCGCTTGAGTATCTAAAATAAGTTGAGGATCAAACGACCCTCATTTGAAGCAGTTGTGCTTCTATAGCCGTCTCTGTGATGCCTTTCTGCGTGCGTTCCCCGTCACATAGAAGGGTTGAATACATCTTGAGAGGAGGAAGGCAGGGTCTGTTCATTACGCACCCTGGTAGTTTGTGAGCAGAATACAGATATGTAAATGAGGTGGATTGTCGCTGATGTTCCCCTTAAGTGTATTACAAGAACGGCTGTACTAAATGGTTGGCTGGTTGGTTGTCCACAGGCCTGTAGGAATTTCATCTGCCTGGACCTTTCTCCCAACCTGCTGCAAGGGCGCTTGACGGGCAACAAGGTGGTCAACTGGGACATCAAGGTAGGTTGGTCCTTTCCTTGCCAGGGTAATGACCTTAGGTGCTAGGAAAGGTTCCATAGCTTGCAATGAAAATCAAAAAGAAAACTCTTGGGTTCTACACACTGTAGAGAGTAAGGACAGGCTCATTGCCTTGTTGGTACTCTACGGTACTCTATGGTACATTATGAAGAAAGCAGCGAGGCTCCTCTGTAGCTCCTCACATCGCAATAACCAGAGAATCAGTTCTATTTTCTGTGAACTACAGTGTGTTTGTGTCCACAACAGAACAACTCATTCCTTTGAGAAGGCCACAAGATAATTAAAAATAGAAAATGAGATGACGTCAAAACGCTAGTCGACAGTCAAACGTAACTGTCGCACAGTAAGGTCAACCGTTCTAAATTGCTGCCAATGGCTCCAACGGCAGGATATGATCAACTGTGTGGGCGGGCTGCCGGTGCTATTCCCCATTCTGGAGCAGCTGGCCCTCGTCCCCCCCGACCAACAGGCCAAAGAGCTCCCCGAGGGGTCCGAGTTCATCACCCCCGACGTCACCACGCCGCCCGACGGGGATTGGGTGATCCTCCCGTCCAATAGGGCCTCAGGTCTGTCACCAAACCACAAACCAATGACGGCCAACGTGAAGGGCATAACGCGGCTTGTGTTGCCGTGTGTGTGTATTATGTGTTAAGTGAGCTGCCGGTATTATTGATGGTGGTCCTTGGCCGTCCGTCTCTGTGCAGAGGCCCGTCTGGAGAAGAACAGCGTGGCCACCTTGCTGCTGGTGCTGAAGCACTTCCTGCAGAGACACCCCATCAACCAGGAGAGTCTGCTGCACCCACACGCTGTGGCCACACTGGGAGCCCTGCTGCAGAAGGTCTGCTCCTTCCCTCCTTCCTTGGCCCTTTTGAATCACAGTGTATAATCTAATATAATGGGGTTTTGTGTGTGTGTGTGTGTAGCTGCCAGCGGGCCAGGTGGATGTCAGCGTGCTGGTGGCTGTCCAGCTACTGCTGGAGCAGGTGACCTCAGAGAAGAACCAGGCCTTGCTCCAACAGCTCCACACACACCTGCTGTTTAACTTCAGCATATGGAACCAGGGAGACTTCCCACTGCGTATCGGTGAGACTGTGTGTGTGTGCGTGTGCGTGTGCGTGTGCGTGTGCGCGTGTGCGTGCGCGTGTGTTTGTGTGTGTGTGTGTGTGCGTGCGTGTGCGTGTGTGCGTGTCTGTGTGTGTGTGTGTTTGTGTGCGTGTGCGTGTGTGTGTGTGTGTGTGTGTGTGTGTGTGCGCGTGTGCACGCGCCATTCCACCAGTAATGTGAGGTGATGTTAACCTCTGTTGCGTTGAGGTCTGGTTCTGAGCCGTGTTGTCTCTGCGCTGAAGGTCACATCCAGTACATGTCCACCGTCATCAAGGAGAACAGGAAACAGTTCCGCAAGAAATACGGAGTCCAGTTCCTGCTGGACACCATTCGCCTGTATTATGGGTAGGACTCTGTTTACCACAATTCCCTCTGCGGTTCAATGTCTCTGCTCTTATAAGATGTGGAGATAACCGGCGTCCTGCTGCGTCTTCTAGGAAGAACAGCTGTAAAGACGGAGACCTGAGCGAAGACGACATTCGCACCATCCGCGCCTCTCTCTGCGGCCTTCTCAAGTACTACATCAGCAAGGGCATGTCCCAGGAGGAGATGCAAAGCATTCTGGGATATATCGCTGCCATTGGAGATGAGGAACAGGTGAGAGGAGGAAGGGGGGGATGCTTTTATGAGAAGTAAAAAAAAACTGCTAACTCGGCTTTTTAGCCCCTTGTTGCAAAGGTGGCTTAAACTAGTTGGAACAAGCTAATCTGCTTTGCACGCAGCGTTAGTCTGTTGTCGGAGCAACTGACAAATTCATTACCATGTCAGTTTATCATTGGGCTTCCTGTGCATAGCAGCCAACCTCTCCTTGACATATTAGTAAAGGAAGTAGATTGATTTTAGGTTCAATGACAATGTAGGGTTTCCTATGAAAATACACGGTGCTATACATTTGTATGTATGTCTGAACCCTTTAGCACAATTATAAACGCAGCCATCTTCCTTAGGAAACACTCCTGTTCCATGTTCCAGTTTAAAATGAATGAGCAGTTTCTTGGCTGTCAACACTCGCCCGCTCCAAACAGGACGCGCGACCAGGCCGGCGGGCCGGCGTGAATTCCCTTTTCCTCCCCCCTCCCCTCCCCTCTCCCCATTCCCTTCGTTCGTTCTGTCCTTCTGTCCCCATCTGTGGCCTTTGCGCCTATCCGGCCTCTCTGTTTTGTCACGCGAGAGGAAACGTACATACATGCTGACCTTGCTCTCTGTGGACATATGGTATAATATAATGCCATGATCCTCTTGTTCCGCTGTGTCACATTGCACACCCCCGTTTTCCTCCCCGAACTGATCCTGTGAGCCACATCAAGCCTATTTCAGTGTCATGATTTATTATTATAAAATGTATAACAAAAGAGATGACTTGCTAGGTTATTTGTTCTACCGTCCACAAGCAGTTTTGCGATATTGCATGATCGAAACATATATTGTGTGTGTGTGTGCGTGCTTTAGCTGTGTGGGCTGCTGGAGCTGTTGATCACCCTCCTCCAGACCAGCTCGGCCAGAGACCAACTGGCCCTGCTCCTCTACGAGCCGGGGGCCGCCGACTCCTGCTACGCCCTGCTGCTGAACAACAAGTACTCCGACCACCTCCGGGAGCTGGTCTTCAAGGTGGGTGACCTCTTAAGGTCAGGGAGGCTTAATCGAGGCAGGCTTGGATCTGTGAGCAGGCCTGCCCGTGCGCTCGTGGTTAGACGTTTGTTCCCAAATCGGCCTCTCTACACCTCCCCTTCACTGACGGCTGTTCTCTGCTTGTCGCCGTCGGCAGCTGTTTGAGCGCATGCTGCGCTGTGACCGCGTCTACGAGAAGAGCAAGCAGCGGCTGCGGCTGCGCGAGGCCGGCTACTCAGGACTGTCCCTCCTCTTCTCCGAGCTCCACATCACGCCGAGCCTGGTGCGCTGCCTGCTCAACCAGGTCCTCCACACAGGTGAGAGGCCTTGAATCACTTGTCGTTCCATTAGTTCCCCTGAAGGGCGGAGTCAGTCTCATCTGTGTGATCGCTGAAAAACAGTAATCTGGCGTGTCTGCACAGCCCGGGTTCTGTAGAAAAGTGGTGCAGACCGCACCACACGCAACACAAGCTCAGCCTCCCCGTGTGTGCTTCCAGTGTGTGGGGCGGAGCTTCTGAGGGAGCACCCTGTGGCATTGAAAGGGATAGGTGTTCTATTACATTTTTACTGACGGTGCGTTGAGCACCTGGATGTGTAGGTTTGTATCGACATGGTCACCTGTGACCTGGGTGACGTGTGCCCCCACCCCGGTACTAAAGGCACGTTCACCCGTTCACGTTCCGAAGGACCGCCGAACTCATAGAACGGCGGTTACATACGTAACCATAGTTTATGTTTTTATTTGTGTTTAAATAGCAACCATCTTCCCCCTGAATTACATATACCTTTAAAGACAACTATACATGTAAAGACAATCATGAACACCATTCAAACATGTGAATGGTTTATGTAACTACATTATTTAAAATATTGTATAGTAGTATTATTATTATTTTGCCACCCCACAAAAACAACCATTTACAGTGACAAGCTAAATTCAGAAGTACACACAATCTTTGTCTCAATATGGTGTTTTTTCAGGGTAGTCCGGCTCATTACCTTGTAACAAACCACTGTACGTGTTGACCTTGCTGTACATACATCATTATCTGTGCAATAACTCCAAACTGGTGTTCTAATCTGCAGGGTTATTCACTCAGATAAGGGACCAATAACCTCATGAGAGCTATGCATGAGCTAATGGCCTCTGGAACGACATGCAGTCCTTTCTGTTTCCATTCTTATTAAGATAACTGTGTAATCCTTGGACCTGATTGAATTAATGTACTGGGCTTAAAACAGTCAGTGGGTGTGTCCTGACTGCACTTTATATTCCCTTAGCTGCAAATACACTTAAATGGCTTCTCAATACACTTAGGTGCAGTGAGTCCTTGTCACAGTCCTGTCACTGTGCCAACCAGGGCCACACACATTTCCCACAGTATCACTGTTTTGCTAGGTTAAATGTGCTGTTTGTGTCCTGCCTCTGAATCGTGCGTGTGCGTGTGCGTTCGCACATCAGATAACGTGGTCAGCTACAAGGACCTGATGGCTCTGGTCCAACTGACTCACCGGGCAGGAGCCAGCGTCCGCCTCATCGTCTGCAAGAGGGTGAGAAGACGACACACACACACACACACACACACACAGAGACACATACACAGACACACACACACACACACACACACAGAAGAGCCTGTCCCATCACCCCCCCTTCCCCCCACCAGGTGTACCAGTTGCTCCAGTCCCACCCAGAGGCGTCGGTGCAGATCTCCAGGCAGCAGTGCTGGCAGGACACCCTGATGAGGCTGTACCTGCGAGGGGGAGGCGACGCCCCGTCCTCCTCCTCCTCCTCCTCCTGCACGGCCCCACGGGGCGGGGGGGGCGACGCGACCAGCGCCTGCAGCCCGGACCTGGGTCGGGCGGCGAGCGGCCCCCGCCTGGAGCTGCCCCTGGAGCGCGGCAGGGCGGGCACTCGGGCGGGCTCCCGGGCGGTCGACGGCGACCGCCTGAGCCTGGGCGGGCGCTCCACGGACAGCCTGGAGACCGGTGAGCTCATCTCGCTGCCGGACACGCCCTGCTCCTCCTCCGCCCCTACCGGATACGCCCAGCCACACCCCAGGCCCTGGGGGCGCCCGGCGGGGCTGACCCTCGACCTCTACGAGGGCGGGGGCAGCGGTAGCCAGACGCCCGGCAGCGGGCCCAGCACGCCGTCGCCCTTGGAGACGGTCAAGCCGTTCCCGGGGGGCTCGGCGGAGCCCGAGGCCGCCGGCTCCCTGACGGAGGACAACTTCCTGTTCGGCGACAGCATCTCCCTGGGGGAGTCGTTCAGCTGCTCCGAGGTTAGACCCAGTGCTCCCAGTAATGCATCACAATCACCTGAACCAGTGTCCCCAGTAACCTGAACCAGTGCTCCCAGTAATACATCACCATGACCTGAACCAGTGTCCACAGTAATGCATCACGATGAGCTGAACTAGTCCAGTAAAATATTATAAGCTAAGCCAGTGCCAATTTCTGTGTGCGTGCGTGTGCGTGCGTGTGTGTGTGTGAAATGTCACTGTACCCTTGAGGGACAGGAGATAGTCGTTTTAATCCGCTGCCCACTTTGTATGTGTTTGAATGTCAGTGAAGGGTGGGTGTGTGGAAGCTCTCCTCCTCTCTTGGGGGCAGCGTTTTCCTGCTTCCAGTTGGAGTGTGTTGGTATTGCCACAGCTCGGGATCAGATCAGTCAGTTGACTAGATGTGTTCGGGCGAGGCTCTGGCCTTCCATTGCTACAGTGTGCATTATTGAAGTTGAAGTCCACTATGCGGTTTCCCCACCGCTTGCCCTCTTAAACGGGAGCTTTTGCGGCCGTGAGAGGAATAGTGCTGTTTCGGTTTCAAGCAGGAGGCCGTGAACGACCCCTTCCTCACTTTTAGTTCAGCATTGCTCAGTAGATTTGCGATGGGGTCCATGTGATGTGTGCAGCGCTCTGTCTGCCTCCATAGCGTGCCGAGGAGGAGCTGTGTGGCATGCTGCTTGAGATCGTGCTGAGCGTGATGTGGCGCGGCGTGGAGGGCTCGGACGACGCCGCCTGGCTGGAGCGGGGCCAGGTGTTCTCGGCCCTCACCAAGCTGGGCACCGCCAACGAACTGCTGCTGCCCATGGACCAGATCAAGCTCAGGTCAGGACACCCCCCCCCCCCCCATTTCACATTTAGGCTTGTATACGTGTGCAGTGAAACTGCACCCCAAATTGTGTTTTTTGAGCTGTAAACTAAGTAATAGGACGGTGTTAATATTGACAGAGTTCACGTTTTTATCTATAAGTTAGCCTGTAGTGGATCTTCAGCTAGCTAGATCAATCTTCAATAGTAGTTGGTATTAGCCAAACGCGCTATGTCCAGGTGGAATTTATATACACGTTAAAGAGGTTGGAAAAAGAGAGAGGCAATAGTGACACCTACTGGAGATGGCCTGTAATGGCTGCTCAGCTAGCTAGATGACACATCAATATTAGGTATTAGCCAAACATGTCAATGTGTATTTCATATACACATTAAAGGTATAGTCAGCTATTGCAAGCTATTTGTAAGCTAAGGAGGAGTTGAAAAAATAAAAGATGAGAGTAACACTAACTGGCCTGTTATGGATCTTCAGCTAGCTAGCTGACACATCAAAATTAGTTATTAGCCAAACATGCTATGTCAAGGTGTCATTACCCCCCCTTCCCCTCCAGTCTGATGGAGCGCATGCTGGAGTGTGCGGTGGCCGACAACCGCGAGGCGTCGGCCGCCTCCCTCCCCCGGCACACGGAGAACGCCGTGCGGCTGCTGCACATCGTGCAGGACTTCCTGCAGGCCGAGGGCCTGGTGAACCCGTCGCTGTGGACGGAGAAGGTCCTGGAGGAGACGTTGACGCTGATGGACAGCCTCATGGTGTGGTACGCCTCCGGCGCCCAGTGGCTCCAGCTGTCCCAGTTGGGCCTGCGCCTCCTGCTGGGCTTCATGGCCCAGGAGGACCCCCAGGTGGGTGGGCTGCTCCAGAGGGGAACTCTGTGGTGGACCCTCTCCAGAGAGAGGGGGAGGGTACATGTTGGGTTAACTTAACGGGGTGCATCAGTGGAACTAGCGTGCAAACAGTGTGAAGCTAGGAAAAGATGCCCTTATGTCATATATGCACCAGATGCTAGTAACGTTTAGCAGAAAAAAGTGAATGAAAACAACTTGTTGATGTAACTACAACTAGTATCATATGTGGTGGGACTAATTGAAGGCTCTGTTAACAATGACAGCTCTGTTTTACATTTGGATTGACAAAAGTGACTGCTAAATTGCTAATATAACATTCTGGTCAAAGTCTAGTCATATTATGATAGGAGCTTCCCATACCAAGTACTACTCTAAACGCGAATAAATTCCTGCTAATCTGTACACAATAAATGTTTAATACGATACTTCCTTATAGTTTTATCAAAGGCACTTCTTCAAACAATTTCCCAGTTTCCAGAAACACCAGATCATTTTTTTAGCGTGCACAGAACAAGCAGCTAGTGTATAGCGAGGAGATATTTAGTGATATCCAGGACATATTATCTTAAAATCGCTTACTACACATTTAATAAACAATCCACAATACACTAACAATCCACTAGTCTTGAGAGCGATGAGCTCTGTGACACCTAAAGACAAATATTTTTAAAACACAATTTTAATTAGCAATATAGTGTTGCCTTTTAAATGTGTGTGGTGTTGTCTACCTATTTATTCTGTGTAGTTTGTTATTTTATCTACTTCATTATCTATCATTTACTGTAACTAACATTTATGTACACTTTGCATTTAACGTTTGACTTCCAAAGGTGCTACAGAAATACACTTTGCTTAACTCACTCACTGTATGTACTTCCACTTACTGACTTCCACTGCGCCCCCCGGTGGCCAGGTGTGTGCCATCGCCACGGCCAAGATGAACGGCGTGCTGCAGACCAAGGCGGTGAGCAGCCAGGACGAGGCGTGCTACCTGCTGGGCAAGGTGGAGGGCATCCTGCGGCGCTCGGTCCAGCAGCGCAGCGAGGAGGCCTACTCCTTCCTAGTGCCCGTGGTGCGCACGCTGCTCGCCAAGGTGCACCGGCTGCTCTACATGGAGCTGCACCTGCCGCAGCTGCCCGACACCAACGGCAGCCCCTCTTTCTTCGAGGACTTCCGGCTGTACTGCGACTCGCCCGAGTGGCGCGTCTATCTCGACAAATACGTGAGCGGCGCGCCTTCGTCGAGCCTTTTGGCATTTGTTTGTTTGTTTCGTCACAGTTTGTTTTGTTCACGTTTTGTTTGACCAGGAAAGTCCCGTTTAGATAGAATTACAGAGGGCAGCTTAGTTAAAAGACAATGTTTGTTTGTACACTGGAAATCAAAAGCAGTACACTGTCAGGCATTAACAGGTGTAAAGGCAGTTAAGGAGTTAAGTTGGTGTGCCCAGCTTGAGCTTCAGTTTGAGCTCATTCCAATGTAGGCAATGTCAGGACTTGATCTGTAACTTAGGGTGCTTGTTCCAGAACCACCGATGAAGGTAGACCACGACAGGCGTGAGCCTGCTAAGATGTAGCTTGTTAACCTAATCGGGTCCGGCAACAACGATTTTAACTTCCTAGCTTTAAACAATATATGTTTTAAGTACCTTAAAATCTGTTTTAAAGGGAATCATGTAACAATGTTCAGTACACTGAACAAAATTGTGGCCAGCCTAAGGCACACCTGTGAGGTGGATGGATTATCTCGGCAAAGGAGAAGGGCTCACTAACACAGTTTTAGACATGTTTGTGAACAACATTTGAGAGAAACAGGCCTTTTGTGTACATGGAGAAAGTATTAGATCTTTGAGTTCAGCTCAACACAAGTGTTGTGTTTATTATTTTGTTCAATGACTTATTCTATCTTTTCCACATTAAACTAATGATTTGTGTGAAAGATGTATTCAGTATATACGTAGAAAACTGTCTAATCTATCCCAATCTACTTCCACACACTGCACAGCTGTGAGTGAGTGAATTTGCATTTAAAATACGCCGCTGGTGACCTTTGACCTCCGACAGATCATCCCGTACATGAAGCAGCACGAGATTGAGACGTTCAGCCAGGGCCACGAGAGCATGGCCCTGTACTGGAAGGAGAGCTACGAGGCCTTCATGGTCAGCTTGCACAAGAGAGAGAGAGAGCGGGGGGAGAGCAAGATCCGCTTCCAGGTGCGTGTGTCGGGGACGCGGGGCTGTAGCGCACTTCAGCTGCTAATCATTCTCTCTTTTTATCAGTACCTTACATCATAATGAGTTTATGCTTCCAATAGTGTCCATCACTTCAAATATGTTTCAACACAGTTAAAACAAATATATGATGTGGTCCAAGCACAGTAAAAAAAGAAAAACTGCTTCATTCCCGTTAGCAACACCTGTGGTTATTGACATGAAACTAAATATCTGGTGGCCAGACTCAGCCTTTACCATGCGCCACCTAGTGTTCGGAGGAATAATGCACTTACATACGCAACAATTACGTGGTTTCTACTGGGGGCAGGGAGCGAAACCTCAGCCCACACACACACACGCACGCACACATGATCCTCCGCTGAGTGCGTGCGTGTTTGTGTGTGTGTGTGTGTGTGTGTCGTCCAGGAGCAGTTCGTGGAGCCCTTCTCGCGGCGTGGCCGCCAGGAGAACCTGCGCTACAACAGCATGCTGAAGCAGCAACACAGCCACAACAGCGCCATCCTCAGGCAGTGGAAGGCAGCGCGCCGCGGCCTGGTGTGTGAGAGGGGCCCGTGGGCCGACAAGTACGTTCGCTGTTTGTTTCTAAACCACTTGAGGCTTTTATCTATCTCTGTGCTTAGAGCCGTGGTTCCCTCTGGACTACTTTTTAAATGTATTTATTTTGTTACGTTGTTATGTTTTAGTTTATTTTTAGTTTATTTTTTTAGATCATTTGAAGATTTTCTAGTATTTTTATGTCTAAATTACATATAAACTAAGTTTTCTCTGTATATTTATATATAAACACAGTATGTATACAGTAAACACAAGTGTCCCTCTAATAATATGTAAAATGATAGCGATGTATTGCGCGGTCTCCCACCAGGCAGCAGGCCCAGATGCACTGGAGGGTGTCCAGCGCCGAGAACTTCTCCCGCATGCGGCTCAAGCTGGTGCGCAACTACAGCCACGACCCGCACCACGAAGCCAGCGCCTTGCGCGACAACCTAGGTGAGGCCAGAGGACTTGCCCCCCCCTCCCCCCCGAGGCAGCCAATAAGGACGCAGGACGCCCGCTCGACCTGACCTGTGTTGCCTCTCCATCCTCCCCTTCCCTCCACAGGCGTCCAGCAGCCGAGAGTCCACCCCGAGTCTCTACTGCTGCAGGCAGTGAAGCAGGTGAAGGTCAGCGACCTGGAGGACGACGTCCTGGAGCTCCCAGAGGACGACCCCGTGGCCGCCGGCAACAGCCAGTCAGTGCCACGCCACACTGCAATGCACACCGTGGATACAGACGTCATGTCTGCCACCGCTTCACTGTCTCTATGCGTCTGACACATAGTATAGAAAGACATCGTGTGCCACTTACAGAGACCAACCAAGTGCAGAGAAACTAAATCAATGTTGTAGCACTTAAGTGATATTGCTATGCTACTTTATATGCAGTATTCATAAATCAAGTTACAACTTGATTTCATTGTTCTGTAGTGTAGCTGTTTTAACATTATATTTGACTGTTCTGTGCTGGGATAACATTTGTTTTAACAGAGAAGAACTAGTCAAATGATTTAGCGCATTAGCAAACAAATAGCAGCTTTGCTATTTTGCTTGAATTGAAATACTAATTAAATCAAATTTGATCAAAAATACCTCAAATTAAAATAAAATATAAAAATAAAGAAATGTATTGCTTTAATTAAATAAAAATAACAAGCTTGGTTTTGAAATAGTTTGTCCAATTTGGCGGTTGACGTGAATGTGCGTCGGCCATCTTGTCTCCCTCCTGCTGTGCAGGGCAGAGGGGGAGGAGGCCACCCAGAAGGAGAAGATGGTGCTGTGGGAGGACTGTGAGCTGGTGACGGTGGTGGAGGTGGTGCCGGGCCGCCTGGAGCTCACCACTCAGCACATCTACTTCTACGACAGCAGCCCGGAGAAGGAGGAAGGTGAGACCACAGGAAATGTGACAGTTTACTTTTGTCTCGTCAGCTTCAGAGCAAGCTTAGAATGTTCTGGAATGTTCTTGTGTGAATAGACCAAGTAGTAGGCTTACCAAACAGGAGAAGACACACACACACCGGTGACTAGCCTAGTGACATGTATCGCCTGTTTGCCTGTCTGTCTGTGTGTCTGTCTGTCTGCCTCCAAGGGGTTGGCTATGACTTCAAGTGGCCCCTGTCCCAGATCAGGGAGATCCACCTGCGACGCTTCAACCTGCGACGATCGGCCCTGGAGGTGTTCCTCATCGACCAGACCAACTACTTCCTCAACTTCAAGAAGGAGGTGGGCCGCCAGACTGAATCTTTTAAGACTGGACTACGTCAGTGGTTATACATGTACTTTACGATTCACATTAAGTAGTTCATTTAGCAGTATCGTGAGCCAAAAATACTTTTATGTGAGGCGGATTAATTACTTAATGTTAAAGGTACAATAAAATATGAAATCAAGTACATAGAAATAGTCTGGCCAAGATTATAATTATTATGGCTAATGGGAAATATCTACACGAAATATCTTAACTCAAATTGTAATAAAATATAAAAATAAAGAAATTGGTATATTTCATTTATTTAAAAAATAACAATTAAATTTCCACATTAAAATAATGCGCAGTATACATTCCCCAACCACCACATCATATGTAAAGCATTAATGCATTGCAGTTATTAGCAGCATCCAATAACATAATGTGAGGTGAGAACCAAGGTGTACAGCAGAATGCTACTCCTGCTAACATTAACATAATATACATAGTGTGCCGATGGCTGTGTTGTGTATGTGTCGTCTAGGTGAGAACCAAGGTGTACAGCAGAATGCTACTCCTGCTAACATTAACATAATATACATAGTGTGCTGATGGCTGTGTTGTGTATGTGTCGTCTAGGTGAGAACCAAGGTGTACAGCAGAATGCTACTCCTGCTAACATTAACATAATATACATAGTGTGCTGATGGCTGTGTTGTGTATGTGTCGTCTAGGTGAGAACCAAGGTGTACAGCAGAATGCTACTCCTGCTAACATCATAATATACATAGTGTGCCGATGGCTGTGTTGTGTATGTGTCGTTTAGGTGAGAAACAAGGTGTACAGCAGAATGCTACTGCTGCGATCGCTCAGCCTCTACGGCACCCGTTCTCCTCAGGAGCTTCTCAAGGCCTCTGGGCTCACACAGGTCAGAGGTCACGCCCCATATATCAATAGTTATCTTAAATTATTAGTAGTATTTACAGTGGAACCAGTCTGAATGCGGATTGGCATTTGGCGTTTCTCATTTACCGTAGAAATGGGTAAACCGGGAGATCTCCAACTTCGACTACTTGATTCAGCTCAACACCATCGCAGGCAGGACCTACAACGACCTGTCCCAGTACCCAGTGGTATGTTCCTCACATAGAAACCCATTGTAACGTGGAATGAACCAAACTGCTAATGGGGAGTGGGGCGACTACAGTGAACCGTGTGTGTGTGTGTGCGCAGTTCCCTTGGATCTTATCAGACTACACCTCAGAGGAGCTGGACCTGTCCGACCCACGTGTGTTCAGGGACCTGTCCAAGCCGGTGGCCGTGCTGAACGAGCGCAATGCCAAGGCCGTTCGAGAGAAGTATGTTGTCATGGGAGATACAATCACATCAGAGTGCCTAATATGAAATAATAGTCTCTGGTTCTAGGAGGGAGAAGGGCAAGCCAACATGTTTTTGTGCCACTTGTTTCACATTGAGGAGTGTATCTTTTTTGTGAAGTATTCTTGGGATTATTCTTCTTTTTATGTGTATAACTGTTGTCAGAAAGGGACCTGGTGTGACATTGTTTCTGGATCTTAACCATTATTTTTTGACCTATTCTTCCACTCCCAGACAAATAGCCAATCAGGTTAGGACATGCTAAAAAGAAAATACAGCCGTGGAAAGAAATTATTAGACCACTTCATCAGTTTGTCTTGTTTTACTATTTCTAAATAAAATATTGAAACGGGGGATTATATATATACTGTATATATTCTTTAATTATATATTTTACTTTAGCTTTTTTTTTTTTTACATTTCTATTTTTAATGTGTCTGGTCTCCTAATTGTTTTTCCAGGGCTTTAGATAATGTGCCCACCAACTGAACTGTGTGTTTTAACAGGTACAACAGCTTTAATGATTGTTCCGTGTGTGTGTGTGTGTGTGTGTGTGTGTGTGTGATAGGTACGAGAGTTTCGAGGACCCAACGGGCACCATCGACAGGTTCCACTACGGCACGCACTACTCCAATGCTGCTGGTGTCATGCACTACCTGATCAGGGTGGAGCCCTTCACCTCGCTGCATATCCAGCTGCAGAGCGGTCGGTAAGGAGAGCAAGCCTTCCCCCCCACCAGGCAGCCTATCTGTTTCCCGCTCCCAGGCCAGACCGCCACTGACCGCCTGTGTTGCAGGTTCGACTGTGCCGACCGGCAGTTCCACTCCATCCCAGCCACGTGGCAGACGCTCATGGACAACCCCAACGACGTCAAGGAGCTCATCCCAGAGTTCTTCTACTTCCCGGAGTTCCTGGAGAATCAGAACGGTGAGAGATTTGTTCCCCTTCCGTTTAATATCAAGTTACTTTTGCCACCCGTATAAAGCTGACCGTTGCTGATGTGTCTATCTATCTGTATGTAAATGTTGCCTCTCTGTACGCCTACATCAACTGGTCAAAAGGAGTTCTAGGTTTTTCATTGTTATTTATGCGCTTCTCCTACTCTCGACCTTGTTGCCTCCCTCCAGGCTTTGATCTGGGTCGTCTTCAGATCTCGAAGGAAAAGGTCGACAACGTCATCCTGCCTAAATGGGCAAAGTCCCCCGAGGACTTCATCTACAAACACCGCAAAGCCCTGGTAAGGCTGTCACCACTGTAGTGCTGCCAGAGGAGAATACGTAAGGGTGGTGGGGTCGTTCCACTAAAGCCTACCTGCAAGCACCCTTGAACATGCTTAGGCTCGTTCTGCTCTTTAATACTTCTCACTGTGAATTGCTTTGGAAACAAAGTGTCTGCTAAATGACCTCATTGTAAATCGTGTTAACACTCAGATACGCCTCGAGTGACATGACAAACATCTGCTCCTTGGAGATGTGTTTCAATGGCCTGCGTCATTGGCTTGCAGCTAGCTAGATACATTTCGGTGAGCTTGTCTGTAGAGCTGTAGATTTATAGACTCAGTTATGTGTTTATACTTTATAACCTTGTGAGGCAGCTGTGTTTATAACCTTGTGGGGTAGTTGGATCCATCATGAAGCCATCCAGGCTTAAAGTTATTCAGGAGTGACAGTTTTCCTAATGGTTTAGAAGGACATCTTCCCAGGCAGAGTCAACGCATGTGTGTGTGTGTGTGTGTGTGTGTGTGTGTCAGGAGGCAGAGTACGTGTCAGCTCACCTGCACGAGTGGATAGACCTGATCTTCGGCTACAAGCAGCGGGGTCCTGCAGCGGTGGAGGCCCTCAATGTCTTCTACTACTGCACCTACGAGGGTACAGTACAGCCATATACCACAGCTAGCTTGCTAACATGCTAACCTATAGAGTGTATCAAGCTGTGTTTAGATGGCTCTACTGCACCTACGAGGGTACAGTACAGCCATATACCACAGCTAGCATGCTAACATGCTAACCTATGGTGTGATTCAAGCTGTGTTTTAGATGGCTCTACTGCACCTACGAGGGTAGAGTTGTGTACTCCAGCTAGCATGCTAACCTCTGCAGTGATTCGTGCTGCGTTTAGTGGTGACAGCGTTGCGCTGGCGTGTGTTAAACAGGAGCAGTGGACCTGGACGCCATCACAGACGAGAAGGAGCGCAAGGCCGTGGAGGGAATGATCAGCAACTTTGGACAGACCCCATGTCAGCTCCTCAAGGTACACACACACACACAAAGCTATGTAGCAATCGCAAATCTAAGACTTCAGTGAGACTTTAAATGTGGCGCACTTTGTAGTACATGTGACATTCACTATTCCTTCTCCGTGTGTGTGTGCACGTGCACGTAGGAGCCCCATCCCACGCGTCTAACGCTAGAGGAGGTGGAGAGGAGAAAAGGCCGTCTGGATGCCTGTCCTCTCAATATCTTCGAACACCTGTCGGAGCTCAAGTCCTTCTTCGTGGAGGTCAGAGACGCCTCTTGTATTATTAATGGCCAGTTCACCGCAAATGCCCTGTGCTGTCCCACACACACACACTATGTTTGCTATTGCTGCCTACGTGTTGCAGGGCATCAGTGACAACGTGCCGCTGGTCAAAGTGCTGGTGCCAAAGAACCAGTCTCACTCCTTCATCACACATGGCAGCCCTGACGCTATGGTGAGACCCCCCTTCCCCATCCTCATTGTGGGCCATGCTGGAATGGCTTCAGAATGCTACCGGTAATATTCACGCTAAAAGGATAAGGCTGGTGGTAAGACGTGTGTGTGTGTGCGTGGGGGGCTGGGTGTCCTTTGTCTCCTAGGTAACGCTGAGTCAGAACTGTCTCTTGGGGACTCACGGCTGGCTGCCCTACGACAAGAACATCTCCAACTACTTCACCTTCATCAAGGACCCCACGGTGACCAACCCCAAGTGAGAAGAAACTCGCACGCACGCACTCACGCACTCACACATGCACGCACACGTTGTGCAATTTAAAATCCTCCAATGCAGGCACCAAGGGCTCTAATCCAACCCCCATAATACCCTCTCTCCATCTCTCTATCTCTCTCTCTCCATCTATCTATCTCTCTCTCTCCCCCTCCCCAACAGGACCCAGAGGTTCCTGGCCGGGCCCTTCTCCCCGGGGGTGGAGCTGACGGCGGGCCTGTTCGTGGTGTCACATGACGGCAAGCTGCTGTTCAGCGGGGGCCACTGGGACAACAGCCTGCGTGTCACCTCCCTGGTCAAGGGCAAGACTGTTGGGCAGCACATCCGTCACATGGGTACACACACACGCTCACACTCACCTGTATTTCTATTATTACAGCCTCTGTCTTTCATACATTGTTTTCTCTGTATGTGTTTATTAGAAATATGTGAAGCTCTATGTAAGGGTAACTAACGTACACTATTTTAAATATAGTCCTACTAGACCGGACGTGCGTTAATATTGGCGAAGCACTAACATATAATAATATTAATAATAATAATTATAATACACCGAGAGCTCTTTGTCTGCTTTAGAACGTGATCAGTCACGTGTGTGTGTGTGTGTCTCTTTCAGACATCGTGACCTGCCTGGCGACAGACCACTGTGGCATCCACCTGATCTCAGGGTCACGTGACACCACGTGCATGGTGTGGCAGGTCCTGCAGCAGGTCAGGACACACTCCTGTGTGCGCACGTTACATGGTGGCCAGATAGGATGTGACGTCATACTCTGAATTAATGTGTTTTTAAGAGTAAGGCATGTGAGATATTTATTTTGTATTTCCACTATAAAGTGCCGCTTTCATACGGTTTTTAATTTATTCATGCTTTTAGAATATTCCTTACTAATATATCCAATATATATGGAGAGAAGATAAATGAGAGGTATACTCTATGGGTATACTTACTAGGTAACTAGTATCTATAACCTAGCTAATACTATGAATACTCTGAACACAGCTAGCCTTGACTACATCTTTGTGTATTTATTACTGTGATGCATATCTAATGCACTTTATTGTAAAACTGGACTTGATCAAAGCATCTAGCAGCACATAGTGTTTAATAAAATGTAATATAATATATAATGTAGTCTACCATGGAGTATGTTCTACTGTATAGTGTGTATGTGGATTGAGTTGTAATGGGTGTGGTGGGGCTCCATGTGGACAGGGCGGGGCTCCGGTAGGCCTGTGCCCCAAGCCAGTGCAGGTCCTGTACGGCCACACGGACGAGGTGCTCAGTGTCAGCATCAGCACCGAGCTGGACATGGCCGTGTCTGGGTCACGGGTGAGACGCCACACGCACACACACACGTACAGATGTGTAAAGTAACAGAGTAATTTAGTTAGTGTGGTATTTGTAGGTGTTCTGTTTATGTAATGTAATCTAACTCCCTGTATACAACATTCTAGTTATAACTTTTGTTACGTGTACCTTTTAGCTGTGCAAACTGACTACAGATGTACAATAAACTGACATACACGTCCTACTAAGTGTGACTGCACCTCAGCTCTGAGCCTGACTACACCCACTATGCATCAAGGAGCTGAGTGTGTGGGAGGGGGGGCTGAGAGAGGGACCCCTATTACCAGCCAGATCCTGCGGTGATTTTTAACAGATATGACGTGTAGTTTTGTTTTTGGCCCGTAACATGCAGATTTTTATAAAAACGTGAATGTAGTCAATATTACCACCAGCATTGATGTGTCTCATCACAGATCAATCATATTCCTTCTATTACAGCAAAAATATAAAAAAAACACACATTTTAGGGTGCAGTCACATTTTAACTGTAAAGCCAGGTCTCAGTTCAGTATGTAGGGGATGAACAATCAGAGCAATATACACGTGTACGTCCATTATGTAAGTAAATGTCTCAATACTGATGCTTCTCTTTGACATGTTTGACTCAAGCAGTCCTGTAGTATCAACGGTTTTAAAACCCCCCCCCCCCCCCCCCCCCCCCCCTTCCCCAGGACGGCACGGTGATCATCCACACGGTGCGGCGGGGCCAGTACATGCGCTCCCTGCGGCCGCCCTGCGACAGCTCCCTGCCCCTGTCCATCCCCCACCTGGCCGTGTCATGGGAGGGCCACCTGCTGGTGCACTCCTGCCTCGAGGGCAAGGCCACGCTCAAGGTAGGCCCCGTAGCAAGCGGAGTAGTAGGTTTCCATTGGCCGTCAGCGTTGCCACTCACTCACACTCTATATCAGATCTGAATGGGATGAGGGGCTGGGGGGCTTAACGGAAATAGCTACTTTGTGAGTTTTTTAAGCGGGTTGGTTAATTGTGTAATGTGGCGTGGGATGCTCTCCCCCCCCTCCTCTCTAGTGAAAATATGTATATTTATGTATGAAAATATTAATATTTTCACTGCTCTATATGTAATTAAGGCACATCGCTAGTGAGGCGCTTTAATAAAAAAATATTCCCGTTTATTTTAAGCAGTAACGTCGTCCCATGGCAATCAAAATGCCTGTCAAGTAGGCGGGTCTCTTGGCGCTGTGTCCCAGTCTCACAGGCTGGCTCTGTGAGACTGGGTACGCTCGTCAGGGGGCAGCTAGCTTGACGTGTCCCCACCCCACCCCAGGATAAGAATGCCCTCCACCTGTACTCCGTCAATGGGAAGCACCTGTGCAGCGAGCCTCTGAAGGAGCAGCTGACGGACATGTGTGTCTCCGGGGAGCACGTGGTGATAGGCAGCGAGCAGGGCTACCTTTCCATCAGGGACCTCTACAGGTGAGCAGGTGTACTGCGTCCACCACCAGACCAGCGACGTGTAAATGTACCGGTGCTGGACACTCAGCCGCTGTGTGTGTGTGTGTGTGTGCGTGCGTGCGCATGTGCGTGTGTCCCTGTAGCCTGTCTCTGTGCTGCGAGCCCCTGGCGATGCGCGTGCCCGTACGCTGCGTCTCGGTGCCCAAGGAGCAGAGCCACGCCCTGGCCGGCCTGGCCGACGGCAAGCTGATCATCGTGGGCGTGGGCAAGCCCGCCGAGGTAAAGAGCTCCCTGAGGAACTACATCGCCCAGAGCCTGGAGGGCTCCCCCCTCATGGCCTCGCCACTCATGGCTCCCCTGCGCGTCCGCTCCCCAGCGCGCCTGCTGCACCAGCGGGACCAGCTGGTGTTCAGGCCCGAGGGGCCCTGAATAACCCTCCACACACACACACACATATATGCTACCCCACACACACAACACACACACGCACACACACACACAACACACACACACACACATATATGCTACCCCACGCACACAACACACACACACTTATTTATGAAGCCCTATGTTGTACGCTTGGCTCCTGTGTATAGAATTACATTTGGCCCACAATGCACCTCTCTTCTCAGGGATGTTGACACATCCTGCTCTAAGACACACACACACACACACACACACACACACACTTGAAGCCCCGTGTTGTACGCTTGGCTCCTGTGTATAGAATTCTGAGTACATTTTACCCACAATGCACCTCTCTTCTCAGGGATGGTTGTCACATCCTGCTCTTAGAGACTCACCCCCCCCCCCACACACACACACACACACACACACACACACACACACGTCCAGCAGACATTCCTATAGTGTCCTCCGCGAAACACTCCTGTGATGTGATCTGTGTTATGGGGACTGTACCCCATCTGTACAGTGTGTTCCCCATAACCCCCTGTTAACCTGTTGGGGTTCCCATTTAACCGTGTCCCTCTTAACAAAATGACTACCATTACTGTGAAACGAATGCCTCCCCGGCTTCAAGCCATATCAATGCTCACCGCTGCACTCGCACGCAAACGACAATATTATGCACCCATGTGGTTAGTTGGTGTTCAGTTAGCTCTATGACCCTTGAACTCTGTTGTATGCTGAGCACGAGAATGCAAGCGCCTGCGACCCCCTCCTATCGCTGTTCTGATTGGCTCCCTCCAGAGCGAATCACTCTTTGACATTTGTTTACTTTGATTCATTCATTTTACTTGATTATTATGATTATTATTATGATTAGCCAATGGAGCTCCAAATTAACCTAACCAGTCACTCATCAGTCATTTCCCCTCTTTCTTTACCCTCCCCCCTCCAAATGCCTCCTCCTCCTCCTCCACCTCCACCTCCGCCTCCACCTCCTGCTCCTGCTCCTGCTCCTCTCCGCTCTCCCCAGATGCGTCCGGGACAGATCACGCGGAAGCTGTGGGGCTCCAGCAAGCGTCTGACCCAGATCTCCTCAGGCGAGACGGAGTACCATGGCCGCCACGGCCAGAACTGGTCTGGCCCTTCCCCCTAATATAGCCCCCCCCCCTTCCCTGTACACATTGCCCACATTCCTATCAGCCTATTGGGGGGGGAGGGGGCTGTCAGAGGGCATGGAAGTCACAAAGAGTGTGTACTGTCTTTATGGGTTAGGATCTGGCCCTTCGGTGCAGGCGCCAAGGGAACCAATCCAACTCTACAAGCCCCTCCCCCTCTCTCCATCACCATGCTCATCCATCACTCTGTCATCCACACCCACACCCACACACGCCGCTCCTCCTCCCCCAACCAAGCTCTCATAAGTGCCACAACACTACACTCATCTCTCCATCCCGTCATGTTGCATGGCCGGTGTGAAGCCCCTATGCAGAGACACGCATCCTGTTCAGTTTTTGCAAGTGGCCTTCTCCCCCGCCCCTACACACACACACACACACACACACACACACACACACCTACGCATCTCTTGCATTCGTGTAGTTGTCCTTGGATTCATGCAAGGTCGCGGCCAAGGATTTCCTTTGCAGCCTCACGAGCTAGGACGACGCCCTTCCACGAGACCCAACCCTCACGTCCGTTCCCGCGTGCGTGTTATGCACCCGTGCGTTTTACGTGTTGGGTTTACTGTGGACATCTTTGTGTTGCTGACAAATGTTTTTTTGTGTGTAGCACAGCATGCGCACGTGCGTTTGGTATTGTCGTATTGGCCAAGCATTTTTTTTTTAATGCTTTATTGTATTGGTCTGGTTGTTGGAGCGCGTGCAGAAATCACGTTTTTGTTTTTGTTTGTGAAGACGGCTGGGGGTTTCAAGTAGCTACGTTTGACAATGGCATACTTTTACACTTCTTGTTTCAATCATTCTCACTACAGATGCAACACTACATATTTTCCACACTACATGGCTCCGCTGGAGGGGGATGGGGACGAGACAAAGGTCCACCGTGGCCAGCCAAGGCTCGCACAGCACCGACGAATGTTCATATTTTTATTTACTTGAATCTTGTGTTGCTTTTGTACGCGACCGCACTGTTTTGGCCTTTTGCTCCGAAGCGCGCCGCGCTGCTCCGGGCCGACGGCCGTCCACTACGCTTCCCCCTCAGCGTTCGGGCCGCTCGAACGGTTCACACCACTCGAAGGAGGAGACGGGGGGTGGGAGAGATTATCAAGGGCTCTAAGGGATGTCAGTGTTAACAGCAATACAGCTCGTTTTTTTCCCCCCTCCACTCTCCCAGGGCTGAGTGGTTCCTTCTAGTCTGGTGTAGTCTTCCTTCATTTTAAGACATGTTTGTTCATTCCTTTATTCTCTCTCTCTCTCTGCGGTCAGTCTGGGATGATTTGTTTTAATGTATTTTATTATTATTATTATGGTATACATGCAGTAACAGAATGCATCAAGCGCATTTGCATGCCTGGGTCTGGTTGCTTGTGCAGTTTGATGTCTCTAGAAGTGAGATTTCCTGACTTGAGTTGTGTACTGACGGAATGCCACAGTTGATGTCCTATTTTACGCTGGTTTGGCTCCAGCCAAACGGTTGTCTACATGGTTGTTATGCAAGTATCACTGAAAGGTTGCATGTGGCAAAAACAACGTTTCACCCCTTTTGTTCATGTTATGTCTGTCTCAGTAGCCTGTATGATGATTACTGTGTGAAGGGTGTATTTAGTGTTTTGCTTGTAATTGGACGAAATGCCACTGTCAGAAGCTCTTTGTTTTTATTATTGAAACTACCAATAACTGCAACAAATGGAGTGCCTTTTATCCCAGTGTGATGTTAGCATAGCCAAGTGGTCTCCTTACTGAAACCACTTTTACCTTAAATCAAATGAAAGCAGCATTCCATCTTTTCAACAGGAACCAAGAATTTAAATGATCCTAAATGAAGTCAGAATTAATGAACTAGTGATGAACCAGTTTCATGTCTTACCATAGCTATGTTCGCTCTGTGACCATCACTCAATGGATGTGTGTGTGTATCTGATTATTTATGAATACAGTATATAATGTACAGCATGATTTTTATTTGTGTATTTGAGATTGTACTTTTGCACTTTCCAGGTACTAAATTGTAACAAATTGTTTTAACTCATCTTCTCTCTGTACAGACAAATGCTTTGTATACACAAGTGGAATTATGATCATTAAAATCCTATCCAAATTGAAAGATGACTATCCTATAAGGCATTTGTGATTAATTGCCGGTTTGCACTGACTGATTTATTGATAATACAGCAAAATGTGATGGCGAAGCCTAAAATGCTCTCACAGCATAATGGAAAAGGGGTATACTGTACAAATTTAGTTTTAATTAAATATGTACAATATAGAAAATGAAACTGCCTTCCCTAAGCTATAGCCATCACATCATGAACCCTTGAGTATGGCACCACACAAAAACATTTCTGCGGGTGCGTTCAGTGGACTGAACTTTTGCCGTAGCCTACCAAATGTCTCTTAACTTAATCTTAATGCATTTCATAGGTGGCATACATTTAACTTTAAAATTGAATTTTTTGAGACAACCATTACAGACATATCGTTCAATTGGAACAGTGCCCTAGCCTATGTGTAGGGCTTCGCCTATTGTAACGACGCACCCAGAGTCATGGTGTTTTTAGCCATAGGTACTTACATTATCTTGTGGATCATTCTATACATCTGAAACACAAACAATATAACTCAAACGATCGCCTTGTTGTGCCAAAATCCTCACTGTCTTGTGACCTGCTATTCAGTACACTGCCGTTCGCATATATTGAACGTGTGGTAAACGTGCCAACATCCCGAGCGCAGGAAGACGTCTAGCTAATTAAACCACGTGCGCCAAAACACCTCCACATTATCCAAATCAGAATTTAAAGGACATTTTGTGTTAAGAAAAGAACTGAACAAATGCTGAGACTTTATTGGCATCACTTGACATAATTCCAACCATTCTGTTACGGTCAGTGTGGATGTGTGCTTGGTGTTCACATCACCGGATAGGAGCAAATGGAAGCTCTGTTCAGCTCACAGTCAGCTGCTGTCCACCAACTCTCATCTATGTGTGAAGGGGAAACAGATTCAGACAAGGCAGGGGAAACATTGGAACATGTTTTTGATTGTCAAAATAATACAGACATGTTCACAGGCATTAACTAATTAGCTTCAATAAATGATAGCTAGATATACATACACATATATACACACACATATATATATATATACACACACACATACATACACATATACATACACACACATATATATACACACATATATACACACATACATACATGCACATATATACATACATACATACATGCACATATATACATACATACACACATATACATACATATATATACACATACATACATATACATACATACACATATATACATACATATACATACACATACATACACATATATACATACACATACATATATATATACATATATACTTATATTTTTTTTAATATAGTTTTAAAGAAATAACAAGCTTATGTTATTGGCTAGTGCCACAACAACAATAAGCATTATTTTTGCAGAATATCTCGTATCTGTAACCACAAAGCAAAGATAACCCCATATTTTTCAAGAACATGTAGCTTAGATAACTTTATAACTATTATTTAAGGCAAAATAAATTACAGATACAGTATCTTCATTCACCATATGTTGTCGAGCTAATGTGGCCTATGCATGTTCATGTTCGCTAGTTTATGATACTGTACAATCTGACAAATATATTTCCAACTTGGTGGTGCAGATGTTGGGGGCTGGTCTTGATTTTGTGTCAACAATGTCCCTTGTGGTCAGAACTAGAGTTACAACACCTACCTATAAGTTCACTACAGTGTGATTGACAGTGTGACTGACACCTATCTCTGCCCCTCCCCATTTAGACTCAAATTGTTCTCTACCATTCCCCCAACTGATATCATGAACATAAACTGAGCTGGAGCTGCAATCAGTTGCTCGCCTACTGGGACCGAAGGGATAATACATGGTAAAGGTCTGAAATGTTGAGATTTTACCTAACATTCTTTAAGTCTTAAGTTAATATGAGGGTGCAGGAGTCTCTTACCAATCCTGAACATCTCCAGGCAGACTGGCTTGTCTGTGTGGATGTCTGGATGACCGGGCATCCAGTCACTGTAGCCCCACTCTGAACCATCTACCCACTCTGCCTGCTGGTTCTGAAGAAATAAACCCGCCTGAAATGAGCTTGCATATCATAGGGTTAATCTTTGTTATGTACATTTTAGTTTAACTCATTAATTACATTATATATAATCTGAAAATGGCAACGTTGTCTTGTAATTAGTGTTTCAAGTTAGCCTCGCTAGACCATCCTGATCTCGCGAGCTTCAGTTTAATTTCGCCGTGAGAATCAGTCTGGAATGCCTCGGAATCATTTTGAATGCGTCCGAGTAGCAACTGAACTTTCCAATCAGAATCGTGTTTATAGCTATACGGGTGTGGTTAAGGTGTGCCGACCATGGTGCTGACAGCAAAAACGACAAAGTATTTTTTTGTACAGTTTCAATGTACTGCTCCTCAGATGGACTTGTGACAACAATTCCTCTGGCATGTCAAGTTATCTTAAAGTATCAACGCAGCCAGATTAACTGTTTAACTTCAGATAATACATGGTTACAATGCTTTAGTTTAGAACCGCCATTAGGGTCTGGTCTGTGCACTGGCTATTGATGAGCTGATTGATCAGTTTTAGGACCAGGCTATTTAAGGGTCATATGCAAAGAATAAAGTAAGGCTATATAATGACAGAACAGAAAGTGTTATTAGTCAGTGTGTCAGTCTTTGGGATGACTGCAGCTGCTGGTCTTCTCCTTGGAGAATATTAAATATATGGCCTAATACAACATCTTGGTAAGAGCAGTTATTTTACAGATATTGCCATCGCACCTTTTAAAATTAGCTTACATAACATAGGGTTAACCTTTTTAAATGATCTTATATAACCTAGGGTTAACATTTTTAACCAATTTCTAGTGACTTGAAAAGAGAATATATTAAATTATATCCTACTGTGCACTCACAATGTTATCTTAGTATTTTGTGACCGTTTTGATTTGATCTGAGGTTGGGATGACCATGTCTCTATTCTGTTACATAACCTAGGTTTAACCTTTTAAAATGAGGTAACATTGGTTAACCTTTTACATTTTTAAACTGACAAAGTTTGATTTAAAGTTGGATATACATCCATCCATCCATCTTCTTCCGCTTATCCAGAGTCGGGTCGCGGGGGCAGCAGCTCCAGCAAGGGACCCCAAACT
>JAODLL010000012.1:1375900-1395834 GCA_026546735.1 Forbesichthys agassizii
TATCATTTTGAGGAGCGCATAGTTTAAGACAGCAGACATATTAAACAACAGCCTAATTGGTCCTATCGGTGACTGTGTTTCTGGGCAAGTATATATTATAAAAAAAGGCTAAACAAATGCTTTCTTTTGTGCAGAGAAGAATCCAATCTAATCGCCTGAAATCTCCACGGTTGTCTTTGTGTTTACGATCACGACACAAATGTCTGTCAATGCACCCAGATAGATTTCCTGCTCAGACTCCCTGCTGAGTCCCGATGGTGGATCAGCCCACAGCTGTCTCGTCAACAGCTTTGCCGACACCTCATCTGAATGAATCACTAAAGGTGAGTTCAGCGATGCTGGGGGAAAGACTGTTGGTATTTGAACTCAAACAAACATAAACACCTCTCCCTTCAAGGCCATGGAGGGTGTTCCCTCAGACACTCCGCCCACACCACATTAGACACACATTGCAAAGGCTGAGATGGTGTTGTTGTGTGGCGCTGTCATTGTTCACCTAGCTCACACGAGGCAGTCCGTTTCTTATAGCCTACGTGTTCACTTTGAGGTGCTCTGAATGGTCAGAGGATAAGATTTATGAAGAAAACAGGGCTGTGCAATTTACCCTCCGGACAGACGTTTTGGTGTTAAACTTATTTGGCATCTGTTGTGACAAATACCTCAAATTCAGATGGTTGAATCGTGTGAAACATATAGGTAGGAATGACACTCAAAAACACACAAACAGATTTGACAGAGTTTGACTTCGCCCATACCCCTAGAGAGAGAGCGAGAGAGAGAGAGAGAGAGAGAGAGAAGCACCACAAACTACAGCCTCCATATGGGATTGCGACGAGCACGTGCAGTGCATGCCCCTATTCTCGTGCACACGTTTACGCCACAACAAGCAAAAGCAAAAGTTCCCGACCTTTCTATAAATATCCGGCGAGTATTTCGGTCTTCGCAGCCCTCGAAGGAGGAGGAGGAGGCACTTGTCCAAAAGATACGAGCGTGGGGCGCCTGCAGGGGAGTCAAGCGAGGCAAAACTGAAGTGGCATGTGCGCACCCCGCTACCCAAGCCACCAACGCCCCAGCGGGGGACACATACGCCAGAGGCAAGGCTCCGATAAGCTGCTCCTCCTCCACAGAGAGATTCTCTGGAAAACTGCTAAATGGGGGGAGTTTTTTTTTAAAGTCGTCACCCTTCCCACTGAGACTTTAAAGGTTGAGTCAGACATTCTACGTCAATACACTTTTTTTTTTAGGTCAAATTCAGCGACTATATCTCCTTGCGGTTGTTACACATCCTTGACTCTCTAAATGGGAACACAACGTGGTGCAGACCGCACCACACAACACTAGCTCAGCCGCGGCAATGCTTGTCAAATGTGTTCCCCTTCAGTCTAGCCTGTTTGTGGCCCTTCACGGCCAGAGGAGATGCAGTAAACAAGCCACCGGCTGTCGATGCTAACACAAACATGTTTTAGCATCGTGACAGTTAGCGCTGACCCCTCCGCGACCTCTCGTCGACTTTCCCTGATAAAACGCCAAAAGCACTGCAACAACCTCTGCACATGCCCAGAGGGGATTAACCATCTGGAAAGAAAACACGCGCACATGCGCATGTACGCACACACGCACGTCCGCACACACGCACTGAGCGTGATAGCTGTACTTCTCACGTCATGTAGAATGAGCTGAAACATCCACGAGCATCATTACATTTATTCCTGCGCGTGTCGCTGGGGCATTGGGACTGTCTTTTATAGCCACGTGTGAGAGAGAGAAATTAAAGGAGAAATTACCAGCCTCCTTGTAGCAGGACATCACATCCCGGTTGAACAATATTGATTGCTCTCCGCCGGGACATGTACCAGCGCTCAGACAGCTTCCATATGAAGGGTAGAGAAAGCACACAGAAACAGCACATTAACTGTTATCTTAATTGTTCCACTCCATGAAGCGAGAGCTACCTCCAAGACCAACAGGGATGTCAATACGGCAAAGCAAAAAAGAGAAGACGAATCCCTCGAGAAGGAATCCAGGAAAGGCAACCACACCGGAGAGAAATAGGGCGTAAAAACCAGAATAGTAAGTTATTTAAATAACTGTTTGTGCTGCAGAATGTGAGAAAGAGTGAATAGCCTGTTATTTTGTAATTTCACAGTAAGGCGATGCAGGTTGGCGTGCCCATTCATGCCAACCTGTGGCACATACGTGTTGACCCGCGTGTTAACGCTATACATCATGCTAACGTGAACCGGCAGGGCCACAATTGCATCATATGCCTTGTGCGTTCACACCGCGTGGAACACATTCACAGTCATAATCCAATTAGTTTGGAGTGGAAGATAAGAGTCGCAAATATGATTTATCCTGTTTGGGGGATTAAATCTGTTACAAGGAGATGAGCTGCACAGTAAGACTTGTTGGAAACCAAACTCAAGCATGACTAAGCTGTTTTTTACAGGACGCCCTCAAAACAAAACGCACGAACGCACCACGCACGCGCTTAATGAGCGTTCCTGAGTGACGTGTCCTTGACTCGGCATCTCAGCCCTGTCCATTCGCCCCTAGCGATGCATGCTTCCAGTCGCGTGACTACTGGAATACTTAGCTGATACAGTAAGATTATCACACATATACATACATGCATACACACACACACATATACATATACTAGCACACACACACACACATATACATACACATATACATACATACATACATAGCAGAAGCATAGTCTGCAATAGCCAATAAACACACTATAGCAAATGTTTTGTAGTCCTACAGAAGATAGACAATGTTTGAATATTACAGAAGAGACATACTGTACAGACAGACAGACAGACAGACACAGAGGGAGATATTCTGTATGTTGTTCATATCGGGGTAATAAAGTATTTTGATAACCTGTCAGAACTAGGAAGTGACAACTATTCAGACAGACGGGATGACAACCAACGTTCAACCCGACTGACAGAACAGAATACAAAAGGCCATGCGGACAGACTGACAAACAAAAACGGATCGACAGATCGACACAATACAGTGCTGACATACCGAGGCAACAAGACACATACACATAGCCTACTGTTGTTCATAAGAGGATAATAAAGTATTCGAAGATCAAAAAAGAGCGCACAAACGCTGACAGCAAGACAAAAGCACACGGAGACTTAAAGACAGACGTGTGATCCTGCAGAAAAGCTCTTCACAAATATTGACGACATACAATAATGCTAATAATAATATCCTTGAGATAATGACAACAAAGAGCGCCGGAGACATTTGCCCGAACCCCTGTCTCTGTATCTGCACGACAGATGTAAAGCATGTCAGTGTTTATGATCGACCTGTCCTTCATTTCCAGGAGCACTGCAGATGGGCGAGCTAATCGGCTGCGGGACGCACGCCAACGATCTACTGAAAGCGCGCTCTCAAACACCGGAACGGAGAGCTGAACAAGATCAACGAGAAAGCAGCCTTTCTTACTATTTGAAAGAGAAAAAGAAATAAAAGAAACGTATTACAAACCCCTCGTTTCTCCATTAATCGCTCCTTTAAACGCAGAACCCCTATTTTCTTTCTTTGCCAGTGTTTTTATTAAAACGTGACGCACACATGCGCATATAGGAGCTTTGACGCATCGTTTGTTGTATACTGTAGTCAACTGTTCTTTTCCCCTTCTGCTGTGGGGGACCTGGGCATGCCTGTAGTAGAATCGTTCCTCCGCATTCAACAGTGTTTCTTGAGAAAGGCAAAAAGTCACAGGCAACGGTATACGAGAGAAAGTAATAATGTGGATATTTTCTCCAAAAGGCTGCTTGTTTGAACAGGGAGCCTGTATTTAATCACGTCTACGGTGTCTACCATGGATGATATGGACTTCCTCACTTTTAAGATGGAAGTGTGATATCTTTTTTTTTATGCGGTCGAAAAGGGAACCGCGAACGGAGGAGCATCGATTGGAATACATATAATGTGTTGTTCTTCTAACAGTGGAGAAAATATTCCTTCTGTAAAAGTGTGGACATTTTAAACGCTCGCTGGGATTGTGGATTGATTTTTTTTTCACCCCCTCGTCTCAGCATTCCCTTAGTCAGTCGACGGCTTTTTGTCGTTGAAGCTCGGCAGAGGGTGTTATATCTGAGAGAGTGAGGATGGATCTGGGGTCTGGCTGCTGCCTTTGTGAGTCCGAGCCATTAAAGCGACGAGGTGGATGCGCGCAGGACGGCGGTTCCTGTGAGAAATGCGGGGTTTGTGATCGACACTAAAAATCTCGGACGCAGGGTGGCAATTGAACAACGGAGAGGAGCGGAGGGCTCCCAGCGATTGCCTACCGCAACACGCAGCTCGACGCAGCACGGGGGGGGGAACGGCACGGATTTATTAATTTGGCAAGGTCAGTGGTTTAACGAACTATCGCCGAACGATGCACCGGAGACCGCAGACGGCCGCCGTTAACCGTTATTCGCAGACGCGGAGGAGCGACATTCGCTTGATGTGAATGAGACGTTTATGTGGTCGTTATCAAACTGGAAGTCTGGCCACAGAGCAGGTTAGACGCAGCGTGGATTTGTCAAAAAAAAAAGAAGGAAAAAAAAAAAGGAGACTCTTATTTTTTTCTTTTGCACCAGACACCCCCGCTAAATGTCTAGTCTATCTGCGTTTTTCTTCTTCTTGTTGATGTCGACAGATTTCACAGCTCGTATGTCTTGAAACCGGGGATGAATTGTTCGCGTTGAAAAATGCTGCTTTGGGTGGTTCTGCTGAATGCGGCTCTCTGTGTTGCTGGAGGAAATGTTACAAGGGACATTTGTAAGGAGCAGATATGCTCCTGCAACGAGATAGAGGGGGACCTGCACATAGACTGTGAAAAGCGGAGCTTCACCACCCTGCAGCATTTGACTGGCCCCAGCTCGCAGTTCTATCATCTGCTGTTGCATGGCAATTCTCTGTCCAGGCTATTCCCAAACGAGTTCGCCAACTTCTACAACGCGGTGAGCCTGCATTTGGAAAACAACGGCTTGCACGACATCGTGCCAGGCGCGTTCTTGGGGCTGCAGCTGGTAAAGAGGCTGCACATCAACAACAACAAGATCAGGTCGTTCCGGAAGAGCACCTTTCTGGGGCTTGACGACCTAGAGTACCTCCAGGCTGACTTTAACCTGCTGCGGGACATCGACCCGGCTGTGTTCAGGGACCTGAACAAGCTGGAGGTGCTGATACTGAACGACAACCTCATCAGCGCGCTGCCCATCAACGTGTTCCAGCACGTTCCCATCACGCACCTGGACCTGCGCGGCAACCGGATCAAGACGTTGCCGTACGAGGGCGTGCTGGAGCAGATCCCGGGCATCGCCGAGGTCCTCCTGGAGGACAACCCGTGGGACTGCAACTGCGACCTGGTGCCACTGAAGGAGTGGCTGGAGAACATTCCACGCAACGCGCTGATCGGCCGTGTCGTCTGCGAGGCGCCCACGCGCCTGCAGGGCGGCGACCTCAACGAGACGGTGGAGGCGGAGCTCTGCCCGGCCAAGAGCGGCGTGGACGCCAGCCTGGTGGCGCCGCCCACTCAGGAGGAGGCGGCGGCTGCGGCGGCGTCCGGGCCACGACCCACCGCCGCCGACAAGCCAAGCCGCGATGCCAGCGGGCCCCCGACGCCGGGCCATGGGCCCCGGAGCCGCTCCAAATCCCGCGAGAACTGGCAGCTGAAGACCAAGCCCACGTCAACAAGCGGCGGCGAGTTGGAGCATCCGCTGGCACCGCAGAACGCTAGCTGCCCTGCGCCCTGCGTCTGCAAGCTGATTGGCTCCCGCCAGGGCCTGGGCGTCAACTGCGAGGGGAAGAAGATCGAAAGCTTGGCGAACCTCAAGCCCAAACCGCTGGGAGCGCACGAGCTCAACATGCGGGACAACAACGTCCACGCCATCAAGAAGAACCAGCTGCTCGGCTATGGCAGCCTCAACCTACTGGACCTGGGCGGCAACAACATCAAGGCCATCGACAACAGCACCTTCCAGAACCTGACGGAGCTACGGTGGCTCTACATGGACAAGAACTACCTGGACACGCTGGTGGCAGAGATGTTCGCCGGGCTGCAGAACCTGGAGTACCTCAGCTTGGAGTACAACGACATCCACGTGATCGTGGCGGGCGCGTTCAGCCCCATGCCCAACCTGCGTGTACTCTTCCTCAACAACAACCTGCTCAAGTCGCTGCCGGCGGACATCTTCCTGGGCGTGTCACTGTCCAAGATCAGCCTGCACAACAATTACTTTACCCACCTGCCCGTGGCGGGAGTGCTGGAGCAGCTGAGCTCTGTCATACAGATCGACCTGCACGGGAACCCGTGGGACTGCTCGTGCCGCATCGTGCCTCTCAAGCGGTGGACGGAGAGGCTGGGCGCCGACGTGGTCGTGAGCGACCTCAAGTGCGAGTCGCCCGAGGGCTTCTGGAAACGCGACTTGCGGCGCGTGCGTGACGACCTGATGTGCCCGGCGCTGGCCGGCCGCGGAGCCGGGGGGGGCGCGGCGCCCACGGGCGCGTCCAGGAACGGCAGCCTGTCCGCGGACGGGCCGGGCACGCGCTCCTCCAACGCGTACCTGGAGCCCAGCCGGGTGTCCATCTCGGTGCTGGTGCCGGGCCTGCTGCTGGTGTTCGTCACGTCCGCCTTCACCGTGGTGGGCATGCTGGTCTTCATCCTGCGCAACCGCCGGCGGAGCAAGCGGCGGGAGGGAAACTCCTCGGCGTCGGAGATCAACTCGCTGCAGACGGTGTGCGACTCGTCGTACTGGCACAGCGGGGGGGCGTACCATGCCGACGGCGGCGCCCACCGCGGCTTCGACTGCAGCGTGCACCTTTCCGCCACCAACGACGCGTGAGGCGCCCGGGCACCCAGGATTACAAAAACACTTCCTCACCCCCCCCCCCCCACCCCCCGCCTCCTACTTCCCCCTTCTCACCTGTCCAGCGCACGAGTGTTTGACGCACGTTTGCGTCACCCGCGGAGAATTCTGAAAAGATGCCGGTGACGGACGTCATTACGTTAGGAAAGCAAAGACTTTTCCAGGGTTTTGGTTTTTTGGAGGTTAAATGCGTCGTGCAGCAAAGACCCCAAACTGTAATATATGTACATGCAGGATTCAACCCCCCCCCCCCAACACCCCCAACACACCCAAAAGCTCTGCTGTTTGACGCAATCGGGACTAGGTGGAAAAGATCGTGTGTGTGTGTGTGTGTGTGTGTGAGAGATAGAGAGAGAGAGAGAGAGAGAGAGATAGGGGGATAATGATGGAGAGAGAGACAGAGAGAGAGAGCGGGATAATGATGGAGAGAGAGAGAGAGAGAGACAGAGAGATAATGATGGAGAGAGAGAGAGAGAGAGGGAGAGAGCCGGAAAGGGAAAAGGTTGCACGAGCGCATGAATGTAATGTAAATATTGGGAGCGATGTAACATAAAGTGCATGATGATATTTCGCATGGTTTGAACTCACGCAGCGAGGAGCCATCAGTTACCACCCAATAATCAACCGAGAGACGCCAACCTTATTATTTCATGGTATATGACAGCTATTATATAGATATTAAGAATTATATATGACTTATTACAAAAGTGCCATTTCTCTATTTTTTTGTGAACATGCGGTTAGGATTCGTATTTGTTGTTTAAAATCCTGGTTGGAGGAGAAATCGAGGAGAGAGAGAGAAAAATATATGATGACTCACTGGGACTGTGAGACTCAATGCATGTTACTTTCATTTGTTCTCATTTGACTGTCGATAAATATTGGGGTTATTTATACCGTACTCGTTGGTGCAGATTAAACCACGTCTGCGCAGCAATCATCTCCTTTTATGAATGTAAACTGTGTTATTTTATGGTGTGCCAATCGTGGACTTTTCGGGTACACAAACATGCAGAAGAGTCTGACCGATAAACGTCACCCAGATGTGTGTGTGGAGCGACGTTACCGTAGCTCAAAAAAACTGTTCTGTGGTTTTGTGTGTCGATGAATATAGCCTGCTTTGGGTTCGAGGGGATGGGGGTGGTCGGGGACTTGCGACCACGTCAATAAATCTGGGTTTATATACCATCGTATTTTTTCAATAATGAAGCAAAGTGTTTTCACTGGCTTGTAGGTGCAATTCGGTCAACATTCCGGAAGCATGCAGACCCAAATCTAGAATGCATTTTTTAAGGTCAGAAAACAGTATTCCTCCACAGAGAAGCGCCTGGTTATATATACAGTATATATATATATATGATTCACTTTAATTCTATTGTGAGCTTTTGTAAAGCCATCTAAGTTTGTCCAAATAGAACTGAAACACTGTAATCACTTCAGACGTGGTTTTGGGAGTGTAACGTTGCTCTCTACCGCCGTGTTAGGAGTGTGACGAGACAGTTATGTGTCAGGATGCAGGCATTTTATTATTGTTTGTTCAAATTCAGCATTTTGAACGTTACATTTTGTTTACGGTAGGCATGGTCTCAGTGGCTTATGAAAACATCAACACCCCAAACTAACCCACGCAGTCTGCCTATTCATCCGTCCCAGGAGGAAACATGGTAAATACAGAAGGCATTAATCTTGGGAATGTATCAAATGGGCTATAACACACAGTATATACAAAAGTTATGACCCATCTTTAAGCTGAAAAAGTAATGTGCAATGTTACATTTCTTTCAAGCACAGTTAAAACCACAATGATGATACATTCTGTTTCATTTGCCAATAGATTTCTGTTAGGGTTATCTTCCTCCAAAAAAAAAAAGCCCTGGCGTAGAATCTGTAGACGTGACGCGACCAATCACCACATAGGGAACGGCGGTCAATGGGAGAGTGCAGAGGGCTGAATATTCAGCTTTTCCTTTCGCCTGTTTAAAGCTCCGCTGGCCTGTTTCTCTCATGTGTAGTCTAGAGCTGTCCATGGTGCTGAAAACGACATCTCCTGTTCCTCCCTTATTGCCGTGCCCACATCCCGTGAGTGTGTTGGGTGCGCACAGTGTGTTGCCCAAGCAATGTACATACAGAAAATCCTCATTTGCCCTAATCCCCCCCCTCACATATAATCAGTCGCAGCTTGATGTTGGGGGGAGTCATATCTCTGTAGCACCCACTATGGCAGTCACACACTTTCACTTAGTGCTTTTTTGTTCATGACACCCCCTTCCGCCCCTTCCTGTTTTACGCTATCTGGCCAATCACAGGACGGGCTGGGGGAAGGGCAGGTAGCCTGTAACCTTGTCTCTCTCTGTGGAATATTACTGTGCCACAGCCCATGGATGGACTTGTCATGATTTTCAAACGCTGTGTTTAAAAGTGACATTTATATGCTTTGCGATATTTGACCTGCTTCTATTTTGTTAAATAAAGTGTGGTTGAGGCTGGGTAAAACAAACTCACATGTTTTTTTGTTTTGTTTTGATTTTAGAATTGTTCTTGGTGTTTGACTCGTGCTAAGCTTCTGGGATCATCGGGGAATGTTGTTTATGTAACACCCATATGTGAATTGTTCTCACATGGGTTACTGGGTTGATTTACTGCAGCGGGATGAATCTCTAATGGCTCGTGTTCTCTGAAAGATGTCTTAAAAGCATAACAACTACCACAACAACGGTGTAATCTCTGCTAGCGTATCAATCAAACCATGGTATGCTAATCGTATGACGTCACACACAGTGAATACTGTCTCTGGCATCGTGGCTGTTTAAACCTCAGAAAAACATTCTTGGGAACTCTGCAGATGATTCATCATATTTATGCTGTGTTGGATTGTTTGCTAGTATTGCTAGCATTTAGCCTGCCCCATAAGTCAACTAAATGTTTACCAACACTCCCAACACATTGAAAGTTCGACATAACATAAATTATTATATATTCTTTTATTTTATTTTTTTTATTTTTTTGGGGGGTTATGAATGTTAACCTTGTTGATTTTAGGATATAGGAAGCGAGCTGATTAACTCTCATCCTATTAGCAATTAGCTCAGTGTACTCAATCTTATCAAAGTTTACCATTCGAAAGTTAGAGATTTTGAGGCTACATTTCCAGCATTCCTACTCCAAGGGGTGTTTGCATGGTAATGTGTTCTCATTGTAATACGTCACACATTGTTGACACGTTGTTAGAGTCCGCTGTCTGATAAGAGGTAACAGCCTCTGACCACTGGAATAAAATGTGACATTTTACTGTGAACAACCTGTGGGCGGCCATGTTTGTATGTGTTTGTTGGCCCTGTGCTGCATGTTACTGTCAGAACATGTCCGCTTCACCTCCTTTCCTGGTGGCTTATGTGTTTACATATTAGTTATTTAGCGGATGATTTTCAAAGCTTAAGTACAAATGCTTAAGACCAGGTAGGGTTACAGTACTAGTATTTAACAGCAGGCAGGGTTACAGTACTAGTATTTAACAGCAGGCAGGGTTACAGTAGCAGTATTTAGCAGCAGGTAGGGTTACAGTACTAGTATTTAGCAGCAGGCAGGGTTACAGTACTAGTATTTAACAAGCAGGCAGGATTACAGTACTAGTATTTAACAGCAGGCAGGGTTACAGTACTAGTATTTAACAAGCAGGCAGGGTTACAGTACCAGTATTTAGCAGCAGGTAGGGTTACAGTACTAGTATTTAGCAGCAGGTAGGTTTACAGTACTAGTACTTAACAGCAGGTAGGGTTATGGTCTTCTCGTGAACACGGTAAACACAATCCCATTTGAACACAGCAATAGCTAACTTAAATAATTTAGCTAACTCAGCTACTGTCTTCCACATTGGTCCTAAGCCTCACATCGGTCTCCCATGCAAAGGTGGACTCGGGCCCGATCACAGAGAGTTAAAATATATACTCTTCACCTCAAGGTCATTGTGACAGTTGCCCCGGGCAGCCATTCTCTTTGGCACAGGGAACCCATGTCTGTATAATAGGGGCTTTATCAAAGCGCTTCTGAAGCGGCCGCGACTATAGCGACGCGTCTCTGTATGTCTGGGATGGCGGATATAAGATTGTTGATATTTGATCTCAACATCCAAACAAATACACTTCTACCTTTCTCAGAAGCTCCGCCCATTCCTTCCCAAACACAAACACAAACACACACGTTGGCCATGCATTGCCAAGGCTGGAATAGTGTTTTGTGTTGTGGTCTGCACCACTTCTATGATTCTATTTATGATGATTTATGATTACAATCGCTTACAACACCTTTAAGGGGCGTTGGAGGTTAGAAGGGAGAAGGGGTTGTGTGTGTGTGTGTGTGTGTGTGGGGGGGGGGGGTCGGTACAGTCTAACTAGATGCTGAAACAGCAGTTCCCTAACCCTTCACTAGGGCTGGGTCGGTGTAATAGTTCTTCTCTTGCTGCCACCAGAAGTAAACCTCCAGCAAAGCCTCACTGGATGATATTTATTTGTGTCAGCAGCACATTCCGTACACACTGTTGTTAATCACGCAGAAATGTGACATTAAACGTGTTTCTTTGGTGTAGACGTTCAGTTCTTTTTCAGTCTCCATGCAGTTGATGGATGGCGAGGATGGTTCGCAGGAAACGACCGTGTGCAAGCCAAACGCCCAGAAGGAAGAACATAATGCGCGTGTTGGATGCGATGAGTGAACGACAGCCTTAAGTTACACTCAGCAGAGCCGCACGTTTGAGTCCTTTTTTGTGTTTTCATCCAATTCCTGCACGGGTTCACGGATTTGACGATTTGTCTGTCTACCAGCAGTCAGTCACATTTGAGCTGAGTCATGCCGGAAACGTTTCAACAAACAAGCTGATTTATAACATATAGGGGAGGAGGGTTAGCCTTTAATAAGCTTTGGGTGGTAAGCCCCATCGTCAGCTGTACCGAGTCACAGCTTCTGTAAGCTTTGGTATTGGTTTTAGATCCGGAAACGTCAGCAGTGGTGATTAGCCAGCATTAGCCCCAAGGAGAAGGGGTCCCGTATATTATCATTAGAACATCCACTGGATACACTTAAGGTTCTCTGATTGGACGGTATTAGCAGTTATGCTCTGCTGTGGGCCTGAATCACTGAGATTTGGAATGCGGTTCGACTTGTAATTTTGTGTAACGATGTATCCTGCAAATTAATTCCAATAAATAGTGCCATATAAACAGGACAGTGTATTAAAACAGAACAAATGGCTTATTAAATTGTCTAATAAGCAGGGTTCAGTCTAATTGTTGTTGGTAATATGTTATTATATGCCTTGAAGTGAGCCCTCCTTCTGAAAACAACAATTTACTGAAGTTGTTTTAAATAAGACTGATTAAATTATAATCTCTGTTATCAGTTCTCCTTCTCCACACCATTAGTATTTATGTCCTGGCTATCCAAATACATTATTTGTCATGCTTTGACAAAATGGAGCATGAAGTAACATGAGGAAAATGAAACTTGTTAGTATTATGCTCTATGTATTAGCTTTGATGTTTGTGACTGCAGACACATCAAATCCAGCACTAAGACTTAACAGAAAGGTCTGTTAAGTGCGTGCGTCTTCTGCCCAGTGGGAGGGCTACAAACGGGCCGTATTTATACGCCTCTAAAAATATTCCCTATCATTCGTCTTAAGACTTGCAGCAGACAAACGGCTCATACAGTCTGAAGGATGTCAACTGATAATTGAGCGGCATGGCGTTGTCAGTGCTTTTAGCGCAGAGGCCCGCATCGAAACCCCAACCGGGCTCGCCGGGCCTTTAATCAACGCGAGGCCGAGCAAGTGTGTCTTTCCTCCGGCTCGAGGTAATCCTCTCTCACTGCAGCCCCCCCCCCAGCTCATCGATTACCCTGTTGATTTGATTCAGCGGCCGCCCGTCTGCTCATCGTTCATGGGGAACTGGAATTACCTGATCACATTACGGCAAAGTGGGACCTGCGGCGGTGGCCGCGGCTCATCGCGGAGTTTGTTTGCAGTCGTGAAAAGAGGAAATGTTCTGTTTATAGGTGGAGGCGCTCTGGGGAAAGCATGTTTTGGAAAAACGCCTCTCCCTGCAGTGCCATAGGCTGCTCCCTCAGAAGCCCCGCCCCCTTCCCTCCTTCCCACACACACACACATTGGACACACATTGCCAAGGCTGGGATAGTGTTGTGTGGTGCGGTCTGCACCACTTTTGTTTGTATTCCCATTTACAGAGCCAGGGCCGCTGGCTGTGTCAGTATCCGCCTACTTGACAGGAGAGGTATTTTGATTGACATGCACGACGACCAACTACTTAACTCAATGACAATAAACGTACAAACTAAATTCTGGCTGTTTACATGTCTTGTAAATCAGTAGGCTACGGTTACTGCTTGAAATAAATACATTATAATTAGCAAAGCAGCGTCGCACCGGAAATAACCGATACATTCTTGTGAGGGACAGTGAGGGGTATGTTTATGTATCAGATGTTATGTGACATAGTGCTAAAAGACAAATGAGGCTGAGACTAGTGATGTGGGGGTGCGTTTGGTTGGACAAACCTAAACAAACAGTCACGACGCAAACACACACAATTGAGGACTGGCATTTTAAAACGAAGACAAGTTCAGGCAGTTCAAGAAACGCTCCCATCGCGATAGCCTCACCAGTTATAATCGAACTGGTTTAAACATGAATGTAAGCTAGTGACACGTTGATAACAGAGGGCGCAGGCGGGCACAGGCCAAGCCCTGCTCTGGAGAGGGCGAAGAAAAAAATAAAATAATTTCCTGCCGCTCCGCTGGAACAGACCCAGGCAAAGCTGCCCCTATTGCTTATTACAATTATCTGTCTGGTCAGGGAGCAGCTCGTAAGCGGGCCAAGGGTACTCTGGCCTATTGATGGATGGTGGCGAGAAGCTCTCTGAGCCTGGCCACAGCTTGTGGAGAAGCAGCCTTTTGAAATCCAGGGATATTTCCAGATACATAGAGAGAGAGAGAGGGGGAGAGAGGGAGAGAGAGAGAGTTCTTATGCCGCCGGGGAAGACAGATGTCTAAGGGCTATCGATGGCTCCCAGTGCTACTCTCGTTAGTCGATTGGCTGATTGGGCAGAATGACGTTTCAGTCACGCGATCTGATTGGGCACGGAAGGGCTCCGCGTTTTCTTCCTCAAGTGATCTCCCTCTAATGTGTTTGCGTTGCTAACAGCAACAACAACAACAACATCTCATGGCGCTGAAAGAAGAAAGACACTTTCACTTTCTACCGAACAGAATGAGTGTCATGTGAATTATGTTGCCTGGTGTTTTGCCGAGGTAGATATTATCGTAGCTGTCGATGCAGTTGGCGCAATTCCCTCAATTCTGTCGTACTAACAACTGCTGTTTCCTTCACACTGTTACCAGTACAAGTTTGAACGTCGTAGGAAGGAGTTCCCTTGTAGTGTTGGTACCTGGTGTTCCGCCTAATTCAGTGACCCTGTCGAAACGAAGTATGTTAAATAAAGCAGAAAAAGCATGATGAAATAGTTCGATAGATCTATAAATAATATTTAGAAACATCTAGACATAAATTGACCTTAAAACGACGAAGCTGGTGTAGATAAAGTAGATTATATTCACTTTTTATTCAGAAATTGCTAAAATCACAATCTTTTTGCAGAGCAAACCACCATCGATAGCTAGCTAACCTTTTAGTAACCCTTTCCTGAACTAAAACACTTCGGGAGGGAGACACACACACACTAATAGATTGCACATTATTTTAGGTGGTGCATGCCACTTTCGAAAGGGTCGCTGAATTCGGCAGGACACAGAATTAGGCGTAACACCGGCGTCATGCACATACTCAACAGCCGTTTATGATTAACTGCTTTTCTGACAATCCACTCAGTCAACATGCTGAACCACGTGCTTAGTATAATTGCTATGCAACCACTGCAGATAGTCACACAAGCTGCCATTATATTATTTCTGTAAAACTGTTGTATAACATACAGTACAGTACAGCAGACATTGCCAACGCAGACCCTTCACTATACCAGGAAATACCCATTTGTAGTTATTATTGTTACACAAATGTAGAGGTGTGGGGTCTTAAAACAGTAAGCATCACATTTTCAAGGTTACATAGCCTGTTTCAGGGAAGACATTGAAATGCTTTGCATAAGAGCGAGGACTGTGGGCGGTGAAGCCGGCTACCATGGAGATGGTAATTCTGTTTGATTTCAGCTTGTCCTTGCATCCGACGGGCTCTGAGGTACAAGGATATGCTCAGACTTTATTTTCATGGCCCTTTTTGCCCTTCACCGATGACCGGCACATCAATAGGCTGTTAAAGTCAGGGCTCTATTTACCCCGCACGCTTTCAAAACAAAACACCCATCGCCGTCCAGCAGCAAAACAAGCGATGACATCACTTGTTACCGGGGCGGATCCTCCGATTTCTCTCCGCAGGTCAAGCTGTCTGGTCACCTCTCCAAACACACAGCATCCAGGTAAAAACAGCACAGACGCATTCAGGGGCAGCTACAGGTCGAAGCACGTGCGCAAAACCACTCACTTTAAATGCGATATATTTGTGTTGTCCAATGTCTGTGCGTGTGTGTGTGTGTGTGTGTGTGTGTATTCGCAGGCAACTTTTTAAGCAGCACACGGGCTGGTCGATATATATGTGTTTGTGTATTTGTGTGTGTGCGCGCGCATGTGTCGTAGTGCTACCTTTTGACTTTCAGGAACTAAGTTCTCTCTTCCAATCATTTCATAGCCTCAAGGACACATTTCTCTCCCCCCAACAACACTATAAATATATTATATTTCTGTGTGTGTGTGTGTGTTTGTATTATGGTATAGTATAGAAGAATATGTTGCAGTAACGCAGTGCCCACACGTCAATGATGAAAGAAACCCAGGAAAAGAATATATCATTTATTTGATTTTTTATGTAGTCTTGCGAACGGTATGAAACTCCTTCGCCTGGGAACAGGGGATGTGATCAATAGGAGCTGACCTGTGTCTCAGGATTATTTTGGGCCTGCTCTCTGTCTCTGTCATGGAAAAAACATTTGGCGGATTATTTTCTTTAGCAAACGTCACTGAGGGAATTCTCATCTTTGACCTCCAATGAACGCACGTCTTATGGGCAAACATGGACGGACGGACGCACACACATGCCATAACCAATGTCTTTTCCTGTCTCTCTTTCAACATGCATACTCACAATCTATCTTGTTCAATACAAATGCCCCCCCCCCCTCTCTCTCTCTCCCTCTCTCAATTCAATTTACTTTATCGGCATGAATGTTCAGACAACGTTGCCAAAGCGTGTTAAAACTAACAAAACAACAAAACCAAATATAGTCCGTCAAAAAAGTTGGACAGTACACAAACATTAACATCGATAGCTCGACATCGATTGTTATGTCCCACATCAGTAGCTAATATCCCTCAAACCACTTCAGTGTCCATATGTGTGTCTCTCTCTATCACAAACACACACACACACACGCTGCACACACTGGACACACACAATATAACTGTTGTCCTTAACCTGACGTCCCACAAGCGCTCAGAAAATGCCAGCTGGGTCAACAGCTGCTGTGGGCATTCTGCTAACACACACGTGCACACACACACACACACATGCACACACAGGGCTGTGCAACATAGTACCATATGATATGGCACCATAGCTTTTCCATAGAACGGGTTTGAAGACTCTGGCCGTCTTTGAAGTACCTCACTCCGCCTGTATTTTTTTTATCACTCTGTCCCAAATATCACAACCTTGGTGTCATTTTTCACAACTCTAGAGACAATACTGAAAACTGTAATCACTTGTAACACAGGTTGTCCAATGTTGTATCCCAACATTGCATTGTGCAATCATATATATAAAGAAACTCTGCACTTGTAGGATCATTGGTAAAAATTGCTAATTTATTGTGAAATACCATATGAATGTAAATTTAGATCACAGACACACAAGATACCAATAGTTTAAATGTGTGCGTTGTTCGTACAATCATTAAATATTGTAGTACAAAATATGTGATATGATATGATTTCACTAGTCAGTGAAATCATTTAATAAAATCTGACATTTTTTATTAAATACAATAAATCACAACATAGGTTTCTTTTAATCAAAGCACAATTATTACGTCCAAAAATAGTATAATCTATAGCAGTAACTGTTCTTCACCAGGCTTACTGTAAAAATCACAACAATATTGACTATTTTACTTTATTCTGACACATTACAATAGATGTTTTCATTAGCCAAGCACGTTGGGATGTGAACCCAGGCCTGACACTGGTCTGCTGTGATATGATTGCATGTCATATATGGCCTAAGCCATGTAGTATCTTGTGTGTCTTGGTTATAAAACAAAGGTTTTATAATTATATAAAGAGAGAGCGTTGTATTGCATTTCAATGGAGCTAAAATTGAACACTTTTGGTTTCTTAAGTGTCACCAACAGCATTTTGCTGTGGATTCTGACTTAAACAGGGACAAGACATGCATGGCCTGAAACATATTCAGTTTACCTCAAAACAGTTTGCTGTAGAAATACAGTTCTCAGGTTGATTGTAGGTACTTGGGAATGAATGTTACTCGAGATAAATGATGGGCAATAGTATGGGGAAATCCGTTTACCTCCCCATTGACCTGCATGGAACGCTGAGTCATTCTGGTTTGCATAACGGGTGAAACGTCACTGTGGTTAGCTAAGCTTGCCGCGGGCTTGGTATGCCGTTTAGCCAATGTACCAGCAACAGGGAAAGGCCTCAAGAGGACAGCTGTCACCATTTCCTGGTATACCAAACAGACAGGCAGTTAGTGGAGGAGAATGGGTTCGGTGATGGAAGAAAATAAAAATTAAATAGTGTCAAATGTTGAAATGCTAAATACTGTATAGTGAGCATTAATTTTAACAGTCACACAGTGACAGGCAGACAGGCAGGCAGGCAGACAGACAGACAGACAGTTAGACAGACAGTTAGACAGACAGACAGGCAAATCGTTTGAGAGGCCGTTAGACAGACAGACAGACAGACAGACAGACAGACAAACAGTTTGAGAGGCAGTTAGACAGACAGGCAGACAGATGCTTGAATGTTCATCACGCCATCTGCCCTGTCCTGGTGGAGGTTTAGAGACATTGAGACCCGGAGAGAGAGAGGGAGAGAGAGAGAAAGAGAGAGGGGGAGAGAGAGAGAGGGGGAGAGACACAAGGACTGAGAGACGGGGGAAAGCCAATCTATATCCTGTCAGTGTCGGTCCCCTGACAGCTGAGTGATGGATGGCTGCATCATCTCCAACAATACCGCAACACTCCCTGTGTGGGCCGTCCGACGACCAGAGGCCACTGAAGGCCCGTGTGTGTGTGTGTGTCTGTGCACGCGCCCTCGCCGCGATGGACAGCCGTCACCGGGCCAAGAATGATAACAATGCATCTGTTGGGGAGCTGCCTCTGCGCGGTGTGCGTCTATGACAGCTAGGAGGATTTACTGTGGTACTGCGGTTCAAAGGTATAATAAGCGATTGTAAACGGACTCCATTCATACAGCGCTTTTCCAACCTTCCGGCCACTCACAGCTCTGTACAGAGTTGCCTCATACACACACACACACACACACACACACACACACACACACACAGACACACACATGGCGATGTCAGCCAGGCAAGGCCCCACCTGACCACCGGGGGCAGTATCAGGTTAGGTGCCTTGCTCAGGGACATGTCGACACTTAGTGGTGTTCGAACCAGCGACTTCTCGCTCAGATGTAAAGTGGGCTGAGGGGAGGGGGGGTTTTGTGTCTGTCTCTTCAATTAGAATGATTTGTTATACACATTTAAAGGGATAGTAAGTGATTGTAAGATAATACACTCTTTGTCAAATCCACCAAACATCTCCATGTAATGCAAGCCTTCTGTTCTCTGTGCACGGTGATGCTTCTACGCACACCTCTGTGAATATGTGTTGACACACAACAACAATAACCTAGCCTTCGCAATGCTTTTCCAATGTGTTGGCGTGCAACACGTGGCATTGTATTGTGTGTTTATTTAGCTTTTATCAGAATGATTAATGTTGTCTCTTAAATTTCTGCCCGTTAGCGTTTACATGTTTTTTATTTATTTATTTTATGCAGGCACTATTACTCAATTAAAGGTCCCCTGTTGTACAATTTAAGTCTTCTACTTGGCGTGGAAGGGACCCGAAAAGGCTGGACTCATTTTGAAACCTTTTATGCTGTTTTAACAGATATCGTCCCCAGGTGTGACATCACTTCTGGATTGTAACCAATAGCATCTGACATTTTCGGCCACTCCCCCTAGTTGAGCCAATCATGCCAGGGGCATGTAAAAGAAAGCACAATGTAAACTGAAACACAGAGTTCAGTTACGCGGGAGAATGGTCTGAAATGGAACAATATGGTTCACGTTGTGATTTCAAATATCACCCCAAGGTAACACATACAGTGAGACTGCCGTCTGTTGAAACGTAGTGTTCTGCATAGTTTGTGTTGAGTTCATGCACCGATGTGAGTTCTCGATTCCAAACGCTCTCGAACGTGAACATTCACAGAGACACAGCCACCAAATGCACGACAAGCGCTATCGCGCACACACAAAACACACCAAGCTATAAAACTAAACGTGTTCATCCTGCAAAGCCTTCTTTTTGCGAGCACCACGACGACCAGAGCAGACGGCCGCGTTGCATTCACAAGCCGATTTGGCGCAGCAACGCAACAACCAACCCCCCCACCCCACAAACCTCTGCGTGTGATTTTCGCAACATGCGCTGGTGTGACGCCACTCCAAGCTGAAAGTCAGCGATGATGATGATGATGAAAGCCTTCAGTTGGCAGGGAAGGGGTTGGGGGGGGGGGGTAATAACCGCCCACTCAGTGTCTTGTTCACTCTTTGGGGGCTTTTGATGGGTCTCTACTGCATCTATGTTTCTTTAGCTTCTCCCCCCCCCCCTCTCTCTCTCTTTCTCTCCCTCCCAGCCCCCCCCCCTCCCTCGG
>JAODLL010000012.1:1398868-1412149 GCA_026546735.1 Forbesichthys agassizii
TATATTTCACTCACTCCCCGCATAAGGACCATAAAATGTGTGTGTGTGTACGTGTGCGTGTTGGCGTGCATGTGCGATGCTTGCCAATGGGTTTAAGTGTGCGTTCGCGCACGCGCCTATAGATGGGTGGGGGGGGTGGATGCGCGAGAGGTACGCGCGCGCGCACACACACACGCGCGCACAGAGAAAGAGAGAGAGAGAGAGAGAGAGAGAGAGAGAGAGAGGGATCTATAACACTCTCTACGATATACACCACATAATTATGGATTTTTATACAACCTATTCCACATCATATTTCAATTTTTAAACAGCGATCGGGTGTCATATCAGACTCAGAGACTCTTCTTATTTGTCGTTCATCAACTCTCCCCTGTTTTGCCGTCGCGGGTATCAGAGGATCCGCGACTGTCGCCTCGTAGGCTGTTCACATCCACTTTCCCACATTTCTATCGTGGGCCAGATGATTTTGGATACACCTCGGAGCCAAGTGTCACTGGCTCGGCGAGGTTTATTGCTTCTGGGGAATAACGGCTTCACCCGAGCCACGCATTCGTGTCTCGTACTTATGATGCCGGTGTATCCACGACACCCAAGGAGGAAGAGGACAGTTGTTCCTCTGTTTTAGATCGTCTGATTTTCCGGGTGAGTGGGAAACGTTGACTTCTGCCCGTGTCTCAGAGATCGTGATGTTACTTTGATTCCGGCGAGGGGTGAACTGGCGAAAAACAACGGATTCCTCTGTTACAGTATGTGAGTCGTTTCCACGCCGCTGATGCTGGAAAATGCATTGTGTGCGTGCGTGAGCGTGTGCGTGCGTGGGTGCGTGTGTCTGAACAAATTCAGAAGGGATTTAACTAGTAAACGACAAGATACCTCTGTCTAAACAGCGCAGATACGACACCAGTATTATTATGATTTATCTGTTATGTTAAATCCGGGAAGGACTCGAATTCGGGATTTCAGCTATATATCAGAAATGCGCAGTGGCCACGCACAGCGGACAGTTCACCTACACAGCAATCGTATTAATATTGCAGTTATGCCTCGGTGTTCATGAAATATAATGACAAACGTTGATTGCCCTAGTCTGTATAGGGACCGCTGCACAACGAACCAACAGCCCGCTAACGGGAACTTACATGTCGCTCTCTCTGGCGCAAAACACGCTCTTAAAGGACGTCCTGTGCGTCAGCTGGTCGGTGTATCGCGCTTGTGTATACTATGCTATTGTTTATACAGTGCATATAACGTGCATGTCGTTCACCTATGCATTGCATTTTGTTTAAACCAGTCCCCCCCCCCCCCCCAACCTCCCTTTTCTCTCTTCTCCCCCCTCCTGTAGATGACAGCACACACTGGTACCGCACTTGAGTGAGCCGGGCCTCCCGTCCGTCCCGTCCCCCCCCCCTCGCCCCCCCCTTCCCTTCCCCACCTCCCCTCCACCTCCTCCCACTGGAGGGAGAGAGCTAAAAAATGCATATCTGGAGCCCGAAGACACTACTCCTGATTGCATCATCGCTGGGGCTGGTGGAGGCGCACGGCGGCGACCACGGCGGCGACCACGACGGCGACCGTGGCGACCATGGCGACGGCTATGGTGAGGTGTGCCGTGGCCCGTGCACGTGCGAGGAGAAGGAGGGCGTGCTCACGGTCAGCTGTGAGAACCGGGGCATCGTGCGGCTGTCGGAAGTGAGCCCCGCCCGCTTCCCCGCCTACCACCTGCTGCTGACGGGCAACCTGCTGCGGCGGCTGACGGCCGACGACTTCCTGGAGTACGCCGGCGTCACCATCCTGCACCTGGGCAACAACGACATTGGCGAGGTGGAGGCGGGCGCCTTCAACGGCCTGCGGGGGCTGCGGCGGCTGCACCTCAACAACAACAAGATCGACGCGCTCCGCGACGACACCTTCACCGGCCTGGAAAGCCTGGAGTACCTGCAGATCGACTACAACTACATCGCCAGCGTAGAGGCCGGCGCGCTCAGCCCGTTGCACCAGCTGACGGTGATGATCCTCAACGACAACCTGCTGTCCGCGTTGCCGGCCAATGTCTTTCGCGGCGTGCCGCTCACGCACCTGGACCTGCGGGGCAACCGGCTGAAGGCCTTCCCCTACGTGGGGCTGCTGGAGCACATGGACAAGGTGGTGGAGCTCCAACTGGAGGAGAACCCCTGGAACTGCTCGTGCGAGCTCATCGCCCTCAAGGCGTGGCTGGAGAGCATCTCGTACACGGCGCTGGTGGGCGAGGTGGTGTGCGAGACGCCCTTCCGGCTACACGGGCGAGACCTGGATGAGGTGTCCAAGCAGGAGCTCTGCCCCCGGAGGCCGCCGGAGGAGGTGGCGGCAGCACCGGCGGGGGGGAATAGGCCTCCGGCGCCCCCTCTCAGCACCAACGGATATTACCAGACAACGCCGGCGCCCGCCACCGCCTCGGCCGCCACCTCCTCGGCCGTGCTGCGGTCGTCATCGCGACCAACCAAGGGAACCAGGCAGCTCAACAAGACCCGCTCTAAGCCCACATCGCGCATCCCTGGCGGCGGGAGCCCGTACAACTACGGGCCCATCATCGCGTTCCAGACCAAATCCCCTGTGCCTTTGGACTGCCCCGCGGCCTGCACCTGCAACCTGCAGATCTCGGACCTCGGGCTCAACGTCAACTGCCAAGAGAGGAAGATCGAGAGCATCTCTGATCTCAAACCCAAGCCATACAATCCGAAGAAAATGTACCTGACCGGAAATTACATCTCCGCTGTACGCAGGTCGGATTTTGTCGACGCCACCGGATTGGATTTGCTGCACCTCGGGAACAACCGGATAATCATCGTCCACGACCGAGCGTTTGGGGAATTAAGCAACCTGCGTCGGTTGTACCTCAACGGCAACCTGATGTACAAGCTGTCGGCCGAGATGTTCTTTGGCTTGCAGAACCTGCAGTACCTTTACTTGGAGTACAACAAGATCAAGGAGGTGGAGGCGGGGGCGTTCCGCTATCTTCCCAATCTGCAGCTGCTGTTCCTCAACAACAACCTGCTGAAGACGCTGCCGGAAGGCGTCTTCGCCAGCCTCTCCTTGCTGCGGCTCAACCTCCGCAGCAACCACTTCCAGAGACTGCCCGCCACCGGCGTCCTGGACCAGCTGAAGTATCTGGTGCAGATCGACCTGTTCGAGAACCCGTGGGACTGCACCTGCGACGTATTGGCGACCAAGCGGTGGCTTGAGGAGCGCAACCCAGGCACCGTTGTCAACGAGGTCATCTGCCAGACGCCGCCGCGGCACGCCGGCGTGGACCTGCGCTCCGTCCCATCGGAGCAGCTGTGTACGGAGGATTCCCCCGGCTCCCCCGCGGTGATGGGGGCGACCACAGCATCCCCTAGGGACGAGGAGGCCACAACGGAGCCGCGGCCGGCCACCACGGCAAAGCCGGCGGGGTTTAACACGGCGGGCGGCGGAGCCGGCGGCAGCGTTCCCCTCTCCGTGCTCATACTCAGCCTGCTCCTTGTCTTCATCTTGTCTGTGTTCGTGGCGGCGGGGCTGTTCGTGGTGGTGGTGAAGCGGCGCAAGAAGTCGCAGAGCGACCGCACCAGCACCAACAACTCGGACGTCAGCTCCTTCAACCTCCAGTACAGCCTCTACAGCAACCGCTCGGGGCCCAAGGCCAAGGCGCCCGCGGCGGGCCACGTCTACGAGTACATACCCCACCCCATGGGCCACATGTGCAAGAACCCCATCTACCGGTCACGGGAGGGCAACAGCGTGGAGGACTACAGGGACCTGCACGAGCTCAAGGTGGCGTACGGTCACCGCGGCGACGCGGACGAGGAGCGGGATGCTGCCGCTGCCGCCGTTGCCGTTGCCATGCGCAGCCCTAGCTACAGCGTCAGCACCATCGAGCCGCGCGACAACCCCTCCCCCGTCCAGGACGCCGACCACTTCTTCCGGGGCATCCTGGAGTCCGATAAGCAATCACCCCGCCAGCCCGTCCCGGCGTCCATCCCGGCAGGCGCCAACTTAGAGTACAAGTACACCGGGCCCGTGTCGTACACCTACAACCCGAACTTTGACGTGCGCCGCCAGTTCCTGCACCCGGAGCGGATTAGAGAGACCATGTTGTACGGCAACACGCCTAGTACTGTTTACATGGAACCCAACAGAAACGAGTATTTGGAGCTAAAAGCTAAACTGCAGTCCGAGCCCGATTACCTAGAGGTCCTCGAGAAACAAACCACCTTTAGTCAGTTCTGAGGGACTGGGCGGTATCAAGAATATTTCTTGTTTTGTTTCCCGCCCCTTTTTTTCCATCCTTTGAAAACACTGGCTCACTGGCTTGGCACGACACAAACAAGCTACATAGAGGCAGTTTAAAATATACGGGGTGTGCCGAACAATGTTATTCTTATTTCTGAAACGCGACATTACAGGAATGGATACAGCTTTGTGAAGCAAACACAAATGAACGTACACACTCTAACTGATCATAACTGATGATGCAAAATCTATTTTTATACGGTAAAGACCGAATCACACGCTAAATTAAGTGTACAGGTAAATCTCCAACTCCACGCATACGGTATATTGTCAATCAGAAAAAAGAAATGTTTATAACGTCACTCCTGGACTATGTACAGCAGTCATCAAAACTGTAGGACTTTTTTCTGCTGCGGTCTGTAAGTAAGTATTTATTGATATAATCTGCCATGTCTTTTCAAAACCTTTGATTCTACATGTGACATCACAAGCCATCCTCTGAGACAGCTTTTGTTTGTAGTTTAATTTACTGTAGCTCTGCATTGTAAAAGTGGCACACCCCCACATCCGCCACCCCCCCCCTCCCCAATGTTCAAAATAGACTGCATCATTTGAAGAAGAAGAAGAATTAAAAACAAGTATCTTTGTATGCTTTCTGCACTTTGGGAAATAGAAGGCAAGCTAGCCTTCAAAAGCTCTCTAAATGAGATTACTATATTAAAAATGAATATGGGTATTCATTCTTAATATGTAGAATTGATATGTTCTAAAAAAATTCATAAATGATATTTGAAGTCATAATTATGTTGTGTAATAATATTTTAATCAATGTAACACCTATTTTTATACAAGCATTCGCAAATTCTCTATTCCTTACAGATTTTATTTGTTTTGATTGCTTTGCACCTATTGCACTATATTGACCAAACTATGTTAATGTCATCAAATAAACAAGATGTCAGGCCCACATAATGTGCGAATGAGGCCACAGGCTTTTGTCGGTGGTGTGGATAGCGGCCATCTTGGATTGCAGTGAAGCAACACTTAGGTTCAGACTGCAGTGGAGAATACATAAAAAAAGGAAAGCTCGATAAAAACATTCCTTTGCGAAATTGAATGACAACTAGTGAGAGATTGATTGGATCACAGTTTGCTGTGGACTGCCTTAAAAGCAGATAAAGAAACGAGCCACGATTCACTCAAATGCTCTTTCACTTGTAATTACAATCATTTTCAATCTATGCGTATTATCTCTCTGGCCTGGCAAATGCAGCAAAACCAGCATCAGCAAAACTATTTTATCTTAGCAGGTAGCCTACTTTATATATTAACACAAGTGTCGTCGATTTGAAATGGTGTCTCCACACACACTACAGCACTTGGGCTTTGAGGTTGTTGTGACTTTGACAAGTTGTGATTCATGTGACCCACTTAATATCTGATATGCAAAGTAGGTCTATGAAAAATGCAAAGGAACCCCCATGCAGCCATTTTCACTGTGTATTTTCTTCACCCTTGCTTCGGTGAAATACACCGTCATTTAGATTGCCAGGGTGCCAAAAACAAAAATGCCACCGTGTCAATTCTAAGGCCTTCATATGATTTGCATACATATGAAAACAGTGTCCTCTTACTGTACATTATTATGTTTTATTCATCTTTGTTGTTTTGTTAAAGGTACTCTCCTTGATTTGTTTACAAAAATAATTGTCCTTCTGTGTGAAACCAATCATTTTACAAGCAAAATATTCCAAAACATAAACATGCTCTGGGGGGCATTTCTGGGTATCTAAAGGACAATTGAGGCCTGTAACATTACAGTATAGCGTATCTCAGAATGACATTGATTTGTCTCAAATCCACCCTCCTTTCAGAGGGACACAATACGGGTCTTTCATCTACTGAATCACAGACGCTCTGCTGTAGATGTGCGTCAACATTCTGGAGTTGTGTCGAGCTGGCATCGTAGCATGCGTATGTGTCAGGCGCGCCGCGGCAACCGTGAATCATATAGCCCTGGCGAGAGTGCAGTCAGCCTGCCGGTACTGGATAGATGGGAGCGCGCAGAGCTGGACAGTCACTCACTCACACAGCTGTTGACTTGCTTGTACCTATATTAATCTGGAAAATGCTTTACCGGGGCGGTGCGGGGGAGGAGCGATGCGGTGTTGCAAGGCAGAGGAGCCGGCTGAAAACCTCAAGATGAATGTGTAATTCTCTCGGCAGCGTAACCATAGCAAAACATTTAGGAAGGGTCCCAGATGGAGCCCTGGCTGTTTCTCATTTCCCTAGAATGTTTAATTTTATTATTCGGCGTGATTTGGCCGTGAAAGTTTTTTCCGCGCTCGCAAATAGAGAAATGGAAGGTCGGGACACAATTACATAATCACTGAATCATGCATACCAAATGGGCGACTGTCGCACTTGCTTGTTGAACGCGTGCGTGCGTGTGCGTGCGCAGGCATGTCCGCCGACCACCTCAGCTTCAGACCCTCTTGGCGGACCCTTAATCACTGGTAAACTATGACCCAGTTTTAGTGTTCCCCACTAATGCATGAATGAATTAGCCCATCTGCAGGAAGCCGGAGCACGGCGCACGCACGCACGCACACACACACACACACACAGATAGAGAGAGAGCAGAGGAGGAAGCGAGAGAGAGAGAGATGCCGAGAGAGAGAGCTCTCGATGGTCAAAAATGGCTTCTTGAGGTCGATGCACAAACACGTCAAGGAGCAGCATATCATTGAACGTGTCAATCATTGGAGGTAAAAGCTTTTCACGGGGGTCTGTGTGGCTGAACGCATTCTGCTGCCTCACAATGTGCATTCAGCGCCTGTGATCAGTGCGTCCGTGTTTTCCATCCTCGTCTCTCCTAACTGCTGTTTACAACCGCACGGTGTCTGGCCTGGCCTGGTTTGTTCGGCCTCCGCTGTGAATATTAAGGACACAACAAAGGATCCTTACAATGTGTTCTTCCCCCTCCCCGTCCTTCGCAGACACAGCGCAGTCTCCCACAATCCTTTGCTCACCCAACAGCAAGCAAATATGCTCATGGGCAAGACAGGATTAATGATGATTCACAGTGTACTCTGCTTATCTGTTCAAATATCAGCCGGGAAGGTGGGCAGTTTAGTGACAACTTCCCTGATTTAAATTACACCCATTTAGCATTTTAATTTATGTCGTTAGCAGGCAGAAGGATCTCTCGCTAGACGGATACAGTTTGACATGACACTGCAAGGTGGTTAGTTAAACGCCTTGTCAGTAGTTAAACGCAGTCGGTAATAATCAGCATGCAGTCAGAGAACAGCTGTTCTGACCTTTCATTTTATGTTACTTAAGTTGAGCGTGACGTCGTCTCGGACTGAGGCCGAGAGGCGAGCTAGTGGCTCCCGACGGCCCCTCGCTTGAATAGCCGGCTGGAAGTGGGCGGAACTTTGTGTAAGGGTTACGTAATGTATATCTTACTCTCCTGCACCTCAGAGGACGCTCTGGCGATGCACACCAGAGCCAATTTGGTTTTAGCGTGTCCTGTAGAGCGCCTGCTCTCTGTGTGGGAGAACGGGGTTAGTGTCCCGGGTGAGACGGCCTCTGCCACACATGTTCCAAAGATGCTGACGTCAGTTGTCGTGCTGGGGGGTTCAGGCCGTGGCAATCAAACAGTATCAAGCTGAGAATCTAGCCTGTGTGTGCCGGAGTAAGGTGTAAAAATAAGGACGTAATGCTTTTACACATTTCACAGGGGCTCTTGCATTCATTAATTGTACAACATCTACTTTTAGCAATATAGGCAGCTGGCAGCTGCTGTGTGCATTTGTAATATAGTATCCACCTCTTCCACTCTTGTTCAAAGAATTTGTCGCAAAACCTGAACTGAGCGCTTACGTTACTGAACTGTCACATTTACGGTAGCGTTTCAGAATTCTCCCATAGAGCTCCATTAAAAATGTTCTAAACGGCATGTCTCCTCTATATAATGGTATTACACAGGTGGAGACGACCACACGCCCTGTCCGCTACAACATGCCTTTTTTAGTTCAATTAAGAGCAACCATGGCGAGAAAATCACAGACACTGTGAAAGCACTGACATATATAATGATATAATTCATAGAAGAGTAAATATACAGTATATGTGCAATATAATGCATTCCTCACAGTGCCCAAGCATTGCTATTTAGATGGCAGTATACTTCAACATTATTATTCAGGATGTTTTAAAGATGCAATATTTTTTTATATGCTGTGTTATACATTAACATTCATTACTGTATGTACCGTATGCTAGTTACTGTAACTGAATGTGGCATTCAAACAAACATGGCCGTTGATAGTGAGAGGAGAAAGTGTGAATATATGAATTTTTCCTATTTCTTTTGTCTGAAACTGAAATACGTTTTTATTATGGATTTTATTATGAAATGTAAAAATCTGCGGTTTTGTGTGTGGTCTGCAGAATTCCTCCCTATGGGCTGTCAACCAGAGCAGCTATTCTCAAAGACTATGTGACTTGCATATTGTGATGACCAATGCATTTCTAACAAATGACACCAAAGAATCTGCAGCATCCTACCTACACTATAGAACTATATAATAACCCAGTAATATAAAGACCCAGAGCTCCGTTAAGCATGTACATTTATCATGTACATTATCATAGCACACACACACCGACTACACATACAAATACCCCGGAGAAATATAAAGTTACCTCGACAACAGCTGTCCGCCGTACGTTTACGCGCGTCTTTTTGACGAGCCGCCTGGCATCTCTGTGCACGTCCACACAGCGCAGCGAGCTGCCAACCGTCTCGTCAACACGAGGGGGGTTTGCAGGGTGCCGACACGCCCCGTATGTTCAACGATACCCAATGGACTTCCCCCTCCCACACACACACACACCCAATGGACACATTCCCCTCCAACACACACACACACAGCTGCCCGCGTGCCTAAATGCAACCCAGCCTTCAAGATGATGGGAGCAATTGAGTTCAAGGAGATCTGGGTAATTGAGAGGGCAAGGATAGCTTCTGACAGGCACCGATGCTTCCAATGATTACTCTAATCAGAGTGGTTAATGGAATTCCTTCAGGCATGTAGAAATGCTCAAATCTTCATCAGCACTCAACCGATTAGAACCCATTCCACCCCCACCCCCCCCCACACCCACACACACACACACACCACCACACCATTTATGTAATTACTTATCTGTTTTGGTTACCCCTTTTTCCTCACTTTTTGAAATGCACTTGGAAAACTGCGGTTGTACATTCCTCTCCACTACAAACCCAGCAGCAATAATCGCATGTTTGCTTGTTTTATAACCCTTTTGTGCCAAGTTGTAAATACAACATAAACAGCGAGCCAAGGAGGAAACAATATGCAGGTGTGGACTGCTCATAGCACATTCAGGGACAAAACAGTATTAAAGTAATAACATTGAGTTTCTACAGGTAGCTACGGGTTTAGCTAATGTATGGATTTAAATGAAAATACATGGCAATGTCAGTGTCAATGCACAAGTCTTGTTAACTTGCAAAGAGATGTAATATTATGCAGTACAAACTTAAAATGTTGCCTTAGCATTTTTAAAAAGGCTAAATCTCACAATGGGAAAGCTCCTAATTAAAATAGCATGCCTGAATCCCATCTTTAGACTGAATATTGTCAGTACAAGCAAGATAAGCACATCAATGATAAAATACAATACCTCAATGTTATGATCCAGAGTTATGATTAATATATTGCTTAATATGCTTAATATGTTGGCTTTTTGTTTATAGGCCTACATTAGTCTTGATGGAGATTTGTGTACATGTATTGTTTACATTTGAGCAAAACTGTTTCAATTAGTTGACTAATGGTCCATGCCCAAGCCCCATTGCTGGGCATCAACAGTCATACAATAGTCATACAATAGTTAGGTAAAACAACAAGAGAAATTATAATAATGACCTGCTACTTCATGGTGATTGGTTTAATCTCATGTCTGTTTTATATCTTATTCTAAATGCGTTTTAAAGCAATTAAGCAAATTCAGCAGATCTCACTGGTTAATACTGTTTATTTGCATTCACTGTATATGAACATAGTTATGTATCATTTTATTATCTCCACGATGCATTGATGGTTGTCAGGGTTTATTTTGTTCTGACTAATGGCATGTTGATTACAAAATGTCCGCCAACGATGGTGCCAAGCATAGGTGTCAACGCTTCAACGTCACGTAACGGAAGCTCTATGTGTGTGTATGCGCGTGTGTGTGTGTGTGTGTGTGTGTGTGTGTGTGTGTGTGTGTGTGTGTGTGTGTGTGTGTGTGTGTGTGTGTGTGAATGTGATGTGTCGTGGTGGGCCTACGTTCATCAGGCTCCATTGTTTCGTTTGTCGTGTTTAATCGTGGTTTCGACAGATGCCGACTGTGGCGTTATTGGAAGCTGCAGGGTCGCTGGGCGAGTGATGCTATGCGAGCAGGCAGAACTGTCTCAGCTCCGTGCATTAACCTTCTGTTATGCTCACATCCGGGGTCCGCCCACGATGTGCTGTAAGAAAATGTGACCCTCTGTGTTAAAGTTATAGTCAGCTATTGCAAGCTAATTTTTACATTAACAGAATTTTGCAGACGCATTTATCCAAAGCGACTTACAACTGTGTCAACTAATGACACAGGTACGTGTCATTAGTTGGACAGGTCATACACCAGCATTTGTAAGCAACCAATATTATATCTGAATAGTTACAGCATCTTGTCTACTACCACATCAATATATAATTGAATCATCCATTGAAGTCCCTAGTGGCCTTAAAAATAACGTGCCTAATACTAAAGTGCTACGTACATAAGAGCAGAATAGGGATTTATGTTTTGTTTTTGTAAGTGTAAGCAAATACACCTTTTGTCAAATTCAACGAATATCTCCATGCATTCCACTATCTTACCGTTCTATGTGATTCTAAAGTAAACAGATACTTCTACACAGCCCTGCTCCGTTAATAGGAGCATAAACAAAATGGCGAACACCTCTCACATCAACAAAGTCATACACTTTGCTTCATGTGTGGAGCGGCGCCGCAGAGGTATATTGTTTATATTTGAGCTCAGAGTTAGCCAACATTCTGGAGGATGATGACCCTGCCTTTAATGTTAAGTATAGTTTTATTATAATGATAACAAATTCTAGTCAGAGAGGACAGGGACAGACTCTCTCCCGGGGCAGACTCTCTGCATATTCTGTTGCCTTATTGCATTATATCTTGTAAAACAGCTGATGTACTCTCAGCTATAATCTCCAAATACAAACAGCTGCACTTTGTTACGAGGTAATGGGGCTCGTGGGAAATGTAGTCTTTACTCAGGGATATGCTATGCTATATCACATAATTATATATGCAGGCTAATGCCGCCAATACCTTTCACCCATCCAGAACCTTTCTTAATTAAATATATGTGCATGGATAACAAAGCATACGTTTAAGTGTTCATCATGGCTTGTGCGGTATTCCGACATGAGATTAAATTAATAAATGTAATAATGACACCTATGTTTGTTAGCACATAATAGATCATCTATACTTGATTGATTTCAGTAATGTGTGCAAGAAGCAGAAACTATTTAAGATACAGTGATACAGCTATTATAAGGTATAGTAAGTAATTCTGGAGAAAGCTTGTTTGAGTAAACACATTACTCCCTCACAAGCTCCGCCCCCACATTAGACATGCATTGCAAGGTCACCGAGACGTGGAATGTCACCTCTTGGAGCTCCCAGCTCAGTTTACTGCTGAGATTATGGTATGGAAACCGTGATCGCTGTAGCGTTCACGCTGCCACCCTAGATGACAGACCAATCAGAGACCATTGGGGGTCAGATAAGTAAAATAATGTTGAAGTCAAGAACATGTTTGGAAATGTAGTTCCAACAATGGCGAATGTGGTAGAGCTAGATGAAGCAATACAAACAGTTGTAGCAACCATGATAGGTTAAAAGCCGCTCCAATAGCTTCAAAATAATTGGGACATCCCCGATGGATTTTGGCCAGACACTATTGCATTGTGGGTATGGTTACATCAGGCTACTTACTACTGGACTTCAATGGTCTAGAAAATGCACATATTCTATTACAATTTGAAAGGCCTTTGTGGGCAGAATGTGTTTGCTGTTTGTCTGGTGCGTGCGTGTGTAAGGCAGTTTGAAAGTTACACAAACTAAACACAAGTTAGGAGATGAGACTACGACTGGCGTGTGGGTGGCTGAGTGTACTTCTTCTGTCCATGCATGCGTTTACATTTTAATTGGCCTCTGATTTACTGTAAAACTCTATTTATCTATCTCTCACTCTCTCTCTCTCTGTCTCTCACTCTCTCTCTCTCTCTCTCTCTGCCCCATTTTGTGTCGAGCTCAGTGGCACTGAAAGGCCGGTTGTTCTGGTTGGTTCCCTGCTAGAGGAATTAGACTAGGGCTAGGAGATTGCTTCGATAATGAAATGGTGGGAGGTAGAAAAATTTTCTTTTGTGTGTGTGTGTGTGTGTGTGTGTGTGTGTGAGAGAGAGAGAGAGACATACTAATGTGGTGATTGAAAGTAGCGCTGAATAGCGCAGAGACAAGAGAACGAATGGAAAGAAGCACAGTTGTGGGAGGGGAGGGGGTAGTATATCCCAGGCCCTAACAATGTTGGGGTCTTATTTGATTTTGCCTCATGAGATATGGACTTGTAGTAAATGGATGAAGTTTGGCTGCCGGGTTTAACAACTCGAAATGGACTCGTTATAATAGAAAAGCATTGTTTTTGTCCCCCACACAAAAGAATGAGTGATGGCTGCCTGGTGTCTGGACAATAGCAGGGCTGACGCTAGAACGACTGGGCGTGTTGCTTATAACGTAGCTCCACAATGTGGGCGTGTTGCTTATAAGGAGGCCCCACAATGTGGGTGTGTTGCTTATAAGGAGGCCCCACAATGTGGGCGTGTTGCTTATAACGTAGCTCCACAATGTGGGTGTGTTGCTTATAACGTAGCTCCACAATGTGGGT
>JAODLL010000012.1:1412249-1425612 GCA_026546735.1 Forbesichthys agassizii
GTTGCTTATAACGTAGCTCCACAATGTGGGTGTGTTGCTTATAACGTAGCTCCACAATGTGGGCGTGTTGCTTATAAGGAGGCTGGGTAACAGAGAGATGGAGAGGGAGAGAGAGTGAGAAAAAGACAATACTGTATTTAATGATAACAGGGAAGAGCGGAGCTCAATTCTACAGCAATTTACCGCTTTTCTTTATCTGTGAAGCTGTTGCAAGAGCTCAGTATAGAGGCCCAACCACGGTAGACAGCTGCTGTCTATGGTGCACAGCCACTATACTGATTCTGAGCCTAGGGAGGATAATTAAGGATCAATGCACGGGCACTGATGAATATTGTATGGTCAAATATTACCATGTACCATATTAGAATACTTTTCAAGAAGATATAACAATCTCTCTCAATGATCTATAGCTTAGGGATACAGATTTAAGAGTGATATATGACATTGAAAGTGATATATGCCACCTGCGCCCCTCCCCCGCATTTTATTGTTTTTTAATCTGGTAATTTCAGTTAATTCTCCTTAAGGCCGAGACTGGCCTGAATTTACTTTGTTCACAGAGATGGTGGCATCTGAGAGCTTGTAAAAAGAGAGGGTTCAATGGACGGCACTTCCGCAATTGTTTCTTATAGGGGGGGGCTAGCAGTTTGTAAGGTTGGACCCAGAGACCGTTTGGCTGTTTGGATGTTTGTTTCTGTGAGGGTAAAGTACTTTGTCCCATTCAATTGTGCCTTAGAATTTCTCATCAAACACCTTAATATTGAAATTCACCACGTTGCAATAATAAATACAGTTGGTAAAGCCATTGGCCCACCAGAAAACTGATGGTAATAATACATTCCAGGTATTTATTAATAGTGACCTTGTGTAGCCAGTGTTCGATAGAGGCAACATAATGAGATAGATGCAGTCACTTCTGTGTTTTGGAGCCCGTTTAACATGCTAAGCGTGATAACCGGGGAGAATTAGCCTCAAATTAAACCACCGGAGCTTCTCATCTCATCTAGCTGTCAAGATGTTAATGCAGGCACCACATAAATGTGTAAGGTACCCCAGGAGAATGGTAAATTCAATTATATCAAATGTGAGCTGTGAGAATGTAGATGTAACCAGCTGCAAACAGGCTGGGACTGAACAGGAGATTTGGAGGCAGACACTTTGAAGGACATGTCTACTATGTTTATGGTTTGAAACTTTACAATGGCGTTATACAGGGACAGACACAATAAGCAATATTGGCTCGGTTTTATGCGGTGACCTATGAATATAAAATTACATTCCAGCACTGCAAACAGTTTTCCTCCGTGTATATATAACCCCAGTGCGGACATTTTTGCTCATATAAAAAAAAAGGGGGAAAACTAAAGAGGGATTTAATTGGTCGATGTGAAAGGTCTGTCCCGGCTTATGAGAAGGGCTGACATTCACATTTTTCTGCGGTTTCTTAACCATTGGAAAGTGTTAAAAAAGCCTGCCTGTCATAATGGTTGCCACGGAGACTAGCCTGCCCCCTTAATACAGCAATCTAGCCATAACCAAGCAGATGGCACTTATTAACGTAGCAAATGCGTACCGTTTTACGATGTTCACCTTTCAAATGCCTTGCGTTGAAAATAGTTTGAATGGTGCCATATAATGTGAAGATTATAGTTTCATGTTAAGTGTTTGACACTCAACAATGCATATCGATAAAGGTTAGCAAGATATGCTATTTGTGTAGTTATTTTCAGGTCTTCAATATCCAATTTAAAGGTATTAGTTATATTTTGTAATCATTTTTTAAATCACATTTTCTTTTAAACTGCACACTGTTTTAAGTGGCAACCTAGTAATTTGAATAATATGGAAACAAAGCTCTCTGACATCAATTACTATATACTTTATTTTCTTTGACATTAGAACCGGTTACTATTGTATCATAGAGATCAAATTAATAATTTACATGAAACTAATTAGATTGTAATACATGCCTTAAACACACACCCACAAGTTTTAAAACCTGCTAATGGCTTTTAAATAGAATCCCACCTTCAGAGGAGGATACCTTTCAAATACTGGTGAAATCGTGGGGTCCCTGGGGTTCTGAATGAATAATAAAATGCAAATATTCTATTTGGGCCGCAGAAATTACTTATATGGAAATAATGAACTAAATGTAATATCTAAACACAAGATACACATTTAGTTTTATCTCAGATTTAGCTTTTATGTCAAGATGCACCTTATTAATTAGTGAAATAATGATTTGAATCGGTAAATCAGCAGTTAAACAAGAGTTATTTGAAATAAGCAGGCAGTTACTGGCATTACTGAATCATGTATGAATCATAAATGGAGCAGAAATGTTGATGAGTATGTGGCCGTTTTCACACTTGCTCAACCCTGACCTCTGACATCTTCTTTAATAAACAACGCAGAGTGGTGGAGATTTGTTATTTTCATAAAATGTGTACTGTAGATACTATTTCCATCCCGGGAAAAAAAAGCGGTCATTCTTGGTGTTCAGATGGCCGTGTCAAACGAGTGGGAGCTGCTTTTCACACATGACAGGTTCTTGACACCACTACAGACGAGTGGGTGAACATCAGAGATGGCGAGAATATGGTTAATACACACATTCATTGTTCCAACTTTATTTCAGTGCTACAGAAATAGCACCTCTGCTCTATGTGTTTTTGCATCTGAGTTGAAGTGCGGGTTTATTTGAGTCATATGCTCCTATGCCATTACAAGCTTCTAGTACATTAGGGGATGAAATTCCTTTGCAAAGGGCATATAACTGTAGAATGACAGTTGACAGTGGTGATGTGGGACACAGCAACATATCAAAATCGCTTTTAAAGTATCTCAAATGTAGGCTACTGTTATCTGTACTTTTAAATATACACAATAGCAATTTTCCCACGATGCTGTGGGACATCAGACTGATCATTACCCAGAATTCCATTTGATTCACTACATCGTTAGTGACATGGTATCTCTGTGATCATATTATCACATTCCCTACCTCAAATATAATTAACTTCCAAGACATTTCCGGCAAGTTAAAGCTAATTACCCATACGACTCTAATATTGTACATCTTATCTGAAATAGATTGGTCAATAATTGTTATAGATAACACTAATCCTTATAATAACAATAATCATTAAAAATATATTCTTTGAGGGTTTGCCATTATAATGTTTTAGAAACACCATTATACTCTGACTTAATTTTTGTGCAGTTCACCATGACGTGCTAGTATATATTTCTGCTTCTGATGTGCGTTAGTCTCCGGAACATCTTTTATACTTTTCAAGGCAGCAAGATTTGTGTTCACCAGCACATAACATTTTTAAACGCAACCCCACGAACCCTCGCCAAATCACAAGATCATTCCAAGCACACTTCGATGCAGGTAAAGGTATCTGCGTTAATAATTCACAACATTTGTTTTTAGCCTGCGAAGAGCAGCAGATGGCCAAGTTCGACCACCTCGGACCACATCAGGTAAGATTGCCGCCACACCGGCCAGACGACGGGATGACCTCCAGACGATCTCATGGGTGTCGTTCTTTCCAGGACAAGTGACTCTGACACGAGACCTGAGATGACAGCTTCACAGAACAATGTCACACACAACTCTATAGCTGTGTGCCTCTCAAAATGGAGGTCAGGCCTCCCGAGATGGTTTATTTTTCTTTATTTTTCTTTAGTTTTCTTTGCAAAGGGATCATTTTAAGTTTTTGAATAATTAATAATTCATAATTTGATAGCTTAAATTTATATTTGATCTAATAATATTTTCCTTAATGGTGCTGACAGTTCTATATGTTTTGTATCCTCACAAGTGCTTGAGTCTGTGTTTACATTCATACAGGGAACGGTACGTGTGCATTGCGTGCATCAGAAACATTACATAATTACGTTACCTAACTGACTAATGCTGACTGTAGGTCCCTGTAAGTGAGGGTAATAGATTTTCATTGGCTGTTTGCATTGTCACTCAAAATACTGAAGAATTATTCCGGGAAAATGCTGGAATGGTTATTTATTATTAATTTCAGTCTGTTTCCGTTTTCCGTTTATTTAACATTTGTATATGACCTAAAACCCGGGTATATTGGTTTCTCAACAAATTCCTCCACGGCTTTTGTGGGTGAGTTGTGCAGCCGTGCATGTCAGTCAATATATCTCTCCTGTCAAGAAGGCGAGTGTTGATAGACTTTACGGCATCTGAAGGTGGGCTCTGCGAGGCTATGACAACTAAGCCTCAACCCTTCGCATGATGTGTGTCAGAGCTGGATAAATGTATGGCTAAAATGTTTTTTTCTAAAGAGTTATAATAAAAAGTCCAATCCCCGTACAGTTGTCATGGATACTAGCTATAGAGACAAATAACTTTTTTTTTAAACCAGGCTGTAAACACATTTTTTGTTTGCTGTAAAGTTGGCCTTTTTAACATTGGAGTCTAAGAGTATTGACTCCCTTTTGCAGCCAGCCTCAAGTGGCCATTCGAGGAACTGCAGGGCTGAGAAGGGCTTGGCACGCCTTCTCAGCCCTGGAGGTTCTCCCTTGGATGAGACAGGGCTGCTTACGATGTGTGCGACGTGTCCTTGACACTATTGTTTTGTATCGACATGCGCTGTGGCCGTGTAAGGAAAGCATCCCGCCATGTTAATGAAGGAGCGTTCATCTACTGCGATGGTTTGATAAAGTGGCAAGCGATCGCGCCAGCTTCACTAATGGATTAGAATTTAATATGGAGCCCCCCCCCTACTTATTTTTTGTGTTAAAACCAGCATCCCTTTGGAGGATCCTTGGCAAGACGTAGTTGTGGTAAACAAACGAAATACGGAGCAGTCACTGTCTCGTCATCGATTCCCTGCTGAGGTTTTGTCAACTCTCCCCACACTCTCTCTCTGTTAACTCTCTCTCTATATATATATGTTAACTCTCTGTATGTTAGCTCTCTCTCTCATCTCTCTCTCTCTATGTTAACTCTCTGTATGCTTTCTCCATCTCTCTCTCTCTCTCTCTCTCTGTGCCGTTCTCCATGAAAGGGGAGTGATTGATTTGCTTCCCCCTGGGATGAATATGAGCCGCCGGCTCATTAAAATGGCCGCTGCCACTTCCTCAGAGCAGGTTACATCATTTCCGAATCATTTCAGAGTCTTAGCGACACGGAGCTCTATGAAGGACGGTGTTGACGGTGTGTAAAAGTGGCAGAGACCCCTGTAAAGATAAACCAGATTAAGTGACGGCAGTTGACTAGAATAAAGGTGGAGCTTGAATTTGATTCATATTTTGCCTCACATCCACACACCGATGGAGATCGCTGCCATGCCTGGTGCGACCAACCACCGGGAGCAGTTAGGGGGTCTTGCTTAAGGACGCTTACGGGTAGGTCAACAAGGCTGGGACAGTGATGCGTGGTGCGGTCTGCACCACTTTGTTTGTGTTCCTAGGGTAGAAACACAACTACTATGCTGTTTTATCCAACCTAGTTACAGTAACTATAGGTTGGACAGGTGACAAGGGCGGGGCTTGTGATCAGTCAATTGTTTGTCATTGTGTTTGACCATTGCTGCGTGTTTAAACACGCCATGGAAACGCTAACCCAATGATCACTAAATGTACTGTAGCTATGGTCTCAAGACACTTTAAAATAACGTCCTTTTAAAAGACCAGTGTTCCGTCCTAGGGTTACACACACACACACACACACAGTCCTCTGGAGATGAGAACAGGCATTCTACTGCAAGGAGACACTATCACAAGTGTTTATTTTAAGACTGGTTGAATAATATATTGGCCACAGAGGCAGGGAAAATAATTACCGCTAGTTTTAAAGACGCCATCGTTACATGACTAACGTGGGCGCGGATAGACTCCCGTATCGCATCTATCTATAAACCGATGGCAAAGGTTCACTTTTACCCTCAACATCATCATCTAGAGCAAGCAGAAGCTCAATCAGTTCTCTGACTTTTGACATGAATGCACACCACCAACAATACAATCAATGCACACTGCACGACTATGTTTCCAGAACTTCTGACCGAGCTCACTGTTTATGTATTGTATTTTTAAATGTGCATGTGCCTACAGTGGGCAGGATAGTGTTATGGGAACTCAAATGAGCACGGCCCATATTGCGCACACTGTTTATATGCATAATAGGATAACAAAGGATGAAGGAGCATATTTGCATATCACACACTGAGGCTGGGCAGGGTTAGTTATTCTCAAGAAGCCTTGCTAACTTCAAGCTCAAAACGACATCCCTCCGCCTCACACATTGAAATGCATTGTGAAGCAAAGCGTAGTGATACGGCTTTGTTGCTACGAGCGATGTTCCTATTTACGGAGCCAGGGCTGTGTAGAAGTATCATATACTTTTTTCTACACTATTTCTACAGTATTCTAGTGAAATGCGATGACATATTTGATGAATTTAACAGTGTATTAGCTTACATTTAGCTTGCAATAGCTAACTGGACCTTTAAGTGATTGCGTGGTTCTGTAGTGCATCCTCACACACATGCATGTCAACCGATGTCCACCTGGTAAACCTTCTGATGCTCAAAATAACACGCACAAAATAAATATCACCTTGTTATAATTAATCAATGCATGCGAGTGTGGGGGTTTACAGTATAAAGTTGGAGCTTGACTTTGAAGTAGAACACAGTTCTCTGTCCCCTGGAACACTCTATTTTTAAATATTATAATTAAGCACCGTAATAACTAAAAGCTGTTCTTGTAAGCACCGGTGATTTACACGGGATTTGCACGCCAAGACATTTTTTCGTAATTATTCATAATTATTTAATAGAATATATTGAGATAAAGATAATCATTTTTTTAAATACACAGAATGAATCTAGCAGTTCACTCAGCAGCCGTCAAACATGATGCATGGGCTCAACATTTGGCCTCCTTGGCAGGCCGATTACACCCGTCACAGCATTTGCAATTGTCATGTTCAATTCCACGACGTGTCATTCATGGCTCAGCACTGCTCCAGCAAACCAGCCGGCAGCATCGCTCCAGTGAGACTGGTGGGACCACCCACACAGACAGAAAGACAGGCAGGCAGACAGGCAGGCAGGCAGACAGGCAGACAGACAGGCGGACAGGCGGGCAGGCGGACAGGCAGGCAGGTCGACAGACAGACAGACAGGTCGACAGGCAGACAGACAGGCGGACAGGCTGCAGACGGATAGACACAGACAGACAGGCAGACAGACAGACAGGCAGACAGACAGGTGGACAGGCAGGCAGGCAGGCAGACAGGCAGGCAGACAGACAAACAGACAAACAGACAGGCAGGTAGACAGAAATACAGACAGACAGACAGGCGTCCAATGTCACCTTTGGAGTGCCTTCTGCTTCTGGTACATTTATCACAGGGCTTCATCCTGATATGTGAACTCTATCAAAACAAGACAACCCCCTTCAATGCAATAGGGTGCTCCCTCAGAAGCTCCGCCCCCAACATTGAGACACGCATTGCGATGGCTGGGAAGTTATTGACAGTTATTAAGCCAATTCGGTGTAATGAAATCTTGCACATCCGTAGTGGAATTTCAAACTGGTGATAAAATGCTTTTAAGCCTTGTTTTGCGGCAAAATCACAAAAACGTTTTAGAATGTTTTTTTTTTTTTTATCAGATTCGACTCACGATTGTATATACGTGCAATTCTTATGTTCCAATGATCACTGGAAAAAAAATGGTTATGGCTCTCTCCCTATTAATGCCATTGAGTACTTTCTAAATAAAAGTCCGAAAGATAAAAGATTGTTTCAGAGTGGCGAGACTTGCCTATTAGGACTATGCTATAACTTTAATTAACTTATTGTATCTGTCACAATTCATCTGGGGTGATGCAGTGTATTTGAATACAGCTGCTACCAAAGATGTATCCAGCCAAGCTGATTGGTTATCAGATACCCTCCACTACTGTCTGGTGATCACTTTTCATTGGTCAGAGTCAAATCCACACATCCGCCACTTTCATGAGTGACAGGGAGTGTTTATCGAATCACGATGTCGCTGGTAATTTATTTAATGACAAAAATGGCCGACGCCCAGACCTCTCCCAATACGGATGCAGTCTCCGTATGGGAGGGGTTTAAAGGGTCAAGGACCCCTCACAAGTGGCATTTCCACAGGCCATGCTATCGGGGGAAGACAGCAATCGCATGGTTATTGTATCTGGCAAGGAAATGTTGAGAGTGTCTTCTACAAAGCCACTGCATCAATTTGGTTAAGTGTTAAGTGTCCTTGGGCCCTGTGAGGACTATTGAGAAGCATATACATTAAATATGTATCTATGTAGGCTGGAAGTGAATGTGGATTATTGTTGAACACAAACGTAGTCGTTGTTACCAGGATTCATGTGCAAATTACTTGCAAATGTTAATCATTATGGAAAAATATTGTTAATATGCGGAACGCCATCCAATTAAAAACACCTCTCCCTTTATTTATAGGATAGAAGCGCCGCCTCCTGACATTGGAAACACGTTGCCAAGGCTGGAGTAGTGCTGTGTGGTGCGGTCTGCACCACTGTGTTTGTGTTACCATTTACAGAGCCAGGGCTGTGTAGCAACACCAGATTATATTTTCAGCGCACACACACAGAGCAAATAGAAAATCTGCAATAGTATGTGTGTGCAGTCAAATGTGTTGTGTATTACAACAAAAGAGAGATAAATAAATAAATACATTAATTAATTAAATACCATTTTGGTCATCGATAACTACCACCAGAGCTCAAATAACACAAATGCCTCTTGGCAGAGTAACGTGACTGATATAAATCTTTAAGTTTCTATAATAAAAACAATGTATTTTCTCTGTACACGTGAATATAGTGTGACAAACACTGAATACAAAAACTGAATCTCAGTTTTCAAAGCTATAAAGAAAGTCAGTCATTCACGTTTGTTATCTGAGTATTGCAGAAGTAACCCGACTGTACAAAATAATATATAAATATATACAAACAAAAGCCTCCATGTTGTGGAACACTATTTGAAGTTATAAATGGTAATTTTGAGCACCATTCTGCCTAAAAAACATCTTACCGTCTGCGGTGAGGACTTAGTAGGGTAATCGTCAACACTGCTGTGATCTCAGCTGACATGCCCGCATGTACCTGTTGAGAGAGAGGGTGAGGAAGACCTGTTGAGGGGGGTTAAATGGAAACCTTGCCTGCATATGAATATCGTTTTAGATTATTGATCATTTATCCTTGGTGATGGTGGTGTGTGTGTGTGAGAGTGGGGTGGGGGGGTGTCGAGCAAGAGAGAGAGAGACTTTACTTACCAGATAGCAAATTGATAATGGATGACCTTTACACGCTACAACCCCCATCCCCTCCCACATTGTCCACGGATCAGCGCCCAGATGGCAGCCCCTCTCCTCCCCGCGTCGGCCCATAAGCGCCAAGGGCTTTGCAAAGTGTGAGGGCCGACCGCCGTAATCTCACCCCCGCGGCCCGTGAACACTCGGCCGGGTTAATGCGGCGGCGATGGCATTAACCCGGTTGACGGGTACAGTATGAGCATGCAGAATGGCGCCCTGCCCGCTTCCTCCCCAGGTGCCGCGAGGGCCTGCGGGGAAATCTAAAGTGCGAAGCGCCGCTTAGCAGAATGGCAGAGTGGGCTTTTTGTTATTGATGAATGATCTCCCTCCGAGGACATAGCGAGAGAGAGGGAGAGAGAGAGAAAAAGAGAGGGAGGGAGAGAGAGAGAGAGAGAGAGAGAGAGAGAGAGGAATAGGTCGGTAATAGACAGAGTTCCCCTTATTAGCAGTCGCGGGCGCTGTCGTACGTGGAGATCAGAGGGTACTGATGGCTTCTACGGGGGAATTTATTTGCCTCAGCCACATGCGTGCGTTACGACAGGATTTCTTAATCCTGTAAACACACAATCCGCTCGTCACACACCGCGTTGGGTAGGTTACTTTTTAAATGTAATCCGTTACAGTTACTCGTTACCACACACAAATTATAATCAGTAACGTCATTTTTTGATTACCTACATTTAGCAACATGATCAGATTACTTTCCATTACTTCTAAATTACTTCTAGTAATTCTAGACTACACGCCTAAACATTGTTCATTGAGATGCCATCCAAAGCAATTTACTGCGTTGGCGCACGTGAATCAGGTTAAAGTAGGACTACAGTTCAATTATTGATTGCCGTTATTGAAAGGTGAATAAGAGATCAGCCGATGGTCTTATTGTATATATCTTTCTTTCTGCAAATGTCCATGTGAAACATTTAACGAAGGGGAACTATGAGGCCATGCCCAACCCCTGAAAAACAACCCCACACCATAATCACCCCTCCAGTAAACTTTACACTTGGCACAAGTAACGTTCTCCTGGCAATCGCCAAATCCAGACTCGACCATCAGATTGCCAGACAGAGTGATTTGTCATTTCAGAGAACACATCTCCACTGCTCTAGTTTCCAGCGGCGGTGTGCTTTACACGACTGCATCCAACACTTTGCATTGCACTTGGTGATGTAAGGCTTGGATGCAGCTGCTTGGCATTGGAAACCCATTCCATGAAGCTCTCTACGCACTGTTCTTGAGCTAATATGAAGGCCACATGATGTTTGGAGGTCTGTAGCTATTGACTCTGCAGAAAGTTGGCAACTTCTGTGCACTGTGCGCCTCAGCATGTGCTGACCCTGCTCTGTGATTTTATGTGGACTACCACTTCGTGGCTGAGTTTCTGTTGTTTCAAATCACTTCCACTTTGTTGTAATACCACTAACAGTTGACTGTGGAATATTTCGTAGTAAGGACATTTCACGAATAGATTTATTGCACAGGTGGCAACCTATCACAGTACCACGCTTGAATTCAGTGAGCTCCTGAGAGCGACCCATTCTTTTATGAAGCAGTCTGCATGCCTAGGTGCTTGATTGGAAGATATTGAAACACCTGAGTTCAATGATTCGGTGGGTTTTTTGGCAATATTATGTATATAAATTATTTTTTTGGTAATTATTAGTCAATAAATAAATGCACATATTTACATTTACAATTTATTTCATATTCTACTTTTAGTATTTGCAGCTAACTTCTGGGAACTATTTTGAGGCTCCACAATCCACCATTACTGTGAAAAAATTGTCCATTGGAGTGAACGGAGATGACGCAACTCTCTCTTTACCTGGCTCTGGTCTGTCCACACTCTATTGGTGTTAATAGTTGTTGCCTCCTACCTCTGGTTTATGTTAAAACTACTGAACGGCGTGGAACCAATCGGTGTTGCTTCAACTGTTTCGAGTATCTAGCTCTACCACCATTTAGAAACACGCTTGACTTCAACGTTACCTCACTACCTCCACCGTGATTGGTCCTCCAGCAGGGTGGCTGTGAAGACGCTAATGCGAACGGGGTCTCCAGACGATGATCTCAGGAAAAACACAGAGCAAGAGTCGAGCGGAGCCAGACTACGGCTACACTACGATAGCATTCTGAACAACAGCAGCAAATGGATGGACATGGTCAGAAAAAGATCTGACAATCTGGAATTTGCCAGAATTATCTCAGCAAAGTCAAACAGAGCATATAGGGTGAGCAGCAGAAAGACACAACACATTAGAATATCGATAGATCGATTAAAAAAATGTGTGTCTGCTTTAAAATGAATCCGTTTAAGTTTGAGTTTTGAATAAATAATCGGCTTCTCGCTTCCCGCCTGTCTTTCAATGTCAAGTGAGCTGTCAGAACAGTGCCTTGGCGATAATGCAGGTAGACTGAGACAAGCGTCAGGCCCACAAGCAACCCCCCCCCCCCAGACACACACACGCGGAATAGCCTATTTCCAACATGTTTGTGTCGTCAGTGGTTTTGTCTCCGGCTGATGCAACGTTGACATGGAGTGGTGGGTGACACATGCCAAATGACGAGACGGACGAGATCCAGCCTTTGACGTGACACTGGAAAATAACTGCCACGCCCACGGCGAGCATATACGCTTACATTGTTGGGGTTCGCAATAGCTGCCACTGTCACTCTCTCTCTCTCTCTCTCTGCCTCATCTCTCTCTCTCTCTCTCTCTCCCTCATCTCTCTATCTCCGCCTTCTCCGGGTGTTGCTTGTTTCCATGTGAAATGTAGGATATAGGCTGTAAAGCCCTTTGAGGCGGCAATGTGTTTAAGAGCTATAAGAATATACTTGATTTGACTAACTCTCCCTCCCCTCCCTCTCTCTCTCTCTCTCTCTCTCCCCCTCTCTTCCGCTCTCTCAGACCCCACGCTGGCACGGGCTGCGCCCCTTGTTCCTCGGCGTGTTGCCAAGGCGACAAGGTTCAGAGCAGCGGGATGTATGACAATCAGTCATAAATAACGACTTGACAAATCTGTCTGTATCTGCCGATACGACATTCATGAGACTGTATCCATCTACAGACACATGGTCATATTGTGAAGGGACATGCTTAGATGGTATTCACCTGCAGTGATCTCTCGGTGTCTTTGAGCAGCAATTTCGTCTACAGTACAGAAATTCTTAAAGGTATGATCAGTCATTATTGCTAACTTCGAGCTCAAATCAAACCAGTAATATCAGCAATGTATTATCTTACAGTACTTACATTTAGCTTGCAATGGCTGACTATACTTTTAAGGTCCCTGCATACTACCAAATGCGTCCCCTTCCGTCGACGGGGTCCTCTTCAGCAGGGGTGGGGCTCCCGCTGCCTCCCCCTGCCGGCTCTATCACCATGAGGGCGTGCGGTAGTCCCCGGGGCGTGTGACCGGTTTCGTCGGGGCGGGTTTTGTCCCTCTTCCTTGGGGGTGGTCGTCTCGGGGGGTGGGGCCGCCGACTCACGGGGCCCGGGGGATGCTGGCTCTGCCCGCACTTGGGTGGGGAGGTGACGTCTGGCTGGGTTGGGTGGCTGTCGTTCCTGGTTCTCCCATGTTATCTCTCCCTGGCCGTGGGGGGCTTTCCCGCACGGTTATCTGCTACTCTCCCTAGAGAAGGGCATGGCTGTCCCCGAGACGGGGTCTCGGGTCCTTTGCGCTACAGGGGGTCGCGGAAGGGCCTGGATTCTGAGGTTCTTGCCGGTCTGATGCTGGGGTCGGTGCGGCACGGTTGTGAAATTCCACCCTCATTAACGACTACATTTTGTGACAGGCTTATGCACGTACACATGCACAAATATACTGTATATACATACACACACACACGGCCTCACACGCACACATCACCGCACACACAGACACATACACAAATAAATGTAGGCTGTTCGTGGTTATCACATGAAGAACTATTCTTTATAGTCATTAAGTCATTTATTTAAATGAATGGTTATTATTTTAGTGCTCGTGGCTGTGCAGTTT
>JAODLL010000012.1:1476709-1484781 GCA_026546735.1 Forbesichthys agassizii
AAAGCGATAATACAAATAATATATATGAGAATGACTTGGAGATTATTGATCTTCTTGACAGGTGATTGACACCAGTGTTGACAAATGAGAGAAAGACATAAAGAGCAGCCAGGAACTCCTGGATGCTCAGATGGACAAAGCAGAAGACCTTGTTCTGGTACAGGCCACACTTCTTCTTAATGATCTGTGTGAACACTCCTGAGTACATTGAGGCTGCTGTGGGGTCAATGCCACATGCTGCCAGGTCTGATTCATAGAAGATCAGGTTGCCTTTCTCCAGCTGATCATAAGCCAGTTTTCCCAGACATGTAATCATCTGCCTGCTCTCTTCATTCCAGTGTGGTTCTGTCCCAGTTCTCCCATGATACTTCACATTCCACTGTTTGGTCTGAACAACCAAGAGGTGTATGTACATGTCAGTCAGGGTGTTGGGCATCTCTCCTGTCTGGTTTGTGTTCATCACATGGTCCAGAACTGTAGCAGTGATCCAGCAGAAGACTGGGATGTGACACATGATGTGGAGGCTTCGTGACTTCTTGATGTGAGAGATGATTCTGCTGGCCTGGGCCTTATCTGTGAATCTCTTCCTGAAGTACTCCTCCTTCTGGGGGTCAGTGAACCCTCTGACCTCTATTACCCTTTCAACACACTCTGGAGGGATCTGATTGGCTGCTGCAGGTCGTGTGGTTATCCAGAGGTGGGCAGAAGGAAGCAGGTTGCCTCTGATGAGGTTTGTCAGCAAGATGTCTACTGTGGTGGACTCTGTGATGTCAGTCAATACCTTGTTCTGGAAGTCCAGAGGAAGTCTACACTCATCCAGACCATCCAAGATTATCAGAACTTTGAACTCATCATAGTTGAGGATTCCTGCTTCTTTATCATCAGTAAAGAAGTGATAAAGAAGTTCCACCAAACTGAACTTTTCATCTATAAGCCTATTCAACTCTCTGAAGGTGAATGGAAATATGAAGTGTATGTCCTGGTTGGTTTTGTCTTCAGCCCAGTCCAGAGTGAACTTCTGTGTTAAGATTGTTTTACCGATGCCAGCCACACCTTTAGTCATCAATCTCCTTATTTTTTTATTTTGTCCAGGTAAAGGTTTCAAGATGTCTTCAAGCTTAATGAAAGTTTCTTCTTTGGCAGTTTTTTTCCTGGAAGCTCTTTCAATCTGTCTGACCTCATGTTCGTTGTTGAGGTCTCCACTCCCTCCCTCTGTGATGTAGAGCTCTGTGTAGACCTGGTTCAGAGAGGTTGACTGTCCATGTTCAGCACCACCCTCAAAAAAACACTCAGTACTGTCCTTAATACTGGATTTGAGCCTCTGGCACACAACATGGGACAAATCCCCTGCAAAGGAAGTAGAAGATTATATTGGTTATATTTGAAAAATAAATATTTCCTGCTAATTGTATAGTTTCTGGTGGGATATGAAGCACACACAGTATTCTGTGAGGATGAGGTGTTACTACTTTACCCATTTACACCTGGCACTAAAATGCATTTTAGGTGATCGGATTGCATTATGATGCGATCTGATTGTGTGCAAGATGCAATGAGGCAGGGATGCATTGTGACCACATTAAACACAAGTGTGAAAGCAATTGCGTTGTAAATCCACCCACGTACACTATATGGGTGGAGATTTGTTGTTGTGCATGTATGCCAAGCCATTTAAACATTCATACGTTTCTAGTTCAAACTCCTATTCCTTATATTAACTTTCTGCGTTGTTGAAATCAAAACTCTTGATAATAAGAATCCGTAATGTTGATATAAAGAATGTTCCCTACATTGTACCTACTACGACTACTTACGTTTATCTCACCCTATCAGAATGTTTAACATCTGGTGAGAACTGAAACGTACGTTGTACGCTGAGCTTGTGAGATCAGGATGGTTTTACAGGGCTAGGATTGTACATATATAAATGTTTAAAACCTCCTAAAACTTGAATAATATCAGCATATCCCACGTCATTGTAGAATGCTACCTACAAAATAATGCCTAATTCGGAATATCCAAAAATAGTAGGTTGTTGGAAAGGACCACCTCTTTAGTCTTGCAAGGATCCTGGAGTATGGGAGTATGCCCTTCCGGTCTACATGTGTTTTGTGAAAAGAGGTTTGTGGTCCCCTGCTGGATCTGCTGCCCCCGCGACATAACCTCAGATAAGCGAATGAGGATGGATGGAATAAGTTGTTTACATGGCCCCTATAACATTCTGCATATCGCCATAGTCTGAATAATGGAAGAGTAATGTAAAGGTAGCCTGCTTGCTGCTGAGTGGTGGATGATGTACCTGTTGGGCTCTGGGATCCTGGCTTTGGTTGGTAAAAGTCCAATCTCTGACAGATGACACCTGGAACCTCTGACAAAACACCAGCAGAAGACAACAAGTAATCATTGAAATGCCTTCAATTTATTAATTTCAATTAAACTGAATTAAATCACAGGACACAATTGCTGTTGGTTTGATTAAGTATGAGCTTCATTCAATGTCTTTTTTGTAAGGCAGCATTTATCATTTGCATCAAAGCTACCAAAATTCGATAACCATAAAGGTGTTAAAAAGTTGTGATTTATAGTGTAATTTGATAGTCTCATTTATGATATATACAGCAGCTGCAGTCAACAGCTTTTTCTAATATTTTGGCTCAAAAAAGGTTATCTTGGAAATGGTCTAAAAAAATGTTCCATCACACAAGCAGAGCAATGCACGCAAAGAGCTAGCACACACACACAAATGTAGTGAGGAGCAATGGATTGAGCAGAATTTTAGAACCTCTCACATGAATTCCAGTAACATCTATGAGCAATATCAATCAGGTTTCCGGGCCCAACACAGCACAGAAACCGCTCTTATAAAGTGACTTACAGCTCGCTGCTGTTAATGGGGCCTGTTCTATTTTAATCTTGCTAGATTTAAATTCTGGATTTAATACTATAGATCACAACATTCTCATCCGTCACCTTGAACATTGGGTTGGTTTGAAAGGCACTGTTTTTGCCTGGTTCTGCTCCTATCGCACCAACAGATCAAGCTCTGCTGATGGGAGAATTATGGTCTTTCCCAACCCTCTTACGTGGTGTTCCCCAAGGGTCAGTTCTTGGTCCTCTACAGTTTTCCATTTACATGTTGGGCCAAATAATTCATAAATACAATAATAACTTCCACTGCTATGCAGACGATACTCAACTGTATGTTCCACTAAACTGGTTCTGTCTGATATGGCACAAATATCTCATCTCCAACTTGTCCACAACTTGGCCACTAGACTTCTGATAAATTCAAAGTGACAGGACACTCAAATGACACCTATCCTTGCAACATTACACTGGCTACCTTTTCTTAGTTACTTCTAGACCAAAATGACCTTGCCACAAGAGGTACATGATGTGGACCATGTACCTCTTCTGGTCTGGGGTTCTGGTTCTGGTTGGTACAGCTGGATCCAGTCCCGTTCAGACAGTTTGGGGAAGGTTTCCTTCAGATCCTTATCTTTTCTAAGCAGAGTTGTCAAACTCTCACATGCCAGCTCTCCTTTGTTCAACAGAAGATCCAGGAGGTTTGCTACTTGTTTATCAACCTAAAATGACATCAATATGACCGTTAATAAAACCACATCAGACTACATTATTCTACATGAAACTATATAACCATACATACCATGTAACATATTTACCTTTAGTTTGTTGTACTCATTTTGCGTAATTACATCATTCTCATGAACTTTATTGAGAATTAATTTAAAATCAAACAGGATATTTTCCAGAAAAGTCTTATTTCTTTTCACCAACTGCGTATGCGTCATTGGTCTCTTCACATCTGGACCGACTTGTTCATTGGTCATGTCTGCCGGCCGCTTCATTCTGATTGGTCAGCAGGTCTACTACATTGAGATAAGGAGACGAAGGACAGAGGTTTTGGTAGAAAAGTAAATCAACGTCAAGTTTATTTAAACATTACTTTTAAAACAACCGTAGTTGACTAAAGTGCTTCACAAGAGAAGGTAGAAAACCTAAATTGCACAAAATGAAGTTTCAAAAAAAGCAAATAAAGAAATAACAATGGAAGGATATTCCAGGGTTGGGGGCCGCTACTGCAAAGGTCTGTCCCCTCTGGTTGAGCCTGGCTCTTGGAGCATCCAGTTGAAACTGGACCAAACCATGTGATTAAGGTATCATTATTCAAAACTCTTAATATGGAATATGGAATACAGCAAATCCTATGTTCAAAACTAACCCAAGGTAAGGCTAGTCCTTCTGGAGAACGCTTGCTAAACTGACTCAAATCATAAAAATGCCTCTCCTTTCAATGCCATACGGTGCTCCCTCAGAAGAGTCATCCCACATACTGGAAACAGATCGCAAAGGCTATTATGTTGTTGTTGTTGTGTGCAGGTATGCACCACTTTTGTTTGTGTTCCTATTTCGGAGTCATTGCCAAGTAGAAGTACCATATTATTTGTTATGGTAAGCAAGAGTATTGCAAGGTGACATTTAGTTAATTTGACAAAGTGTATTAGCTTACATTTGTTATCTATACCTTTAATTGTAAATTTCCTATTGCAGATGAATATCTTGTCAGACATTAATGGGGAAAAAGGAACTTTGACAGAACACCAACAAACGTTCTAAAATAGTTATTGAACAAAATGGTTAATTGAAAGGCGGTATCTACATTCATCAATATTCATAATGCTTGTGGAAGCATCTTACCAGGTCACGTGATCAGATCAGGCCAAATAAACGGTATGCCCTCGTCTGCATCACCTTTTCAAAGTGCACAAACACACAGGACGATGTCAAGAGCATGAATATACTCAAAATAAACCATTAAAAACATTTAAATTATTTAAATTATTGGTTTACCTCCGTTTTTCCAGCAGATGGCAGCACTGTTTAGCATATATAACAAGCCTTTATTCAAATCTCGGTGCTTGTCGAGTTAAGTGTGTAGTTATTAAAACCACCAATAGAGGTCAGTGTTGTAAACTATATAGGGTTGGTTACTTTTTAAATGTAATCTGTTAGTTACTAGTTACCAGACTAAAATTATAATCAGTAACGTAATTTTGGGATTACCTATATTTGGCAATTTACTTTTAGATTACTTATTAAACATTGTTCTTTGAAATGCCATATAAAGCTATTTACTGCGTTTCCTTGCCAAATCATTATATTTTTGTGACTATGTATGTTCCTCAGGGATCAGATTAAAGTAGGATTTCCATTTAAATAATTTATTGTCGATTGTTTTATGAATTTTCTTTTTGCAAACTTCCCTTTTAAATTTTAAAGTAGTCCTAGAATTAATCACATTCTTTTTAAAAACCTGTAATCTGCTTTCACTATTTAGCTGGTAACTAATGGATTAGTCAGTTGTTTGTAAGTTACAAGTAACTAATTACATGTAATCAGTACTTGCCAATCCTGAACACATTCTTACAAGTTCAGTATTGTGCTGATGAGGATGGTGATTAGTTTGTTTTACTCAGTTAATTTAATGGGCTGAGGCGAGAAGACTGTCAGTTATTTCAGACAACATATGAATATTCTGCCTCTGACAGTTTCTCATTTGAAGGCCTGCACCAAAAACGTGGTCTCTCATTTTAAAGTAAATGTGTTTCACGCGTATAAATATGCACCTTCTGACATTTAATTTGAAATGAGTGGCTTAACAAGATAAGCGACACAGCATCATGTGAACTCACAACATGAAAACAGGTTTCATCAAACAGCTGCTTCTAGAGAAATGAGCACACTTGTTCGTGTAAGAACTGTTTGACAGGTGGTGGTTTATACTTTTATAGGCGCATACACATTTAGGTTAGATTCCTGTATGGCTCTCAGATGGAATGAGAACAATCCAGAATTTACTAATTTTCACCATGACCGTTAAGTTGACATTTATTTTAACAGAATTTCCTATATGAAGAATATGTAGGGTATTGTATGTGTATGCTTCCTGCAGAACCTATTGCATCTAGTATTTAACATTAACATACATTTAATTTATGCCATTCATGCTTTTATTTCCTTAAACTCTAAATGAGAAAGAAATTTAATATACATGACGCACATTAAACATTCGTTCAAAACATTGGAAATGGCATTTCATATAAATATGCGTTTCACCTATTTAATAATTCTGTGATATGACAAATATTACAATAAAATAATTTATCGTCATAATAATAAAGGACATAAGATAATGTACCATGCATCATGAATATGCAAAATGTTAACATGCCATATATACACACAAAAAAGTTTTATCTACACTTACTGTGAATTAATATTAAGGTAGATAAGTAGGCTATATCTTTACTTCCTTACAGGAAAAAAAAGAGGTTAATTTAAAGACAAAAATACCTTTATGTGATTATTGGTCATTAGTCCTAGTGTGTGCGTGTGCTGGGACCTTACCTGCTGGTGTGAGGATCTGCTCAGCTCAACAAACCTACTTTTATCTGGAGACTTAGTGGGAGAAGACTCAGCTTGAGACCTGTCCTAACAACTTCGCTGTAAGAAAACAAAACATGTAGGGAATGTTTCTAACTAGTCTTATCAGTGGGTAGAACTAGTTGTGTTCCAGAGAAAGTATAATTGTCCAGGTGGCAGATGGAATGTAGCTTCACTGGAAACATTCAGTTGACGTACAGATACAACCGGTGCCAAGATGTAGCCCTGAGGTAAACCTCTGATGTCACTAAATCTCAGAATTCCATGTTGGAATCTCAGGTAAGGTTCCTTGTAAGATTCTTCCAAATAGTGCCGATTTCATATCAGTGCATTGGTTTCTCAAGACTGAGATGACCAGTCAGTGTTTACAGTAAGCACACATCTGTCCAGTTAGATGAGATGTAGACTGGAGTTCTGCATGCATGCACGCACAAGAGTCATTTTTGGTTATTGCGAGCACTCCCAAAGGTTAAACATGAATATGGAGACAATAAACCCATGATACACTATTGGTGCTGTATATTTTAATCAAAGATTAGACAGTTGAAGAACCATGGATGAGAGCCAAGCTACCAAAAAAAAAAAAAAAAGTCTAGTCAAGTGGAATTTTGCAAACTTTATAATTCCATCAAAATATGTGCAGGACTGCAAAGGCTCTGAACCAGAAGGTTACAAGACTATTGGCAGCAAACATCTGACAGCTCCTATAATTCATGACTGTGTGTGTGTGTGTGACCCACTTTATGAATCAAGACCCCATAAAGTCACTGTTGGCTTATTAATTGGGTTCAAACAGCCGCAACGCAGACAGCCGATGTGCAATTCTTCCCCAGGACAACAGAGGGCGCCTGCTCTCCTAACAGGCCATGCTGCAGATGTTGACGTTGGCCGCTTGGTGGGCCGTTACCCAGCAGCCACTGGGAGCACAACACAATATGAACATTAAATGGTGCGAGAGTCAAATTCACAAGAGATGGGACCGTGATCGCCATAGCGACACAGCTGTGGTGCAGGGGGCCAGCGGACTAACAGAGTTCGCTCGTTAAGCGTCCCCCAGGAGAGGAGGGGGGTAAAAAAGCCTCTGAATGAAAACTACCGTCCGGGTGGAGCCAGGAAACTGTCATCAGCCCAGAGGAGGGGCTTCACCCTCCAATGAGGAGAGATGGGAGGAGTCTGGTCTCTGGTGGGCGTGGTCATGGGTTTAGATGTTGAGTCAGATCTGGGTGGCGGGTGAGAAGGGGTCTCATGCCGTGTTCAGGAGATCCTGCATGGCCTTCTGCTGCATCTCGTTTAACGCCGACACACACTGCGTCCATAGTCCTCCCGACACCTAGGGGGCAGCGACAACACCGGCACGTTACACATGTTGTGTTATGCCACTTTCAACCACACGGGGGATCAAGGACAGATTAAGCAGCAATGATGGCAGATTAACTCCTGGGATAATGGCTAATGTTTCTCATAGATGCAGGAGTGTCGCCACCAGAGGGCAGCACACACACACCTGCACTCGGCCACCAGAGGGCAGCGCACACACACCTGCACTCGGCCACCAGAGGGCAGCGCACACACACCTGCACTCGGCCACCAGAGGGCAGCGCACACAC
>JAODLL010000012.1:1487271-1497485 GCA_026546735.1 Forbesichthys agassizii
TGGCTGCAGAGTGGCCACACTGGCCTCTTAAGGACTTTGACCGTACCAAGATGGCTGCAGAGTGGCCACACTGGCCTGCTAAGGAGGTGGGCAGTACTTACTATGAGCTGCACGATGAGCTGCAGCATCTGGTCAAACCAGGGCAGCACCTTCTCCTTGTAGCTGCTGAAGATTGAGTGCAGGATGTCCGACACCTTGGTCAGGATGTACACGTCATTCTCATCCTGCAACATAATTAAAGGCCCGTCATTCTCCTCAGAAGCTCCGCCCACACATGGAAACACATCACGAAGCCTACAGCATTGTTAAGTGTTGTTTGCCACTTTGTGTTCATTTTTTCCTGCACTCACAGAAGTAAGCTAGCCGACTGAGAGGAGATACTCTGAATTTGAAGGAAAAAAATCTAAGATAGTGTATTAGCTTACAACACATTTAATTGGCCTTACCACCATCTGCTTGCTTTGCCACACTGAACAGGCTCACACTTAATCAGTTTCAGTACTTTTAGTGGCTAGTCTGGGAAGGACTGTTACATTGCGGAGACCATCTAACAAGCTGTATTTTACCGACCTCGTCCTGCAGCGATTCCTCCACTTGTTCATCGTAGTCCTCGTCCTGACGCTTGGCTGCAGGAGAAACATCGGAGGTTAGTGAGCCAATAGTCTCAGCCTCTTCTTCAACACCAAGCCACAATTAACATAAGCTGATCATCTGATACATATTAGACAGCACTCTCGAAGTCATACGGTCAATTTCCATACATATAAGTATGCATCAGCCAGTGTCCTGTTAAGTGTTACAACAAATCCCTCATTCTAAGTTTAACGTTCAACGTCGAGTTCAGTTGTTGGTCGTTGTCCATGTCAATCAAAATACCTCACGCATGTCAAGTAGGCAGGTTTTAACAGTTAGCCAGTGCTGTGTCCCAGACTACACATGTGAAGGCTGGCTCTGCCAGACTCGTGGGCCAGTTAACAGGCTAGGCCTCATTACCTTGTCTGAGCTCCTGGTTCTTGAAGTGCTCCTCCAGCTTGGCCTTCAGGATCCCTCCCAGCTCCTCAAAGTGTTCGCTGTTCAGGCAGCCGTCGCCCATCAGCTCGATGCACTAAGACACACACACACGGGAGGGCTTTACTAGCCTGGTGTAACCAGATCATTCTTTATTCAACCAGGAGCTCTGTTAACCTGGTCAACAGGTTAGACACTTTTGGACAGCCTTTAACCAATCAGTGTTGCTACAACTGTACAAGTGTTGGTCTGCATCTGTGCGCGCTATAATTAACCTGGACACTATATAGCTCAATGCTCAGGTGAGACGTCTGCACACAAACTAATGATCTTGTGCAAATAAAAATCAATTCAGCAATTGGCTGACAATTATTGATATGAAACAAAAAAATATAAAGAAATCTGGTAAATCCATTGTAATCTATTTTGAGATGCTATCTACAATTATGCAAAAAACAAAAAGAACAGAATGAGAACATCAGTTAAAGACACTTGCATCCCAGGGGGACCCCACCACCAGCCCAGGGGGAGCGTTATGGTGCCTTACCTTGGCAAATGAGTGCATGACCTCCGAGAGTACGTCCGAGTCGGGCTCGGTGCCGATGGCCTTGATTAGGGCGTCGCACATGAAGTGCCACATCTGGGCTAGGTAGTCGGGCCCTCGCACCCGGGCACACTCCAGCAGCAGGGGCATAGACTCTGCTGCCGCCACGCGAACACGTAGGACGTCAAGGAGCCTTTTTCTGATGCTGTGGCCCCCCCTTGCTGCTACACACTGGTACTGCACCCACTCTGCTGCTATATACAGTACTTACTGTAACCCTACCTGCTGCTAAATACAGTACTTACTGTAACCCTGCCTGCTGCTATATACAGTACTTACTGTAACCCTGCCTGCTGCTATATACAGTACTTACTGTAAACCTACCTGCTGTTATATACAGTACTTACTGTAACCCTACCTCCTAAACACCTCCAAAGCATCAGGTTTAGTGTTACCTTCTAAACATCTCCAGACCATCAGGTCAGGGTTGGTAAAGGATATCATCGTGGAAGTAGAACTTGAGCAGAGGAACCATGAGCTTCACAACCTGCTCGGTGTACTCCACAAAACCCTCCTTCAGTTCTTTGGCATAACACACCTGAAACAGACACAGGTTAACTCTCCTACATCTGAATACCATGACACTGTCAACCATAACACGCCACTTTATCCACACATCCACCTGCTTAAGGCAGGGTCAGTCAGTCACTCAAGGACGCTTGCCAACTTCAACCTCAAACTCCCTCAAAAGCTCACATTGAAACGCATTGCGAAGGCTAGGGTATTGTGTGTGGTTTAGGCCACTTTGTTCATATTCCTATTTAAGGAGCCACGGTTGTGTGGAAGTACAACATGATTTTGTTCAGCACAGAACAGTAAAGAACCTAATGCAAGGAGACATTTAGTGAAAGTCTATTAGCTTACAATCACATATCATGCTTTAGGAAAACAGGTTGTTTTGTCAGTGGGCTGAAGCAAGACCTTCAGGTAAGGATCCACAGCCCAGACAAACCCATACACAAGCCATCTCTCACCAGCATCTGACAGGCTGTGGCCTTTTCTTCTAGGCCTGCTGTCTTGATGCCAAAGCTCTGCTGGTCTCCCAGGTTGACAAACTCCCAACCATCATCCTCTGAGATATTTTCCATGTCCTGGGCTGGAGAGAGAGCACACCGTTACCAGCCATCTGGCAGGGCGTAGAGGGGTATACCGTATACTCCCACACAGGCAAGTGTGGCCACTCTGCTGCCATCTTGGCAACCCAGGCAGTTATTAGGAAGACTGCACTTCCAATGGTCACCGGGACAAAATAACAGCATGCATATTAAATGTACATTTTAAGCATTAAAAACAGCATGCATATTAAATGTACATTTTAAGGATTAAAAACGGCATGCATATAAAATATAAATTTTAAACTTTAAAAACGGCATGCATATAAAATGCATTTTAAGCTTTAAAAACAGCATGTATATAAAATGTACATTTAACATTAATATTGCCTCTAGATGCATCCTTCTCTGAGAGACAGCTGCAGCGCTGAAAACAACATTAGATCAATATGCAGCACGTTTCACTTCAACAGTCCATCCCTCATGTTGCTTCATGCCTGCCTGAGGTGCACTTACTGTCCAACAGCGCCACCTCTGGCTTGATGGAGGCGGTCTTCATCAGCGGCCCCATCACCACGGGCAGGTACTGCTGGAACTCCTTACCCAGGATCTTGCACATGCGTGCCCATGCCGAGATCATGTACGAGATCTACACACACGTACGTATAATTAGCTTCACCGCCCACTGGGGCCAGAGAGACATGAGACACATTTATCTGCCATCGGCTCGTCCACCTGTGGATCGTCATCCTCCAGATCGTTGAAGTCTGTCTGGGTCTTCAGGAGCAGTTGCATGACGGCCGAGGCGTCCGGCATAAACTGGAAGAAAGACGTCACATACATTTTTTTTTACAAAGTACAGTCAGCTGTTGCAAGCTAACTAAGCCAATACTGTTCTCCAAATATCTCCGTGCATTCCGCTCTTACCGTTTCGTGCGTGTTGAACAAATGATCCGATACTTCTACACAGCTTTGACTTTACAAATTGCAACATACACTAAGTGGCTAACACCACTCGAGTCAACAAAGCAGCCTTAGTGATGCGGCGCTGCTAAGGGATATCGTTTTGATTTGAGCCTGAAGTTAGCAAGTATTGGAGAATAACTAACCATGCCTTTAACAGCTGTAGTGCCCCCTAGAGGGACAACACAACATCCATGGTAAGCAAACACCTGTCAACCTGCAGGAGCAGCTCCCCTATAGGGTCAACCGGTCACTTACAAATAAATTAAGTAAAAAATATAGAATTGATACATTATCGCACAACGTAATTAGGGATGGCACAGATACGATACTAAGATCGGAAATCGGTCCGATACTGACTGAAATAGCTGGATCGTATCGATGACAATTGGAAGGTTTTAACCGATCCATGGGACGAATAAAAATTATATTAATTTACACGCGTAGGTCTGCTGTCAAGAATCGACCATGTCCAACCTACCCAGGCCACACTATCAGCAGCACGTTTCTAACATGCATCTAAGTCCTAAAATAGAGATTAGCTGTCATTTACTTTGCAATTTAAAACTTAATAGAACACTAGAATCGGATCGGTACTCTGTATCAGTCGATCAGTCATTCCGTGCCCTGCCGGATTTAGTGACCCTTTCGAAACGTAGTATGTTAAAGCAGAAAAAGCATGAAAAAGTTTGATAGATCTATAAATAATATTTAGAAATATCTAGACATCAATTAACCTTAAAACGACGAGGCTGGTGTAGATAAAGTAGATACTATTCACAAGCTATTTGCAGAGCAAACCACCATCCATAGCTATCTAACCTTTTAGTAACCCTTTCAGAGCTGAAACACTTCGGGACCGACACATAAAGTGCACGAGAAATCACACACACACACTAATAGATTGTACATGATTTGAGGTGGTGCATGCGCACTTTCGTAAGGGTCACTGAATCCTGCAGGACACAGAATTAGGCGTAACACCTGTATCTGTATCGGAACTGAATTAACTGGATCCGATCATCCCTAAATGCAATATCACGATACTCCGGTATATTCATATGTTGTTACACCCCATATCTCTGCAGAAGCCTGGTGAAGACCCATGAATAAAAGCATCTGCTTAGTGGTCCACCGTGTCGTCCCCCTCCCCACCAGTAGAGGGCGCCCCACCTTGTCCTTGCCCACGGCCAGGCCGATCAGGCTGATGCACTCGATGGTCTTGCCACGCAGCAGCCGCAGCTCCTTCTGCACGCCGTTCTCCACGATGTGCTTCAGCGAGGGCATGAAGAGGTCGTAGTACGGCACGAAGCGCTCCTCCGCCGTGTCGGCCACCGAGGCGATGGAGGTCACCACCTGCTCCAGGACCAGCTTGGTGCCCTTCTGGATCAGCTGGGGAAGGGGTGGGTGGGGGGGGGACCACGTTAGCTTTTTTGCTGCAACGGTTAGCCCAGGTTACCAGGGCAACAACGGAGAGACATTGAGACAAGAACAGAATGATGACACACACACACACACACACCAGGACAAGACACACTGGTAACACACCTCCTGCAGCTTGGCCACCATGATGATGTGCAGGTGCTGCACCAGGCTGTCCAGGTATGGCAGCAGCAGGGTCTTGGGACAGTCCTCCGTGAAGTTGATGAGGGCGGCGGCGGCGTGCGCCTGCACCCGGGGGTTGCTCTGGTCCTCCATGGTCTGCAGCAGCGCCGAGATCACCTGCCGGCAGCGGGGAGGCTCAGCGTTACCCCGGCAACAACCATGGCTACATTATCACTCCACAGCAGCGCGGCTTAGTAGCGTTGGCGGCTAATTAGCACTAGCAAAGCATTGGCGGCCAAGTAGCATTAGTGGCTAATTAGCAGTAGCTAAAGATTGGCGGCCAAGTAGCATTAGTCGCTAATTAGCACTAGCTAAACATTGGTGGCCAAGTAGCATTAGTCGCTAATTAGCACTAGCAAGCATTCGTGGATAATTAGATACATTGATTAGCATTCGCAAGGCATTCACGAATAATTGGCATTCACAAAGCATTCTTGGATAATTAGCACTAGCCTAGCATTTAAAGCTAATTAGCACTAGCTGAGCATTCATGGAAAATTAGCATTAGCCATGAGTTGATTGCTAATTAGCACTAGCCGAGCGTTCACGACTAATTAGCTTTAGGGTTAGCCAAACATTCTCAGCCAAATGGCACTGTGTTGAAATACCTTGTCATGGAACTTCTTCTGGAAGGTGGGGGCAAAGTCTGTGGCCATCTGGCCAATGGCGTTGCAGGCTGCGTAGCGCACTCTGGGATGCTAAGCGGGGAGGTACACAAACACCACCTTATAAATGACGTTACACGGCAGAGCTCCACGTCTGGAAATGTGCTGGGGGGTTAACCTCCTTCACAATGCCAGTCTTTTTGGGAAATGGAACAGCAGTTAGGTCCTACAGCCCTGGGTGAAGGCACACTACTTACACAGTATAACTAACTATGCTTACATCCCTGGGTGAAGACACACTACCCACATAGTATAACCACCATGCTTATCTGAGAGTAGTTGGCTGACTGGGTCGATGGGATTGGTTGAAATCTTGCATATTCATAATTTAAAGTTGACCCAGACATGACAGTTAGTAATCGACTACCATTCAGTCTGACTGTTAGCTAATCTGGTTTGGAGGAAGACCCCTAGTGGCCATGATGAGTACTGCAGCTCCTCAGTACCTCCAATACACATACTGTCTGTCAGTGTGTGTGTGTGTGTGTCTCTGTGTCTTACAGGGTCAGAGCAAAAGAGCAGGACGAAGCTGACGATCTCGTTCAGGATGGCCTCCATCTGCTGGTGGCAGCCCTCGCCGATGGCAGACAACGCCATCAGGCCAGCGTGGCGATACTTCCAGTCAGCTAGACACACACACAGGTTAGCCCAACGCCTCTACAGTCACAGTGATAGCTAGCGCTCCAATAAAGGGACATGTCAGAGTGGAGAGGGTAACCATGACTTCCATTAAAAGACACTAGATTACAATCCAAAGTACTCTGTCAGAATTTAATTAATCGCACTTTATGTATATATATTTTTTTTTACTTGTTCAAATCTTAACATAAGTTTTATAACGATAAAGATATGCCATCTTTACGCATGTTTGTATTTATTTTTTAATTAAATACAAACCTGCAATTAATTACTTAAAGTGTGCGATTAAATTCTGACAGCCCTAAAATTACTAAACATGTAGATTACACACTATTCACGCAATAGTGCCTTGGCCCAATAAGGGTCGGTCAACCAAACCAGTGTGTGTGCGCTCTTACGGTTCTGTAACATCTGCATGATGTGCTGTTTGACCATGGGCAGGACGATCTTCCCTCCCAGACCGCAGGAGATTCTGTCCAGGGCACTCTCCCCTGCTACTGCATTACTGTTACACACATGACCCACGACCCCGCTGCTGTTACACACATGACCCACGACCCCGCTGCTGTTACACACCACTGCAGTATAAATACTACTGCAGTATAAATACTACCGCAGTGTAAATACTAGCATGTATACACACAGAAATACTACACCATTACAGTATAAAGTAACTAGGTTGTGTGAATCTGAACAGTTCTTGCTTGATTGAGTGATAGCCATGGTAACGGTGAGTTACCTGTCAAAGTCGTCATCCTCCAGCTCGTCGGCCATGGACCACTCCTCATCCTCCTCCAGGTCCACCATCATGGCCAGCATCTGGGGCACTGAGGAGGAGACCCAGACAGTCAATATGTGGGGCATAATTCCTGTTAGGCGGTGGGTGGTTCAGTAGGGGGGATGGGGGTGATGGAGGTGTTGCCGACTCACCGCTCTGAGCCACAATGTCTGTGTGCTTCCTCAGCATGGCGGCTGCCGTCTCCGACAGCGTGACGATCACCTCTAGTGCCAGCTGCCTCTGCATGTTGGTCAGGTTGCTGTCTGCACACAGCTGCAGGAGAGGGGAAGAGTTGGGCTACTGTTAGCTAGCGTTAACTGTCCCCGCACAGCTGCAGGAGAGGACAGTTGGGCTACTGTTAGCTAGCCAACTAGCTAGCTAGCGTTAACTGTCCCCGCACAGCTGCAGGAGAGGACAGTTGGGCTACTGTTAGCTAGCTAACTAGCTAGCTAGCGTTAACTGTCCCCGCATAGCTGCAGGACAGGAGGACAGTTGGGCTACTGTTAGCTAGCTAACTAGCTAGCTAGCGTTAACTGTCTCCGCAGAGCTGCAGGAGAGGACAGTTGGGCTACTGTTAGCTAGCTAACTAGCTAGCTAGCTAGCGTTAACTGTCCCCGCACAGCTGCAGGAGAGGACAGTTGGGCTACTGTTAGCTAGCTAACTAGCTAGCTAGCGTTAACTGTCCCCGCATAGCTGCAGGACAGGAGGACAGTTGGGCTACTGTTAGCTAGCTAACTAGCTAGCTAGCGTTAACTGTCTCCGCAGAGCTGCAGAAGAGGCGGAGTTGGACTACTTTTAGCTAACGAGCTATCCAAACTGTCCCCACAGTTTGAGTAATGTTTATGACCCGGGTTCACCGCGCTCCTCCCTGCTCCTGTGCAGAGCCCCACTGTTCCCCCTGTGCCACCAGGAGGCAGACCCAGGTAGCCAATGAGGACTGGGGGTGTAGTTAGAGCCAGCCAATCGGGGCGGAGGCAGCACCGACCTTGAGGCTGAGCTGCAGAGTGGCTTCCAGGTTTGGCCTCAGGTATTTTGGCGCTGTGTCCGCAATCTCCACCAGGGACTTCAGCACCGAGTCGTCGCCTTGGTAACAGGACTCGTTCACCGCCTGTGCCACAACAGACCCACGTTAGTGAAGCAGAACCCTTATTGTAAAGGGGACAGAGAGGCAGAACTCTTATTGTAAAGGGGACAGCAGAACAAGTTTAGCTAGAGAGCTGAATCAATGCTTTTATTGTGAATTGGTTTAATAATACACAGCAAGAGAGAATGATCTACCAGTCTAGTGTTCATGACAAGGTAATTCCCACAGTGCCACTAGAGGCTGCCGGACCCACCTGCAGTATGCCAAGCAGCAGTTCAGAGAAGTGTTTGAGCAGCGCTCCGTTGCCCTCGTTGGACAAGACGAACGACGCAGCTGCTCGCGCCGCCAGCGTACGAATCTGCAGAGGTCAGGACAAGGGCAACATGGGTTGGGGGGGTCCGGGACAGGCAACATGGGTTGGGGGGGGTTCGGGACAGGCAACATGGGTTGGGGGGGGTCCGGGACAGGCAACATGGGTTGGGGGGGGTCCGGGACAGGCAACATGGGGGCTGACACTTTTAGTGTTCTCACTTTATTCTTAAAGTAAAAACCACCAGTCTCCTATTAAGCAGGATAAAGGTGGAGTCAGAGATTCTGGAGAGACTGCTATTTGAACTAACAATCAAACACGCCTCCCTTAAATGCCATAGGGGGCTCCCTCAGAAACTACCCCCACCCCCATATTGCCAAGGCTGAGATGGTGTTGTGTGGTGAGGTCTGCACCACTTTGTGTCCCCATGGCTGTGCAGACGCACCAGATTATTCTACTGCACCTTTAAACCTGTACTATAGTTTGTACCTTTAACGCTTCACACACAGGGTACAAGTCGACATGCTAACAAAGTGTTACAAGCTAATATTCGCTCCCCAGGCAATAAAAACAAAGCGGCCAGCGTGCGGCTCTCTGGCGCCTACCTGTGGGTGCTGCTGGTCTTGCATGCACTGGGCCAGCATGCGCTTGATCACCTCCATGTAATGCTGCTGCTGGTTGCCGAAGATGCCAGGGAAGTTCCTGCAACAAGATCACCATGGAAACCAGACGTCAGTCACCTGCTTGCCCCCCCCCCCCCCAATTAATACAACATGTCAAAACAGTTCCTTGAGTGGCCACTTGAGGCAGGCTGCAAAAGGGAGTCATATCTCCCATGTTAACATAGAAGTTTACAGCTACAATCAACACGTTTACAGCCTGGTTCAAAACTTGCCGGTGTCTATAGCTAGTCTGGGGGGGGGGGGGCCTGCAGCCATTCAGAGAGGCAGCCTGCTCACCAGAAGATGTGCAGCGCGGCCTCTCGGAGGCTCACACTCTGGGAGTTGACCGAGTCAAACAGGAACTTGAGCAGCTCGGGCCATTGGTTGTTCCCATCATCATCTGGGGGGGAAACACAGCAGGAGGTCAAATTAATGCTGCCAGCACAACAACGCGAATGATGCTAGCCCAAAAACACTAATGCTGCTAGCCCAAAAACACTAATGCTGCTAGCCCAAAAACACTAATGCTGCTAGCCCAACAACACCAATGCTGCTAGCCCAACAACACCAACGCTGCTAGCCCAACAACACCAACGCTGCTAGCCTAATAACACCAATGCTGCTAGCCCAATAACACCAATGCTGCTAGCCCAATAACACCAATGCTGCTAGCCCAATAACACCAATGCTGCTAGCCCAACAACACCAATGCTGCTAGCCCAACAACACCAATGCTGCTAGCCCAACAACACCAATGCTGCTAGCCCAATAACACTAATGCTGCTAGCCCAATAACACTAATGCTGCTAGCCCAATAACACTAATGCTGCTAGCCCAATAACAC
>JAODLL010000012.1:1519871-1530692 GCA_026546735.1 Forbesichthys agassizii
AAAGGGGGAGGGGGCATGGGGGGACATTACGAACACGCCCATTCAGCCCTGAGCCCTTTGCATGTAGCGTTTTTTGTTATAATGTTAACACACTTATTTTTTATTATTATTTATTTGGTGGATGTATATTAAATATATCCCTCTGCAATATATTGGGAATATTTCTGCACCTTGTAACCTCTTTCCTATCTCATTAATCAAATTAAAATTCCATCATTTAGCAGACGCTTCTATCCAAAGCGACTTAGAATGAGTACCATCACAGGCAGTAGATAGGGGTCAGGGGTCAGGCATGGGCTCAAGGATGCTTGCAGGGAAGCTGACTCCGGGTCATGAACACCCGGACCACTAGACCACCCCTGCCCCCCTGAATTAGAGGGACAGTCCCCCCAATAGGCTTCCCATTCTCTACATGTTGGGGTAGTGTGTGGGAAGGGGGGGGTCTCTCCTCCCACCTCTCCTCCCGAATCATGCGGACACGCTCGGCCCTCTCCCTCCTGTCCTGGTCCTCCTGGGCCCGCTGCTCCGCCGTGTCCCGCTGCACGCGCTCACCGATCGCCTCGTAGTCCTTGGCTATGTTGCCTAGCAGCCAGCTCAGGCCGCTCCTGATGGACTTGTCCGCCTTCTTGCCGTAGCCCAGCACGGCCGAGCACGGCTCCTGGGTGGGAGGAAAAGGGGGGCGGGGGGGTCACCACAGGTGTACGGTGTCATGAACGATTTGGTCAAACGGAAGTCACATTTTCGGTGAATTTAATTATTCGTATTCGACGATGTATCGAGTCAAGTTCAAGCTTATTGTCATTCAATCATGTTGGAAAACTGTTGTTACCCAGGTAACAGCATAATACACTGAAAAATACTAAATAACCTAAAACTATATAAAAAGACATCTAAAACAGTTTAAGATCACTTTTAAAAGCAGCATTGGTAAGCAGCAGACCGAAAAGCAGCACAACAGACAAGGAGTTCCTAAGCCTGACAGCCTCTGGGAAGAAGCTGCCCTTCACCATTATTCTAGCTTCGAGGCTGCTCGGTTGCTGAGTGTCTCTGACCGGTTCTCCCTATAAGCATACTGATGAGGGTCCACGTTGATGTTGATGGTGTCCTTTATGTGCACCAGCACCAGCCGCTCAAAGCATTTCATGACCAGTGCCCTAGGACGGTAGTCATTCATGCATTTAAAGCATCTCTCGCTTGTTAACATTTGATTGCGTACTATGTGGCTGTACTCGTTACAAAAGGGTCTGTTTCTAGCATAAGCAAATATACTTTTGTAGGCGGGCTATGGACATACTTAAGGACAGACATGCCATTGGTTGGGAGATCTGACCCATTTAGCTTCAGCATCTCTGGCAGTCTGAACGTTGAGAAAGAATGTATCGTATAAGAGATTCATTCATTTATCAAGAACAATGCATCTCGGTTGCTGAGTGGCTCTTGACATTTTGGACATTGCAATTGTAATATTTGTCCTTTACTGTACTAATAATAATAATCGGTACTGTAGGTAAACAGGTGGCTAAAGCAGTGTCACTGGATCTATGAAAACTGCCAAGAAAGAGACAAATTAACGTAATAAAATGGGACTCACGTAATGTTTTCAAATGTGACTCAAATGAGACACACGCATGCACACACACACTTAACGTCAACAACTGCAGTCTACCAACAGGTGCACAGGCACTCACGATCTGACAGAGGCACTTGTTCTCGTTCACAAGCTTCTCCAGCGAGAGGTTCTCAATGATGTCTGCCTCGGCCAACGCTCCGTCCTGGTCTTGCTTATTGGCCAACCTGGGAACCAGTGGGGAGCGAGAACACAGACGTCAGTGATCGCCATCACAAACAACTGCCCAAGGAATGGGAACCCACTTTTTTGCCCCTTCCCAAATCATTTAGGACTGTACAACAAAGTTTTGCAGTAACTTAAACTGCATATAAAAAGGTATCGTCAATACCTACATCAATATGCATAGTTTTTACATTGGATGCTAACGATAAAGACGCCACCTTAGCGTTGGCATCCCGTGTAAAGAATATGCAGATTGGATGCTAAAGAAGAGATGCAGAGTGTATGCTAATGCAAAGATGCTATCTTAGTATTAGCACCCAAAGAAAAACAGATGCAGACAGCAGCATCGGTATTGTTTTCATTGAATGCCTAAGCTAAGACTAAGAGTAATCTTTATTGTTTAAAGCTAACTAAACTCGATGCTAGATGCTAAACTAGCTAAGCTGCTATCTTATCGTTAGCATCCATCGAAAAACTCAAAACAGATGCAGATTGGTTGCAAATGCTTAGTTAGCCAGCTAGCGTCTCTCACGCTGGACTTACACGAGGACGGGCTTGCCGGCGATGCGCGGGTGCTGCAGCACCTCGGCCATGGTCTCGCGGGTCTCCTGGATGCGCGCCACGTCGCTGGAGTCCACCACGAACACCACACCGTGGGACTCCGAGTAGTAGTTCTTCCAGATGCCCCGGATCCTCTTGCCCCCGCCCAGGTCAAAGATAGTCACCTCGAACTTGCCCTGCTTCAGGTCCACCTTGGAGAAGCCCACCGTGGGGGCCACGTCCTCGGGGCTCTCTGGCAGGAGGGGAGGGGGAGCGCACAGGAGCACAAGGATGTGTCGAGCGATTGTAAGCTAATTAACCATTTGTCTAATTGAGACTAACATCTCCTCATTGTCTGCAAGCTGCCTGTTCTGTGTTGAAGATGGAAAAATAATCTGGTGTTTCTAGACAGGGAGAGGTGTCTTTGTTCCATTATCAACCAGCTTTCGCCAACATCACTAAGAACACTATATTAAAAAAAGTGTGATGGAATAGCTTACTTGTGGTTCATAATTAACAACAAAAGTCTCGGGAACCAGGCCAAAAGCCAACAATAACACACCGAACAGCACCTTCGTTTCATTCACATTCAATCTAATTCATATTATATCCTTCAATATATCTAGTCAATCCATCACAATGACACAAGCATCATGGTGGTGCTATGAACAAACAAACCTCCTTGGATGCCTCGAACTGTGGCAGTCTTTCCTGCATTGTCCAGTCCAACCATGAGCAGAGTCACCTTCCTATAAAGGCCACATAAAGAAAAACAAACCATGACTACATGAACAGAATACTGGCATTCACAGCAGACACAATATGCATGACTGTGTCAGACATACCTGCACAAGTCCAGGCATGCCAACTCATTTTCCAGATGAAGCCCCAAACTCAAGCTCCTAGGCCGGCCTAGTACAACCAGCTGTCTAACGGCTACACACCCCTCCATTAGGGAGCACCTAGCATGATCGGCTAATGTTTTCAATGCTACACAACACATAACACAATACTGTTTGGTTTGACCTATAGGCTCAGAACGCTTTAAATGTTCAAGAGCATTAGCAAAGCAAAGCCTGGCTAGAAAATCACACGTAACCGCGACAGGACATGTTGAAAGGGCAATGAACATGAGATAAAGCACACACACTCTCTTTCTGAATAACTGATATGCATTATAGTGTGTTGTCTGTGTTGCTACTGTATGTAAGTCTCTCTCTCTCTCTCTCTCTCTCTCTCTCTCTCTCTCTCTATCAGTCACTATCTCTCTCTCTCTCTCTCTCTCTCTCTCTATCTCTCAGTCTCTCTCTCTCTCTCAGCCCATTCGCCTTATGGACATCAACATCATTGTCCAGCCGAGCAAGTGGACAATGAGGAAACTATCCCCGCAAACACAGGGAGAGACTCCAGGGTCCGAGCCCGTGAACCATCACCTCAGGGACGGGCTGCAGTCACACAGACCGACACCAACACAGACCAGGCTAAGTCAGAGGATTAGGAGGGGATTTCGTAAGGGCCGACCAGATCCCTCAATGTTATCAGGTGGACTGTCCACGGCAGCAGCCCCAATGCAGTTTACAGTCAGTAACACACGTCAAGATCTATAGGACGTCTATGCATTTCAATTTCTCTCCTCTGCTTCTAAAATGCTCTACAGTGCAGTACTGCCACAGAGACACAAGCTGCCTACAGAATGTAACATAGCAGAGAGCACCAGAAAATATGCGAGGGAAAAAAAAATATATATATTCAGAGTAGGAAACAACAGCTGTAACTGACATTAGTCAAGCTATTATAAAACAAACTCACTCCTGCTTGTTTATACAAGTAGTATCAGCTAAATGTTCCCATGGGCACAAACAAAAATACATATAGCTGAGATTTACAATGGGAATAAGTGTTCAGGGAAGAAATACTGTTTCACTGTAATGTTAAACATCAACATTATTCTTAACAATAATTACATTGTCATCATTTATATAACAAATCATTATCACCAGTCATACTGTAAGTAGTTCTTCTGGCCATGTCATATGAGGCAGTCCACGTTAAATGTCAGCTGCAGTAACCATAGACCAATAGTGGCAGTAACCTAGTGGCTCAGCTCAAAGATAACTCGGGAGTACAGCCGAGAGTGTGGTTATGTTTTTGTGTACATCATCTGCTCTTGTTGGTAATTATGGTGCCAACAAACTTTTGGTCAGGTTTTGCATATTAAACCCCTTTGGCAAATGTAATGTCACACTGACAGTGCATTACACTCTTACATTTTAATGTCTGGTGTCGACATATCAGTTTTGATACGTAATCAAAACTGAGAATAAGTCAGGGTCTCTTTGCAAAAGGGACACTGTTAAATGTGGCCGATAGTTGGTTGTCCAAGTACAGAACAGTACAATACTATACAATATACCGTGTACATGATCATGGGTACAATATAAATATGGATATGCACATTATATAATAGGCCACATCACGCAATCCGTGTTTAACTGGTTACTGTGTGTTCTGTGGGGGAACAGCTACTTACCTTGCAGGCTCTCGCCAGCGTTTTAACCAGTTGCAGCAATTCGCCATCAAACTAAACATTGCCGTTCAGCTCCAGATGATTGATAAAACTAGTCACCAGCCCTCTGCACTCGTCCAGATTCGCATAACTACAGATCCCTAACTAACTACAGCTCCCGCAACGACCAGTAAAATCAAATTATGCTTAGGTCATATTAACTAACCTCCAGAAACAATAAACGCTGCGAGAAAATCACTGCCAATCACTGATAGCTTGCTACAGTACAGTAGTACTGTACTTACGTTACTTGGCAACCCGGAGGACATTAGCCTAAGCTAACGCGGCTAACATTAAAGCCTGAATGATACATCAGGTATACGACAACTTGTATACAAATCATGGTTGTCGACAAATCAACCGCTGCCTCACCTGTCTATATAGTTCTCTGGTCTACAGGCTACATTGTTTACACAGTGGATAGCCGCTGCTAGTCTGCGTGCATGCCTACGGTAAGGTACTTCTTCTTGTCTTTTCCCGAAGGAATGGACGCAGTCCGGTTGGAAATGCTGCCATCCATTGGCGGTACGAGGAAAAGATCCGGAAGCACTCGGCTCAGACTCGGCTCAGGCTGCCCGACCATACAAGCCAGTGTACATAATACTGCAGTGGTTTTCAATTAGCTCGTTATTCGTCTACTGCGATTATGCTGGCTTGTCGAAATATGATGGACTCTAGAAATATTCCACAGGTATAACTGCGGCGGAACTCCTAACTCCTAATTTTGGTAAGATAATGTCCCTTCGAATGCATGAAAAACTGTGTAATATGTTTCCAGGCCGTATTTGAGACAGTGGCGTACAGTAGGCCCTCTGGCAGACTACTGTAGGCCTACTAACGAAACAGGTGTTGTGCCCAAAAGTGTCATGCTGATAAAAAGTGATCACGGTATGAAAAAGTGCATTTCTATATTCCCACATTTTAACTGGTAAAAATGAATGGATTAATTATAATTTATAGCACAGAGGAGATGAAATACCATAAATCATGGATACTTTTAAAATATATTCATGTTTAGGCGGCCAATAAACCATCATGTTAGTTGGACTACGTATATTTTGGAAATATATTTACCGGTGTATTGTCTAAAATTAATGTATAATGTGTAGTTTGTTTGCTATGTCAAATATACTTGTTTAGCATATATATTTCGAAAATATATGATACTGTTGGTCCAACTAACATGATGGTTTATACAGGACGCCTAGTTAAAAATAATAAAATAATATTTTTAAATTATCCTTAATTTATAGTATTTCACGTTTTCTGTGCCGTATATTATAATTAATTCATACATTTTTACCAGCTAAAATATAGGGATTAATCATGAAATGCACTTTTACATACCGTGAACACTTTTTATCAGCAAGTCACTTTTGGGCACAACACCTGTCATGTACTTTCTACACTAGCATACTGTATGGAACAACGCAAGGAAATATATAGGCTAAGATATAACCAAATCAAGTCTAAAGCAGAAATTAACTATTGACATAAAGCAGGCATATCTAGAAAGTAATATAAGTGAAAATATGCAAAATATTGCATTACAAGTTTTACAAATGTTAAAAATGGCAAATGTTGTGTTTTGCAAGAGCTGTTATACTCAGATCTAACCAAATACTTTGTTGACTCAACACACACAGGATGCCACTACTCCGCTATATCTCAAACAGTATACATATATATCAACACTATATATTTAAAACAGTTGTTTGCTGCTCTATCAGTGTTTAAAAAAGCGTATAGATTACCTTTAAAGCCACGGGCAAATATCTAAGCAACATCTTTGTCTTTTCCGTTGTTTCCTAGGCGCGTGTGAACGCTTGCGTCCAGATGACGCTCATCTTCGTGTACGGGACCCTGAAGCAGGGTCAGCCCAACTACCACCGGCTGTTCGACCCGGCCAATGGCAAGGCCACATTCCTGGCCTCGGCGCGCACCCTGGACAAATATCCACTGGTCATCGCCGGCAAGTACAACATCCCCTTCCTCCTCAACATCCCCGGCAATGGACGGCGCGTTCGCGGGGAGGTGTACCGCGTCGACGACCAGATGCTGGCCTTCCTGGACACCTTCGAGAGCATCCCGACCATGTACCAGCGTACCCTGGTGAGGTTGGAGGTCGCCGCGGGGGAAGAGCCCGAGGAGGTGGGGAAGTCGGAGGGCGTGGCGGAGGCGTTTGTGTACAGCACGACGACGTTCGAGGCCGCCTGGCCCTTGCTGCCGAACTACGAGAGTTACGACGCGTACGGGAGCCATGGCTTGGAGTACGTCAGCAGGGAGTGGAGAGACTGAGTGACCTATGACCCTGTGGCCTTTGTTGTGTTGCAAGCCAAAGCTTAATAGTACAGCAGCTTTTTGCTAAACACAATATATCTGTTCACACGGGTCTGGGAATTGCAGGAATGCCATAAAACCACATCCGTACATGGGAAGCGGGGGAGTTAACTTGGATTTTGGGCTGAGTCACGGAATATCGTGGAACGTTAAGAATGTTGTTTAATCTGTAAACCCCAAACAAAATGGTGGGGGTTTTTTTGTTTTTTTTTTCATTAATCCCATGTTATTGTAATGGTTACGATTTGGTGCTTAAATTGTTCAATGCAGGTTGTAAGATCTTAACCCATGCGAGTTAAAAGTGCATGCTGAGAGACAACTATCAAAAAATGGAAACATATTCGCAGAGTGGTGAAAGTACATGGTGCTGGTCATTGTGGTCATCCATTTATAAAGGAAGCTCTAACAACACAACACTAGCTAGTTTCCCTAGCTAATGATTAACATTTAAACATTAAATGGATAAGTTACTGGTTTAACAATGACATGTCTCATGCAAATAATCTTGATTTCAGCCATGCAGTTGAAAACAATTAATCAACATGATGGATTTTGAATAAGTTTTTTGTTTAATTTTGTAAAAAATAGTGTAAATTCTGAGTACTAAATCAATTAGTAGTGCATTTAAATATTTAAAACCAAATGGTCCTGCTAGCCCCACCACGCATATGACCAATATCAATCAAATTAATTATACAAAGATACAATCAAAAAAAATTTAAGGTCACAGTTTTGAGATTGTCATTTCTTATTGTAAAAGAGCAACATATATTAATTGTACCCTTATGTCAGGGAAAGCTCTGGATAGTAAAGAGGTGTTTGAGATGTCCTCTATCTTTCTTCCAGTTTAATTTAACCAGAGATGAACCTGAAGTAAACTACTTGCTACCTGCCGATTTTGGTTAAACAAAGCGTATGTTAAATGGTAAATGTGTGAAATACATTGTGTTTTAACCATCTGACCACACGACCAGATTCTGGGTAAGATCTGCAAATGCAATAATAATCTTTATTTGTGTAGCACTTTTCATACAGACGTGCTTTACAATAAGGGAATACATGGACAATAGTGCTTCCCAGAAACACAGAAAAACCACATGAATAAAAATGGCTAGAGGAATCAGATACATTAAAACAGAATAGTTAAAAAAATAAGAAATAAAATAAGACAACCGCAGATTTTTGCATCATTTTCTGTAGTTTAGCAGAGCAGTTACAAGATAGCTAAAAGCTCATTTGATTTGTTTTTACATTTTTAGATTACATACAAGCTGTAGTGTAGTACATTATGTAGTTGTTATGGCAATGCCTTAATTCTGCTATTAAGCCATTATAATGATGTGTGCGTGCGTGCGTGTGCTTGCTTGCTTGCGTGTGGGTTTGCAGGAACAAAGACATATCTACTTTGCTTCAATGATTCCCACTAGTATTTGTTGGACTATAAAAATCATATTGTGGGTTTTAAAGTCATTGTAGCCATGATGATTGCCACAGCCTATAAGGATACATTGAATGGGACTATATTACTGTCACACCTGTAGCGCCACAAATCAAACTATTTGTACGGAATAAGGAGCGTGGTACTTACAGTATTATATGGCGTAGAATTAAGGCTAACATTTCAAACTACACAGACTATAAAGTGGTGACATTTCATAAACACTGATTAAACATTAGCAGCGCTACAGCCTCAAGCTTTTCTCATCTTTACATCATACAGCTGGTATGGAGTTTAAAGGATATCTTTTAAATAATATTTTACAATGTAGTGTTCTCATCTTTCACCAGACTTGTGTTTGGACCTCTAAAATGTCAACAAAGGCTATAGCAGCGATCTGGGGATTATCACCAAGCTGTTCAATTAAACAAGCTTGCCATATAGGTGCTATGTTAAGTCAGTTGAGCAGAGAGACAAATGTTTTTCCATGAAATAACATCCACATTCATTCATTATTATTGAAGCCACTGACAGGAGCCTTTAAATGATTATGCTGGAGTCCTTTATATTACAGTATAACCTGTTTTGGGCAACGTAGTATAATATAAGAAAAGGAAATGTAGCAATAATATCACCAATAAATCCATTGCTGTGGCTATACCAGACAGGTACTTACACATGTTGGAAAATGCACATGCAAGTTTTACTGTAACTCAACCCTTCGCTGTTCACAAAAATGTGGACATTTATACAAGCAATACTATTACTCTACTATCACTGGAAAACTCGTAGTAGATACTTGATTGATTAGGGATTATTACTAATACTGTATGGCAACTGGTGGTTGCCACTTTCTCACATATTACTTCATAATATGCACGAGTCATTTGTCTATTTTTGCAAAGAAAATAAAGAAAGGAAAGGAACTTGTCACATACACATCCATAATAATGCATAAAACACCCACGATGTCGCAGCCAATAACCCTTGCTTCTCCCGCATGACTGCACATACGTAAAGTCTATATTTTGTCTGCGTCTGTTTATTTCTGCGTGTATGGTTCAAATCTCCTGCATTCTGTCTGAGCAGACAACGAGGGAGTTGGACCGCTCTTTATCTCTCTACGAGCTGTCCGCCCGAGCCCAAGCTATTCACCATGTTTGGTTAACTTCACAGTTAGTGTCCAAGGATGAGGCATGATGTTATGAATTCATACATGCGTGCGTGCATTCTTTGGCATGTGTATGTTTGGGATCTGGTGACGATGCGCTTGCCCAACACAAACCAGCGCTAAGGAATAACGTGTGGGATTGACCCCTAAACCAATGTCTGTATATATACATACGCGTAACGGAGAGGTATGTATGTACTGTACATCGACACGCCCCACAGCATGCAGGCAGAAAGTGGCTCACAGTGCTTCAAGCACACTTTAACATGGATGATAATATACTGCCTGCTGTTGTCACCGAACGCATTGCACACAATTCGCAGAATGTCTCTTTAACAGCTGGGCCACCCATGGCTAAACAGACTGAAACATTGCAAAGCATTTTTAAACAAAATGATAATAGACAAACAAGCACTTAATCGTTCCCTGGAGAAAAATTGACATGTTTCAGTAGATACAAACATAATAGAGAAAGATAAAAAATAGAACTGCAACATATGGCCATATTAATGTTGGGACTTTCTTCTTATAAACCATTTCCTAAACATTCTTCAAGCCTGGTGAAATGGGATTAAAGGCTGCATATAAACTGGACTGAACTATATTCTAAAATAAAACTTCTCGTGTGTGGGCAAATAAACAAATTGAAGACATATTAGATCATTTAGGCCATACATCACTGGAACTAGCTGCTGGTATATGTCTTCTGGAGTTTTGTCTGTCAAATCATAAGAAGCGGGGGGGGCATTTTCTCCCTGGCCAGTTGCACCGAGCATTGTCAAATTAGACAGTACCAGCACATGAAGAAAGAGCATAAATACTATTACAAATAAATATTAATTTACAATACTATTAACAACACACACTAAAAAGCTTCTAAAACTATTTAGTCGTAAGATATTGTGAGTTCTCGTTCTCTCTCTCTCTCTCTCTCTCTCTCTCTCTCTCTCTCTCTCTCTCTCTCTCTCGTTGTA
>JAODLL010000012.1:1530792-1541847 GCA_026546735.1 Forbesichthys agassizii
TCCACCACCATGGAAACAGTGGGCCGGTCTTGGGCCTGAAACTCCCGGGCTGAAAAGTGGCCCCACTCCGGCCCTGGGTGTAAGTATGGCCCATGACCGAACTTTTCACATGTGCAGAAATATACATTAAAACAGGCACATACAGCATGAGGCCACTAGATGGCAGCAGTGTAGTTTTAAAAAAGCATTTAGTGAGGAAACAAACATGCTTTTTTCCTCAAATGTGATACTAGTAAGCTATTCAAAAATAAACACCTTGCAACCGGAGACATACTATGTCAACAACACTATGTCAACAAACAAGTAGAATAAATCTGATATTTGTGTTTAAAGAAACAAACATTTGTTAATTGTGGTTCACTCACATTTTATATATTTTTAAATGTACACAAGTACTATATATGTTATAGGAGGATGTTAACATTTTCCAAATATGATAGGCCTGGGTCAATGACGTGACGTGTCATTTCTTTGTCCAAACACCTTAATAACACTTGTTTTTTAAGTATATGATATCAAAAGTGTGTAAAGTAACAATACTTTGTCTCCTTTATTTAATCCAAAAGGGTTTTATTGTAACGGTCTGGGCCGCACCCCCTCCCACCGTTACTGGGGCCTGCGTACTCCCGCCCTCGGTTTCCAGACGTGCACTCCCCCAGCGTTCCTTGTCTCACGGGTGTTTGCACTGATTGTGTATCGTTTGCACCTGGGGGTTTTGCTTTGGTATTTAGGATGGGGGGGTTCTGTTTGGTTCTTTGTCTGTTATTGTTTCGTGTACGGTGTGTGTTTGCGTGTGTTCATTAAAGTTATTGTTTACCACGAATCCTGCGCATGATTCCTGCCTCGCCCGCTCCCGCCGTTACATGTATGATCTTTTTATAACAAGATATTTTTAAGATTTTGAAATGCCAAAAGGTCGTTCGTTTTAACTGTCCGAAGGCCAATAGAGCAATTACATTTGTGATCAAAATATCTTAAACTGTAATAAATGTGTAATTATTTCATTCTGGCATGGTTTTATAACCTTGGCCAGCCAAACAATAGGGCGAGAACATCCCGGATGAGGCCCCAAACTTACGACCTGGCTCAAGGGCCGTAAACTAAACAAACACTAACTAACAGAATAACATATAAAGAGGTGTGAATGCCTGTGTATTTACTGAATATAAATTGTGTTGCATGCTAACTAAACTATAAGGCAGCTTGCCGCTAGTCTCGCAGAGCTAGCTTTTACTTACTTACAGTCTGTCCATTTGTCAATTTCCAAAAAGTTGGATATGGAAATGCTGATAAAACCAAATATAAGTGATTTGTAACTTATTTTCACCCTATACTAAATTGAAAACACTACAACAAAGTATGTGATATTTTACCTTGTGAGTTTAATTGTTTCATGAAAATATTCTCTAATTTCAAATGTAATGACTGCAACCTGCCAAAATAAGTTGGGACAGTTGAGTGTATGTATAACATCATATTTTGTTTACTTAAACTTGTAAGGCATGTCCCTAGAAAAGACCACATCTGGACAGCAGAATATGTAGTCAACATTGATTGAAGAAGCAAGGGTTAAGATATACAGAAACATGCTAAAATACAGAAATTATAATGATTGATTAACGATATGAATATATGATATAACGATATGAATATGGGCGCCCGTTTTACAAAAGCAACAATGAGGCCACTAGATGGCAGCAGTGTCGTTTAAAAGTTTCATTAAGTGAGGCAATAAAAAATTAATGCTCGTTACCTCAGCCTAGATATTGGTACGCTATTAAATACATTATTCAGCTGTATATCTGTGAATGTGAGACACCTGTGTCATGCTGAGCATCGGTTAACATTTGCCATATCATACATAAAATGGTCACAATAACTGATTCTAGGCCCTTTAACAAGATGTCAACGTCAAATCCTTAATCAAACAGGTTAGCATTCGCCATTATGTAATTTGTATTGAATGAACTGTAACTTTGTTAACTTAACTATATTACTGATTAATGCTTTAACAAATGCATAAACCATCATGCATGTGTACATAAGTAATATTGAAGTTATGCATTAATGTTTAACACATCATCCATTAATAAGAAGTATATTTGATTACATAGTCACATGATTTACTATTAATTAAATCATTAATCATGTCTTAATTCTTATATCAGAGATTAATTAATGCAGTTAATAAATTAAATATATTCATTCTTATTAATATGTGTAAACCGTGGATTTAAACTTTGAGTTGACAATGAATTGTTAGCTATGAGTATTAGGAAATACTAATTGAAATAGCATATAGACCCTACTAGTCCAAAGTGAAGTCATTCATCATTTTCAGATGATCAGGGTAGGTCTATTGTTGCTTTCGGACGTTTGGGACGTAGACCTGCTGAACCTCTGTCCCGAGGCCCTCTCCTGCCTCAGTTGTCGCATCACGAGCATCCTCAACTTCCTCCTGAACTTTTCTCCAATGAAAGCGTACAGGACCGGGTTGATGCAGCTGTGAAACAGTGCCAGGCTGTGGGTCACCTGCATAGCCGCGTCGACGGATCTCCTAACGGCACAGTTGAAAGGCACCAGTTTTGCGCCCAGCACCGTATCCGTGACCACGGTCAGGTGGTACGGGGTCCAGCACAGCAGGAACGCGATCACCACGGCAAGCATCACCCTCATGGCCCTGTGCTTCTGGAAGCCCCGTGTCTGCAGGAGCCTGGCGACGGTGGTGCCGTAGCAAGTCACCATGACGACCACGGGCAGCAGGAAGCCCACGAGGAAGCGGAGCGCGCGTGTGGCCTGCCTCCACCAGGTGGCGCTGCCGAGGTCGAAGCGCTCGGTGCAGATCCACATGCCAGAGCCGTTCTTCGGGTCGGAAGCGCTGCTGAAAAGCGCTGGCAGCGCTAGGGCGCAGCCGATCGCCCACACGGACGCGCACACAGCCTGGCTGCCCATCCAGTGGCGCTCGGTGCGCGATGTGGCGTGCACGATCACCAGGTAGCGGTCGACGCTGATGCAGGCCAGGAAGAGAACGCTTGTGTAGAAATTTGCTTCCATCGTTACGCTGACTATCTTGCACAGGTGGTCCCCAAAAACCCAGCCTTGGACCCCCGACGCCGCCCAGATAGGGAGGGTCAAAGCCAACAGACCGTCTGCTACTGTCAGGTGGAACAAGTATACATCGGAGGCGGTCAGGGTGTTCCAGTTGAGGCCAATCACCAGGCCCACTAGAAGGTTACCCGGGATCGCCAAAAGAAAGATCGATACGTGTAGCAAACACAAGGCCACGGCCACTGACCCGTTCGGCTGCACTCTATCGCATGCCACAGTGTTGGAGTCCACGATGTAGGTTAAATTGTCGCTGTAATTCTGAGGATCGTAGAAGTCACTGAAGTTATATATGGCATTCATGTAGACAACGGCCGTGACACTGGAGCTGAGAATAAAACAGCTTACAGCGGCTCTGTATGAGGTTGTTAATAGGCTAATAGGAATAATATCCGTGCATCTTCAGTTTATTATCTCCCATTCATTACGGCTCATCTTCCGTGCTGTTTTGGCGTCAGCTCAGAGAAAAGATTACAGCAGATGGAAAGGAAATTATGTCATCCACCCGGTTGCGTTTTGAAGAAGGAAAACGTGAAAATGTGTGAAAGTTGTTACATTTCTTTACGCAAAAAACACAGGACACAACAGGTGGCATCATACTGATACATGTCAGTTATGTTTCCTCAGTGTTTGTTTATAATTGGTTATAGCGTATGTCATACTAACACGTATACAGCATATATTCTGCTGCCAATAATTATAATGCAGAAAGATTAATGACAGCTATACAGGTTGGATTTTCATGATATTGATTGATGACATTCAAGCTATATCATACATTTCAATAATAAATATGTCTATATACTATATTAAAATAAATACAAATTTCATGGACACACATTGCACAGATGTGTATGTCAACTGGTCTGAGGCAATTCATTAGGCTCATTATGTCAACAGGCACATTCTGGAAACATTGTTCTTTTGCAATTCTGTTGCCTCACAACAAAGAACAACACATTTATATTCAATGAAGACAACTTCTATCTTTTGGCCAGGGGGGCATTTTACATGAATTGACCTGTAACATTTAAAAAAATACAAAGCTAGAACTGACCCCTTTTATTTTATGTGGAATTATGAATCACTAATAAACACGTAGGTCAATGAATGAACGTTAAGCCTATAGCAGCTTATTATAGTTGTATTAGTCTATATTTTATATATAGTAGTTAATGTTTAGTGTTAGGCTATAGTTTGCGGTACAATCTTGAGCAAGAATAGGCTATAAAGGCTCAAAAACATCAGATCATAATTAAGTGACTATGCAGACACTTAGACGCTCAAAGTGACAATAGGAACAAGTATATGCCAAGTTTATCCTCTATCTCCAGAGCCTTCAACTCATACTGTCGTGCAATAATTCATTCCCTCTTCTATGTTAAATGCATATGTTGCGTATGCCCTGTGACAGCACAGCATGATATATAGCGTTGTTCTGTCTCCTGCTTGTCTTGACAACTTGACACTGGAAGGCTAGTTGTTAACTTTGACTGTCAATGACATACATTTGACAGTTCTATTTAAAGCATAACAAATAGCCCAGTTTACAATGGGCAAACAATACATTAAACATATACCACACACACACACACACATTTTGAATTATTGTATAAAATTGTATACAACTGTAAAGTTAACATGCTGCCATGATAGATTTGATCTATATTTGACAATCTGCGTTTAATTGTATAATTGTAGCCTATAAAAGTTTGACAGATGGTTAACCGTTGTTATAATCTATAATGCAATCAACTAATAAATGTAGCCTAAATCATATTGTACTAAAATGCCGGTAAGTAAAATGTAGAGGCAGGCACCAATTTCATAATTAACTTATTCATTAATGAATTAATCAATTAATTAATTAATTAATGTATTTATTAATTTATTAATGTATTTCGTCAGTCACGTAGGCCTACCATATGGCTATTTGAATACATTTAAATCAACGCATTTTCTGCCAGACAATATCATCTTTTTATTCGATATTAACCTTATTGGTTTCATGGCTGTTTAATGGATTGTTTATAGGGGACCACATACATAGTTATACTAAGAAAGCATTAAACGAGTACAGGCAATATTCCAGGAGACCTTTGTGAGGGTCCTATGTGAAATATGCGGAAGCGACAGACAGGCGGAAGCGGTCTGTCAAGGAAGGAAAGAAGAAAGGAAGGGAAACTGCAGAATTTGACATAAAGAAGGCTTAATCATATACAATTATATAAAACACCTGCATCCGAGATGATTCTGTTAGAGATAAACAACCGGATTATCGAAGAGACGTTGGCGTTGAAGTTTGACGGTGCATCTAACGGGTGAGACATTTTTTTCCCCAGGTTATCTCAGCACGGCTAGCTCTACTAGCCTTCTCGTTAGCATCATTTTTAATGCTTTTTTAGGTATCCGATTCGGCAGTTCTAGATGTTTTAGACACTGTCCTGTAATAGTTTGGTACAGGCATTATTAGAATGCAGGATAGATACAATTATAATATTACTGGTATTTGTTTTATTGAACAAGGAGCTATTCAACGCCCTGCGGTGTAAAGTAGGCAAGTAAAATGATGACGTGGGATGTGATTTACGTGTAATAAACTGTATATTAATATTAAGCGACATAATTGAAAGAAGTTACTGTGTAGCACACAATATATACATGCTGTATTTGGCCTACTGTAGCCAGGTATCTAGTCAAAGTTGTGTATGGTAGCATGCTAACAAGCTATCTTAATTTAATAAATATTTGTAAATAAGTATTTCTTCTGTTTAAAACTATTAATACAGATTAACATGTATTATCCACTAGTCACGAAAACGACAGTTTACTGGTAGATAAAACTGCTCTTAATCTCCCTGACTGGTTCTCAATATAGCAGCAAGTTGATGCTAAAGACAGGCCATGCCTTTACGTTAAAGTGTCATGCAGCAAAACTAAACGTGTGTGTTTCTCGCTCGTGACATAATATGGGTTTACAGGCTGTTAAAAATATAAGACACGACCAGTTTTAAGGCTAGATGCGTCAAAGAGAGCCTGCATCTTAATATACATCTACGGCCTGCGCCAGCCATCGCCCTTTCTTGCACTTCCGCATTCCAGCGCGCATGCCTGGTCAAGTCAGTGCAGTGATTAGGTAGTAAAGATGCACAGGTAAGATAATGCAGTGGTGGATTTCACCACTTGTGCATTGAAGTGGAAATGTTTGATTGAACAAACCTCCGCTATTGTCTTAACTGAGGTTTCACATAGAAAAATCGTTAAGCCCCTAAATAAAATATGATGTAAAAGATCATCTCTATGCCCTTTGCAAATGCCAACATGAGACTTGCCAGCCAACAGCATATGCTGTGCTTTTCATTACATGACTTGTCTTTTTGTTTTAATATACTATTATTATATAGTCCTACAGCGTTGATAGTAAGTAGATAGTTTGTTTAAAGCAAAGTACATTTTCTACCGGACAGTTTATAAATACTTAATATATGCATGTATGTCAGCAGCAGTACAATCATATATGTTTTTTCTTTGCAGAACCAAACCAGAGGCAGTGGAGGTGACATTTGCAGGTCAGGATATGACTAACTGTTTATATAAGTAAATTACCGATTGGTGTTTAGACATCAGAAATCAATTAGAAGTCGAATTATTTAAACTCACATGTGGATGTTATCATAAGGATGGCAGCCTTGTATCGTGCTCTCATTTAATTACAATGTCCTGGTTATCAGGAAAAAATATCTCTTTATTTTCTTATTTTTATGTTTCCTATGGCTCGAATACAATTTAAATATCCCTTGGATATAAGATTTTGATGTAATGTCATAATTGAACTTAATGTTGATATGGCTCACTGATTAAAACCGGAAAAGAGCACTTCATATCAATAATATGATAAAAACAGCGGCATGTAATACAATATATGGCCACTGGGAGGCCCTGTAATGCAACAGGAGTAGCGTGGGGTGTTGGTAAACATAATTCTTCTCAGATCTGATGCTTGGCGTTGCCGTAGAAACCCCAACCCAGGTGTGCTGTCCCCTGTAGATTTCGATGGCGTTTTGTACCACATCTCCAACCCCAACGGGGACAAGACCAAGGTGATGGTTAGCATCTCCCTGAAGTTCTACAAGGAGCTGCAGGAACACGGAGCAGACGAGGTGTGTGTGTATGTGTGTCTCTTTCTCATGCACACGCACGCATACGTGCACACTCACACAAAGCATACTATAGTCAGCCGCACTCCTGACCTTTTGACCCTGATGGCAAATTATTATAATTTTTAGTAGTATTTCTTTTTTTTGCACGGGGGGCATCTTCTTTTTTGTCTTTTTAGTTTCAAGTGCCGTTGGTCTACAATCTCTGGTCAAACTTTGCTGTTATCTGCATAACACTCTGTAGTATAGCAGTTGTTAATTTTTATTAAGAATTTAATACAAGAAGAAAATGCAGAATTGATTAGGTGCATTTCACACACACAACCAAAATGATTAAACGGTACTTTAAAAAAAACAAAAAAACGTTTCATGTTTAAGTTTGTTACTGTATTGCCTTCTTGCACAAGAATGCAGTTTCTCTAGAATGTCTTTAAGAAATTTGAGCTCTTTCCTCAAAAGACCTGATTTATTTCCGTGCGTGTTTTATCACACTGTTTACTGATGACTCAAACAGAGGCCCTTGGGCTTTCTTTTGTTTTTAATATTAACGTCCATGGTAGTGCTGCCTCAAGAATGCAGAATAGCACCAAAAGAGAATAGTTAAATATGTATAGGGGGAAGTGGGTGAGAAAGGCATGTCACATTCACCGCCACAAGCCCTCTCTCACCATGTATGGAAATAAGCCGCTACAGACAGCAACAGGAAGTGAGCTCCAAGACTCACCCCGGGCTAGCAAGTGCTGGCTAACACTGACGATCTTAATTATGTATTTAATTATTCATATTTGTACTTAAGTGCAGATGAGTAAAACATGACTGGTTTGTGTGACAGCCCTGCCTAGAGCAGTCGGTGTTCCTTTTGAAAGCGGTACAGTTTGTGTATTGTTGTGAATTAATGGTTGTCACGCTGCCAGCTGGCTTTGCGCTTCCCCCGGAGGAATGCCTCAGGTAATATCACACTGATGGGTAGCCGTTTGCGGCTGGAAGCAGACTGGTTATCGTGTTTTATTCTGGCCCCTACAATTTTCTCTGCAACGGACCCTCCTACTGATTTTCTTGCCAGGGCGGATGTGTTTTTCTTGCTCAGCTGGTTTGTTCAACCATCTGTTGGCATTGCGGCAGGACGGTAGCCTGTTCTTCCACATGCCCTGAAGCAAGGCACACGCACAATTGTTTTCTGTGATGTTCCTACCTGTTGTCTCAGTGTACGTATTTGAAATAGTTGACCCAAAATAACAATCTAGTCAGACACTTGGAGACAGTTAAGGTGAAGATACTTTTTAATTAATAAGGGTAATGGAGTGCAAACAAACATGTTGCATAATGTTTGTGCTGTCACCGCCTTGGAGCAAAGCATTTTATCGGACCGGTCTTGCTAGAGTACAGCTAGCTACACCAGATGTTTGCGCAAAACGGATGCTTGGAAAATCAGCAGCATCTTTGTAGTCTCATACTATATTTGTATCTCATTGCCACTGATTTTATGGCATGCTTTTCTCTATGGCCTTATGAGTGCTGGTGGGCTTGGGAAGTAAAGTTTGTGTGCGTGTGTTTTTTTTACTGATGTAGTCAGTAGGTATAGTGCAATTACTATAGTACATTAGTTTTCTCTTATTACAATACAGGAATACAAACACTTCTAGGCAATTACTGTACTTATACAGCAACACTTCTTACTACTACATTGCAATACAAATTAAGACGCAGTGTCCTTTTTGTATTCTGTATAAAGAAGCGGCTAGTATGATCAGTTAATTGAATGTTTACTGTGTTTTGTACCATGGACACATTTTGTTCAGATGCATATATATATGTATATGCATGCAAGGCATTTAATAGACATGCATGACAATACAGTCGGACAAACCTAATCTTGGTTTTGCCGTAAACGTGCAACTCTTCTTATTTCAGCTGCTGAAGCGGGTCTACGGGAACTTCCTGGTTGCACCAGAGTCCAGTAAGTTCTGCTTTGTTTCGTCCTCACTTCCACGCTTGCCTCAATGCAGTTTGATTGACAGCCTGCCACTCTCCTGCTGTAGAACGACAGGAATGGTTGCCATTTGCTGTTGGCTAGTTCTCTCCCACCGGCAGCAGGCTAACGCGTAGCGTACCGCTATTAGCGTAGTAACAACTAAAGGGACAATCGGACATGTCGTCCCACTGTCTATAAATCAGGCTCCCCCTAAAACAACCCCATGACTTGCTTGTCAGGCTGACTTCTTTTGTTTGAAAACATTTTAAGAACGGTCAGTCTGCCTGTCTCTCTCTCTCTCTCTCTCTACCTCTGTCGCTGTCCGTCCCTCCCTCTTCTCTGATTGGCTGGCCGGCCGGCGCTGTAGGCTACAACGTGTCCCTCCTGTACGACCTGGAGGCGGTGCCGGCCAACAAGGAGGAGGTGATCCACCAGGCGGGCATGCTGAAGAGGAACTGCTTCGCCTCCGTCTTTGAGAAGTACTTCCACTTCCAGGAGGAGGGCAAGGAGGGCGAGCAGCGGGCCGTGGTCCACTACAGAGACGACGAGTCCATGTAGGTGACCTCTGACCCCCCCCCCCACCTCCTGTTTTAGATGTGTTCTGTCCTATGCTAATGTAGCATTACATAAATGTTGCGTGTATGATAACGCAACGTTACATGTGCCGTCGCCAACGTAGCGGCCCGTTAACGCAGAACTTAGCAGATGTCTATCCTTTGTGGCTTGACGCATGTCCAACTGACGTTATCGTCATTGAATCCACATGAACCCTTCGTTCACTTTAGTCAAACCAAATGACCTTTATGTGCATTCAAGTTCAAACATGCAATATTCACTGTAAGAAATATTATGAAACTCATAGGACACGGATAAGAGAGCCGTTTTTCACCAGGCTAAAAAAAAAAACGTCACGCTCCGTTAACTCTTGCTCCTCATCCAGATCCTTGTGCCTCTCTTAAAATGACGGTGCACAACACTGCTGAATGAAATTCTGATGGAACATTAATCTCAACCAGTTAAGGTCAAACAAAGAATGATTATCACATCTGGTATTGTCACCACTCAAAACATCATTATTCAATAATAAAAGAAATAAGATAACTCACCTCATACACTAACTATAGCTCTATTTGATGTTTTTCATGTTTTAAAAGGTGGCTTATAGTTTGTGATCCCGTATCTTTGATGATTGTCACAGAAAAGAGGCCCATCAAAGTGTGTGTCATACATGACCTCCATCCCTCTCTTAGGTACGTGGAGGCCAAGAAAGACAGGGTTACGGTCGTGTTCAGCACTGTGTTCAAAGACGACGATGACGTCATCCTCGGCAAAGTCTTCATGCAGGTTGGAGAGTTTATTACCTCAATTTAACTTCAGGAGATGCGATTGAGGAGACTGCCGAAGGAATTGGTTTATTGACTGAAACATTTTGGGTGGGAAATATACCAGAGGGATGCTTTTGGTTACGTGAGCAACCAAAGCCTGGAATGTAATCAAGCGACCAATGTTAAGCTACAAAGCGGTGTGCGACGATGGATTGCTTGCAGTATTTGCGGCGCTTAAAGGCCCTTTTACACCAAGCGCAACGTGAAAAAATGAACCATTTACACCGAACGCGTCACGTTATTTCGAATGTTAAAACATAATTCCAGAATAATTTTACGTCGGTTTGGTGCAGGTGTTACAGTTTAAGTGGTGACCAGGTGATATTTCCAGATGAGGCGTAGCGTGTGAATCTATGGCCCAGAATTATCGTGTAGCTGACTGTGTCGATGCCTGTTCGAAACACCGCAAACTACAATAAATGTTCATGTTGTCATT
>JAODLL010000012.1:1550262-1579282 GCA_026546735.1 Forbesichthys agassizii
TTTTATTTACTCCTGTGTCTCGCGACCAACCCACCCCCCGACCCCCCCCCCCCCCCCCGCCGCCGCTTCAAATGAATTCAAATGCAACTTGGGAACAAAATGGCTATCATTATAGTGAAATGTGCAGACAGCAACGCTGGTTCTGGTGACAGACAGCAGGCTACTTACTCCCCTGTGCCTGCATGTGGATCTGGGTGTCAGGGAGGTCCCGTGGAGGCGGGACCCGGGGGCCTGCGGGGGCCTCCTCGAAGACAGGGATGGCCGTGTCCAGGAGCAGCTCTGGAATGTGGCTGTGCTCTGGAGGGGACAAACAAAGAGGGCTTTCATGTGCCACCATAATGCAGAAAGGCAAGCAGACCGCCGCAGAATACATAATCAGCTGCCCTTCATCTTCACCATTGTGCGGGGCCACTGAAAGGACACTTTGGAAGGCCAGTCACACATTCATTAAAACACAGCCATTCTCAAACCCCCAACAACTGGTGGTTAGTTAATTCGGGAATATTTGATCAATTAAGCCCCATTAACTACAAAATAATAACTAAAATGTTGTGCTGTAATTTGCTTACACAAATCGAACAACACATCGTCCTTGCGTTGGTTCATTACGTTTTCACACCAATGACATCCCCAAGATGCATTACTGCAGTTAATGGGCTAATGGGACACATAACCTTTCTTCTATGTTGCACATACATATTCAAATGCTGACGTGTCAAAGGATTAAATGTGATTACTTTAAGATTTATTCTGATTTATAATGCGGTCTTGCCAAACCTCTTACAGGTCTGGCAGCAATGCACACACTAAGTTACATTACAGCTTCAGAAAAGAAAACAGATGAGCAAAGTAGAAAGCAAAGTAGTCTGTGGGCTTGTCACCTTTCACATGCTAGAATAGTGCTTCGTGTTAGGTCCTATTACAATGTTAAAATACATTACCATCAAGTTGTCCTATCCAAATGTGTAACACTTAAACAGGAGGGATATCACATTGGCCCTTCAGATCATTGGAATTCCAGAGTGGAATGAAAGCCTAAACCCACACGATGCTCTGTAAGCGTACTATGGGCTTAGTAAGGAGAAAACAAACTGATGTCCATAACTCAGCAGCAGCGTGCTGGCATTGCGTACCTGGGAGAGTGTCTGTTAGATCATTCAGGGTGATCTTCTCAGGCGGGGCGGAGGATTCGGAGCTCGAGAACACTTGCTGCACATTTGGTGGGCTGTAGGGCGAAAAAACACACAGTCTCTCTCTCTCCCCCCTATTGTTAATGTGGTTGCAGTGTCCTTCAGGCTGGGTAGGGGGCAGCTACCTGCACTGGTCTCGCGCTGTGCTCTGCATCTGAGGGCTTGGCGGTGGGCTGAGCTGGGAATTAAAGTCACCGGAAGACACTTGGCTGTCGCAGCGAGCAAGGGAGAGCCGTCTCTCCGATGACAGCTCAGGGAAAGGCACGGGAGACACAACATCCCCTGAACAAGGGCAAAGACGGTTCGGTTAGGCAGGACGGGCAATCATTAAGGCGCGCACTTGACAGGAGCAGATGCAGACTGAATATTTAGCATGTTCAAATACCTCCGGTCTACACTTTATTAGGTACACCTTGTTGTTGGTGGTCAAAAACTACTGACTGTAAAAAGGTGCCTATTACCTTTTATTTTCTAAAGATAATCAAATAAAAATTGTAACATTATCCATCATGTATACAATTTATGTATACTTTTAGCCATGAAGTATAATTTAATACACCAAATGATTCATGGCTGACGATGTATTAGTTGAAAGTAGGCCTATACTATTATTAGGCTATTGTAAAATACTGGTTCTCCTCCTAAATCTGTAGATTTTATTCCAGTGGGAAGCATAGTGCTCATCCTCTTCCTACACGATCTGTCACCGCTGTGGAGAAATTCTGTGGTGATTTCTGGTACGGTGCTATACAGTAAATACCAGCACCTCCTTGACTTTATGCCCTGTCTCACTAACGTTGACAAGCTGTCTTCCACAGTGCTGTCTGCCAAAAATGTAAAAGAGATATGATCCAACTAGAAAGACAAGAAAAATAAAATACTAGTCTTTTTTTTTTTTTTTTTTTACACATTTCCATCAAAGGTAATTGGGACTAGGCTGGGGGGACTGGTTACAACCCGATACCTCAAGTACTAGTATTATTAATATAATATTCTGCTGTTGCAGCCCATCCAATAAAGGTTTGACACTCTCATTAACAAGGCGTTGTTTTTGTTTTCTTTGGAAATCTGAAAAGATCAACCGTTTCAGTGATACTCAAACCACCTTGTCTAGCAACAACAATAATTCCACGGTAAATGTCACTAAAACTTCTGCTGGGATTACCTGACCGTACTACGCATCCGCTAAAATTGTTGCAGTCATTTTATTTTCTTCACATACAAATGAATGAAAATACTCAATAAGTTGACAATATTTCCAACTTGTGGCTTTAAACGTTCTCAAAATATATATTAATTATTTTAAAATGCTGTTAACACAGTTAGCTGGTTCAGTACAGTGCTAATACGATTATTGCGGGCGAACTTCTCATAATGCCTTTAGCTCTAATAGACAAACCGCTGTTGTCATAACACAATCCAGCCTGTTAGCCAGCTATAAGCTGCTATGGGTCATGTTCCTAACAAGAAAGTTTCATTGCCATATACCGGTAAGAACTTTTAGTTTTTCTGTTTTTCTGTCAGTAATGCTGTAGAAGAGGTTGATATTTGACCTCAATCAAAACTAAAACCTCTCCCTTTAAAACCATGGGACGCTCCTTCAGAAGCCCAGAATGGACACTTATTGCAAAGGCTATGGGCTAAAGGCTATGTGCATGATGTAAATATCTTCACGCATACAGTCCGCGCATCTCCAGCGTCTTTCTGCGCGGAGTGTTGACTGCACGTGTGACACACTGAAGCCCACTAAGCTCACAAGTGAGTGTTGTAGGCGTATAAAAACATTTCTTTCCAGCAAATATCTTAGTTACTCACACAAATTGTTGTAATACATATTGCACATTTTTATAGCACTTATTGTATAGAAAAATAGCTGAGGCAACCGCGTGAAGTATGCTTGGAACAGCCAGAGCGCTCGCCCGAGTCCGCGTTGCGCGAGGCCAGGCATTTGGTAGTATGCAGCGGCCTTAATGTTGTGTGGTGCAATCAATCAGCACAACTGTTGTTTGTGTTCCCATTTACAGACCCATAACTGTGTAAACGGAATGGACAGCTAGCGTTATTCATTGGCTTACAATCGCTGACCATTAACGGCATTTTCCCGATATTGACTTCAGGGGAGCCAGCAGTCACCTAGCCTGGCGAGGAAGGTGCACAAGAGATAAACTCTTCTAGATACTGACAGTACACTGACCCTAGTCTGAACCTCGTGACTGCCTGCTTTTAAGTCTGTCACATGATGCTGAATTTGCACTAGCAAGCAGGCGTCCCTAATAAAATGTACACTGGGTGCACATGATTGACAGTTAAACATGTGCGGTGTTGCAAATTCCTCTGAAAGTGATTTGGCAGGGAGGAAACAGCGTATGCAGTACCTTCTGAAAGCTGCATCTGAAGCTTCCTTCTGGAAGGAGAGCGTGGGGTGGAGGACAGACGTCTGGAGGGAGAAGTGGTGCCAGCATCTGGGAATCCTCCACCTATGAACAGGGGCTCAGCAAACTCCTGCGGTCCAAGACGGCCATTGGTCTGGCGCTGGGCGAGCTCTTGTGAGAAGGTCACCTTCTGCTGGGGGGCAGGTACGGTGGTTCTAGTCTGGTAGGGGTCTGGGGGGGAATCTCTGCTAAGGTGAGCCGTGTGGTGTTGTTGCGGGGACAGCGCCTCAATAGAGGCCTTAGGTCTCTTGGGCGTCTCAGGCTGAGAGAGGCGAGATACCGGTTTCCTCCAGTGAGCGGGTTGAGGTGAGACTGGTTGTGATAACAGCATGTGTGAAATGGGGATGCGCACTGCCCTCTGCTGGTAGTTCCTGTAAGCCTCCTCCAAGGTCTCTGCCTCCTGCTCCAGCTCCCGGATCCGAGCCTTGGCTCCGGCTAACAGATCTACGTCCGAGTCTGGAGAGCCGCTGCAACCCCATGGGCTCCTCTGGCCTCGTGAGGGTTCACCTGATTCACACTCACGGTCACAAGCTGCCCGAGGCCTCGGGAAAGCCCGGTTCGCGTAGAAGTCACGCGGCACCAGCGTGTCAGCACTGAGCTCCAGAGCGGCTCGGTCCACTAGCGAGGGTTTGGGGTTACGCAGCACTTCATTCTCAAGAGCTGCCATGAGCATGCAGAGTGCACACACACACACACACCACAGAAGAACAACCACCATAAAAGAATAGAGAAATAGGATTTGTAAAACAAAATGCTCTAAATTTTTATATATATATATATATATATATATATATATATATAACTACTGGTGCAATTTTTGCAATGTTTTTTAATGCAAAACATATGAATTAAAGTAATTCCATATGGTTAAATAATGCTGTATCTCAAATGTACATGATTTAGATCATCAATAGGACAGCTCAAGGACATAAAGCCAATAGGTGTAAACTACAAGGACGACTACAGACAACATGCTACGTGTGCAGGGAACATGCATCCAGCCGAGACGTACCTTGTTGGGTCTGGCGAAGCTGCTTCTGGACCTCCTCGGCATGGCTTGCCCTCCACTGGGCCTTCTCCTCGCACTCAGCAAGCTGGGCCGCGAGCTGCGCACAACGCCCCACCTGTCAGCCAACCACAGAGGCGGGGGGTTAAGATCGTTGCACGAAAACAGCACCCGTGGCGATCTTGGCTCAGAGGAATGGCAGATGTGAGGCGGGGCCAAATGTCTTTTGTCTGCCACCCCCCTCCCCGGAACGTTGCACTGACCTCACTGTGGAGCTGGGCCTGCAGAACCCGCCGCTGGCTGTCAAACTCCTCCTGGTCCATTCTGCGAGCAGCCTGGAGCCTGCGTACCTCCATCTGCAAGGTCAGCTGTTGCTCTGAAGGCTTCCCCATGTCTGAGAGGGACGGTGGCACGCACTATGTGACTTACATGCTTTATATTCACTGGCTGTCTTCGGAAATGTGCCAACTGTAGTGAGAATGTATTTCTCCCCTTTCAATTAATTTGTATCAGTGATGTAGAAAATACATTCATCTCAAATGAGAGAAAATATGCTATTAATGCTAAATATGCTAATAAATTCATTTCCATCGGTAGTCCATGGATATTACCGATGGAAAGTAATTAATTAGCATAGTTGTGTGTGTGTTAAGAAAACAATAAAATTCAGAATTTCATATTAAAACCTAACATCTCTACTAATAGCAAATAGCAAAGATACTATTCAACTCCACGCAAACATGTACAAGGACAGACACACCATGTCTCTACAGCATGCAATCTAAAATAAAATGTTTCAATGTCAGATGAATGCTGAAAAGGCTGATTGCTTACAGTTGCTAAAACACCTTTTTTGTTAGGGAAAAAAAAAAGGCAAGGCAAAGCCTCATTTAGGGATGCTACCATGTCCACTATAAACAGACCTGGACTCTGCTCATTGGCTCACAGCAGAGTGTAAATGTATAGTGTGTTTGATCATCTCCTGTGATGTTTTAAATAGCAGAATATTTTGTTCCTCGGCTAAAGAGCTAGAACACTGGTGCTCTGCCATGGGTACAGACAGTCTGTCCCTCCTCTCTGTGATTCCTTCTCAAAGGCCCTCATTTCAAACTGCCTTCTTCTGACCCAGAGCTGTCTGCAAAGCTGCAAGCTCAGCACAGAAATGTCACACTGACACGCTGGAAACGTCTAAAAAAATCATCCACCACACCGCAGTGACTTGGCCAGCGAATATGAATACATGAATCCTCCAGACATCTCAACAAATTTTTAAATAATAATGTGGATTTTTTTGATAGTTTAGTAAATAAAATCCAATCACTGTGGCACACTAGAATAGACACAAAAATGAACCCCATTTTGTCTGGATTTGGAGGTTCTTGAGATTAGTCAACAAAATCACCTGTGCGGAGTTGCCGGTTCTCTTCCTGGGCCTCGTCTAGCTGTTTCTTCAGCAGCCGCACCTGTGCTTGCAATTCCAACTTGTCTGTCTTCAAGATGGAGTAATCACTCACAGTCTCCAGCCTCTCTCTCAGCATGTCTTTCTGCTGGCTCAGCAGAGAAACCTGCTGCTGGGACGTGTCCAGCTCAATCTAGAGAGTATAGACCGACAGCCCAACAGGAGAGAAAGAAAGTTGAACGATAACATGACTACACCGTAGTGTGTGACATTGATAAAGAAATAAAAGGTATATTTAGTAAGAACAGCGCTGCATGTATTAACATACCTAGAATGTCCCAATGCAGAAATAAGGTTATCAGTAAGCGTAAATAAAAATGTAAGTGGAAGGGCGATATATAAAGTTATTAGCCTCGGCATGTTTACCTGCAGACGTTGCAGGTCAGAGCAGACTTTATTGTGTACGTCTACTTTGGCATTATTCGCAGCTGCTTCTTTTTGTATGCGAGCAGTTTCAACTGGGAGAAAGAAAAACAGTATTAACATTTTATAATAATTTAATACCGGTAGTATGTGGAAATTCAGCATAGCAGAATTGCTATTCTATAAATTAATTCACATACCGTTGTTTTTGGTTTCATTTTCTGTCAGTTTCTCTGTCCTCTTAATGAAGTCTTGCTTTAGCTGAAGCTGAAACCTGGTAGTTTCATTAATTGTGAATTACATGTTTAGACAGCAAAGTATTTATTCAACATCACAGTCCCAAACAAGTACACAATCTAATTCTACTGAAATAAAAGCACTGGGATGAAACAGGACATATGTGCACATTACACAAACATATTTGGTACACTTCTAAATAAATCAAATTAAAAATACCTAGAAAGTTCATTTTTCATATTTTGATCATAGGTGTCCTCAATAGTTTTAACAGCCAGTTCCCTCCTCCTTAGCAGTTCTTCTGTAGACTTGATCTTGTCATTGTGTATTTGACATGTCCTGTTGTGAAGACAACTCAGTGAGCAACTCGTAACTATTTATTTGTTAACATGGGAGGGAATGGGACTGGTCTTACTTTTCAAAAGTCTCCATCCTCAGCCTAATTTCATTTTCCCTGTTTCGTACCGTTTCAATTTCTTTCAGTATAGATTGCCTTTGCATATACAGATTCTTCTCTTCGATCTAAAAGGGGACCATTTTAAAAAAATTCCAGAAAATGTATTCAAAAAATGCTAAATATTAATCATATTGTAATCACACTTTTTGTAATATATATATAAACATATATCTTTTTTTTATTTAATATTTTTTCATGTTTTGTATAACTCTGCACAGCCAGTTTTATGTTCTGCTAGATAACATTTTAATGAAAAGGTCACCTCTTGTTGTTTCTGTAAGCGCTCAATGGCATTTTTCTCCCGTTCCATCAAAGCCTTTGCTTTTAACTCATACGTCTTTTCCATGTCTTGCCTCAGCTTCTCAAATTCTTTATGTGATATTGCCTTTTCTTCCATCTTAACCTTGGCAATTTCAACATCTTTAAAATGCTGCAACTTAAGAAACAAATACTTGTTTTACATAAAACCAAATAATAAACAAAATGATGATATAATGTTATAGTCAATGAGATTATATAAATTACATAATTGCCTACACATTAATCTGTCTGGGCATTTAATTTAAGAGTTTCATACAACTGTATTATTTACCACAGTAACATTGTAAACACCTAGACATAGTTGGATGGATACCTTGGTGCTCATTTCAGCTTGTAACTGCGATTCAATCTCTTTTCTATATGCCGCAAGTTTAGTTTCATATGACACCCACTTGTCTCCTTTGTAATGGAGGCTCTCGTATTCCTCATCAATAATTTTCATCTTGTCAACTATAAAAAGAAAAAAAGCTCTTCAGAATGTCATGTAAACTCCCGAGTCACGATTCAAAATACATTTAATTAGTGAAGTCATGAGTGTGAGGTTTGTATTCATAGGATGTCATATTTGATCATACCAAGAGATTCCCCATAACCTGCAGTGGTGTTTGTCTGAGTATCAGCATCACAACGCAGCTCATGGGGGTATTGGTCAGTTAGTTGTGTTAAAAGGCTTATCAGGAAACCTGCAAGACAAATACCAATTGTATCACTTACTTTTCTATCTTTGGGGGCTGGCTGTGATCTGGTGGTTTTTCTCAAAAGAAAAATGTGTTGTGCCTACCTTTATTATTGCGTTTTGCTGAACTCTGTGAAAAATAATACACATTATTGTATTATTACTGTGTGTATGGGTATCACAACACAAAAGTGTTTTATCATTGTACTTATGATATAAATAATTACCAAAGATGTATAGAGGTTTGACTGAGGACTGATCTTCATGAGCTGAAGCAGGTCAACCGTTGTTAAAGTCTGATTCAAAATAAGCATGTGTTATTCATCAGAGACTTTTAAGACTTGTATGGGATTGTGTGCATCACCGTACAGAATAGTGTTGTACTTACTTTTTCTTTGCATGTGCCACTTTCAGGGTAAAAAACAGACAGGGTGTACTCATATCCAGAGGTCTGTAGATGATCAGCCACGATACTGTTACATGCTAATGCCAATAAACAACCAGATTTCACAGGGACTGGCCTGGGAACTGATTCTCCACCACTCACAAGTGGGTGTTTTAATTCGTGGATCAGCTGATTTCGTAGCTGTGTCTTTGTTTTTTATTATTTGTGGGGGGATAGGGGTGAAAATGGAAAACACTGGGGTCATGAATCATGATACGTTTGAACACTCATACACAATAACATACAAAAAAGGCTACTTACTTTAAGTGTGTCAAGCACTCCTCTGTTTTTGAACGTTTGGTAGAGCTTTTTCCTCAGTTCCTCCGGGGATAAAGCATAGTCTTTGCTCGCAGACATGGCAGACATGGCCAAGCTGGTTGCTAACGTATCCCACAAGTAGATCGCTACGTACTGTAGTGACAACAGTACCGGTAGGTCTACAATACTGTACGCCCAGCAGCAAGCTGCAGAGCAAGTCTGGTTTGAACGTCAAACATTACGTGGTTTCACAACAGCTTGGCATCGGACCTAATAGGATTTTAAACAGTAGACCACCAACTGAACATCGCGATGTAGATGTAATGTGCAGGCTTGCAGTAACAGCAGAATAATGTAACAAACAGAGCAGACACCTTCGACAATCAAAAGTTTAAAATCCAGCCAACGGACATGGCGCTTGATGATTACGTATACAATAATTTTTATTTTCTACAAGCACATTTGTCAATAATAAATAAAACGCATTTTTATGTATTTTCAGATTTTATTTAGTGTTAAATGTACATCCATTTTATTATTAAAGATAATTTAATTATATATACTTTTTTTTTCAGCACAGTACTCGAAATTGTCGTCATCCACTTGCGACTGCATTCCAGGAACACATTGACAGGTAAACAAATACATCTACTTTAAAACAGGAATGCTTACTAGCATCGACTGCTTTTAAAGGTGTTTTAGCAAATTTCTAAATATATTGTGTATACTAACATGTTTGACATAACTGTGAGTCTAAGAGTCTACTCTTATGTACCGTATATGCTAACTCGGTGGGATAGCTAGCTACAGTAGCTGTTTTAGCTGCTTTTACTGCTTTACTGTATTGTATTTTTTTTCTGTTTGGACTAATAAGGATATTTAACTATATTTTATTTCAGGACCAGATATATTTATTTGAATAAGCATGTCTGGAAGTTATTACTTTGTCATGGTTGGTCATCATGACAATCCTGTTTTCGAAATGGAATTTTTGCCACCTGGGAAGTCAGAATCAAAGGTAACTAACTATCAGTAACTAAGTAGCCTGCCATTTTCTTGTTCCACATCTTTTGAAAGTAGCCTGCAAATCTGTTCATTTAGAATAGGCGTGAGACATATACTATCGTGCGTCAGTGTCAATGTCTACTGTGCACTTCTTTACCTTTTCTCTGAGTTCTCACATTTGTCTTATTAACAGGATGACCACCGTCACTTAAACCAGTTCATTGCGCATGCAGCACTGGATATGGTGGACGAAAACATGTGGCTGTCCAATAATATGTACTTGAAAACAGTGGACAAATTCAATGAGTGGTTTGTTTCTGCATTTGTCACTGCAGGACATATCCTTTTTGCTTCGTTCAGGGATCAAATACTTATAGATGCTATGTCTAAATTCCATATTGTTTTGATGAGTTTTTCTAAGCCACATTCAGGACATCTAATTAATAATAAATATTTGTAATTGTTTTATAAATTCATTAACATGGCTTCTTCAAATGAAGCACTGTTGCTTTTATCCACATTAGAATGCTCTGGCAGTTTTTTATGTTCCTTAACGATTTACTATACATATGAGATTCATCATGCTGCATGATGTTCGACAAGAAGATGGAATTAAAAACTTTTTTAACGATGTTTATGATTTATACATAAAAGTAAGTTACATCTTTAATGTCCTTCCTTAGATATACCACTTAGTGTATTCTTGATAATCTGATTTTATTATCTTTTTTCCAGTTTGCAATGAACCCATTCTATGAAATCAACTCCCCAATCCGTTCAACTGCATTTGATAGAAAGGTCCAATTTCTCGGCAAGAAACATCTCTTGAGTTAATTACCTCACAAAATGTTTGTAATGTGTTATTCTACTGTATATATGTGTATGTGCATTGTTTGACTCTAGTTGAATATAATTAGATTGGTCTTTTTTACTAACCACTTTGTGTGGTTTCTGTAGTCATGTAAAAAATGTAATATTATTCCATTGAATTAATTATCCACATGCCCTGAAACAATATGATACTGGTAATAGCAATGTCTCAAAAAACTGATTTTTGTTTTGGGTAAAATAAATGCTAAATCAGAGGATCCTGAGTTTTATTGCACATTTTTAATTCACAGTTACAATATTATGAATGAAGGCTAGTTGAAAAGTAAAACTAAGTGTTCAACCATTTAAACAACAAATTAAGATTATGTTAGTATATAAATCATTGTCAGTGCTTTAGATAAATTAATATAACCTAAACAAAAACATGGTTTCCACAATTATAATCTTGTAAAAAAAGACTGATTATAGTTAAATATGTTGCTAAGGATTATTTACATAAGATTACATTTAACTCCAAATGTCAAAGTTCAGAATTCAGTTCAGAGATGATTTTGCAATGGATTTGACCTCTAATAGGGATATCATTCTTAAGTTATTTCAACATAAGCACACAAACAAGGCCAGAAAGTGCAATAATTTAGGATAAAGAAAAAAAAAAAGTTATTGAGTAGTGACTTGACTACCTCAAATCTCATAAATATCAAAACTATTTGCACCTAGGAAATGATATAAATATGCTTATGATTCAAGCCTGCCACACTTAAATGAGAGTTTCTGCCAGTATGCTAGAACAGTGTTAAACTAATAGTTTGCCAGTTGCCACCCATTAAATACTCTACATTGAGCACGCTTCTCAGACTGTAAAGAGCTTTTCTACTCATTCGGGTACAACACAAAACTGAATCCTTTATTCTGGTCTTCATTTGTAACTACTGAGCATTATTGTTTTCTTTTCAGTTGAAAGAGGAAACAGGTTCAGATACTGATACTTCCTCCAGCCCATTAAACAGCATAACAAACTATAAAAGCATCATGAGGTTTTAAATAAACATGATAAGTAGTTAGGCATAAAGACATTCAAATGAGGGTCAACCCATTTATATTATGATGAACAGCATGTGGCGCGGGGCTTTCGGTACAGGTTGACAGTGTCCGTAGGGATGAGATGATCCGTCCTTTGGTCTGTGGCCAGCACACGGCGCACGGCCTCCTCAAAGGCCACTGAGACATTTGTGGCATCCTTGGCGCTGGTCTCATAATATGGGTGGTTGCCATTCTCCATGCACCACCTCCCAGCGTCCTCAGTAGACACCTGTCTCTCTGCCACATCCAGCTTATTGCCCAGGATCACAAATGGGAACTTCTCTGGCTCCTTGACATCCGCATAGTAGATGAACTCCTTCTTCCAGTTGCCTAGATTGAGGAAGCTCTGGTTATCATCAACGCTGAAGGTGAGCAGGCAGCAGTCTGAGCCACGGTAGAAGGGAGTCCTCAGGCTGCGGAAGCGCTCCTGGCCAGCAGTGTCCCAGATCTGCAGGGTGACCATGTGGCCATCTACCTCCAGATCCTTGTTGAGGAACTCCACACCAATGGTGTGAAAAAGGTTCGTGTCAAACTTGTTGGTGACGTAGCGGTTCATGAGTGAGCTCTTTCCCACCCCACCATCACCCAGAAGAATTACTTTAAACAGGGATGTCTTTCCTGCCATGCTCCACCCAATGATTCCCCTGTAGTAAATAACCTAAAACCAAAAGACAAGACATGCAACCTGAAGATAATATTTAGTGTTCGGAGAATTAATACAGTGCAGTATGCGATTGAAGCAGATAGTGAAAAAAGGATGCATACTTCACTTACCTGGTTGCCTTGCCCTCCTTCACCACTTGTATATAGTGTAGACAAATGGCATGTATTTAGTCACATGTGTGTCTGTCCCATGTTTGTTGGACACATTTACTGTAAAAGAGTAGGGGCAATGAGCCGGTTAGTAATTAACATAATATGTTAATAGATACAGACACAATGGAAAAGGACCTTTACCGTCAAGTCCCACACGGGTCAGTTCTGCATTCAGCATACTTATTTTTTGAAAGTGAACTTTAACCCTGCCGATAAGCTTTTTTGTGGGTTGGCCTATCTACCGTATCAATGCCCAGGCTGTAGTGTAGCTTAGCCATGTAATGCTAACTTGCGTTTACTTAGCGTAAAGATGTGTACTTTCAGCGCCTTACCTTGCGTTTCAGCGTTGGTTTACAATATATACTAGACGTTTGGCTAGACGAATCTTCTTTCAATTGGCGTCTCTCACAATTCAACCTGATAATGTACTTTGATAAGTTGATGGACTATACAAGCATTAGCTGTAATGCTAGCTTGACTGGCAGATCATGTGATCTGGTCGAAGTGGTCAAACACAAACAAGCATCCCAAACGTCATTATGAATTATTCTGCATCTAGAAGATAACACATACAAATACGGAGTAAGTAATTTACATTAAATGTACACGTATACTGCATTTAGAACATATGGTTAATCCCTGTGTCATAGTTTTGTGTAATAATTTAGCCACAGCCTTCAAAATTGTTTTCATACATTGCACCGATAATCAATTACCACAAGAGGGCAACCTTTACTGACTGTACACTATCAGAGATATACATGGGGTATTCATCAAATTGTGGACACTTACACAAAGGAGTCACACACGGAAAACGTGGAAATGTAGGGTTAGGTCACACTTGTCATTAGCACACTACACTTAATGCAAATGAAAATGCCTTTTTTATATGAATCCAATTAATTGAACTGCCTGCCTAAATAGTCCACATCTAGTCTATACCTGAAATTGAGCTCAGGCTGTATATAGTTCTATGGGATATAGGCCTGCATCTACTTATCACATGTTTTATAGTTTGCAAAGAGTGTTCTACAAAGCAATTAGCCTCCGAGAGAGTTAACTGCATATGGAAACAGTAGGCTACCAACCACGTAGGCCAACTTAGAAAAACAACATTTATTTGCAATACAACACAAAAGCATAATTTACAGCATTTATGCATTGTTGAGTCCAATAATTCAAACTAACCACCTTTAAAGCAGATATAAGTAATAAAATATTGGATGTTAGATAAAAGTCATTGAATAATTCACATTATATGTCACAAATTATTTTCAGATAACTTCAGAAATCCACGTCATACATAACAGATTACTATAGATAATACTGTATTTGTAAAATATTTGCCTTTCAACCTAAACCTAAAATCTGCGTTGTATCAAAAACTGAATTAACTATTTGATCAGAGAATCTCTAGCAGCATGGTGTTCTGTATTATGTTTCCAAACAGTCCGTTTTCTTCCCTTGAGATCATCTTGTTGCATCCTTTATTCACTTTGCATGAAATACAGCCAAACCATGCACATGCTTTACAGACTATATATATATATATATATATATATATATATATATATATATATAATGTCAAATGGAGGAGCTCCTCGAATGGCCACATATACTATTTAGGCTGCAAAAGTCTTTTTAAAAGACTACAGCATGATCATCTTGACAGGAGCCTGAGGTTAACACCACGTTGTCAAGTCCAATCTCTCCTCCAACACCTTCCCCATGCTCTGCCTCAAAGATAATCTGCAAGAAGTCAGGGAGTTAGCTTCATTAGTTTGTCGATGTGACAGACAAACCACAATGGACAATGTGATTGATGTTTTTAGCAAACATTCTTCTGTGTGGCCTCTACATTTGACTGCATTTACTTATTGAGTGAATCAGTATTAGTCAGTAGCAAGAGTTCAATATCTACTAATGATCTGTGGGATGACTTACTGACTGTGGAGCCTCTTCCTGCCATGCCACTGTGAGCAGCTCTGTCTGCCATGCCTTGCCTCTGCTGTGATTCTGCTCCCACACTGGATACACATTGTTGTCCAGCAGCACTCTCAGGGTCCCCACATTGCTGCCCACCACACGGTAGTCAAAGGTCAGGCAGAAGCTGCTCTGCTGGGCATGGTCACCGAGAAGCAGCTTGAGCTTGGCCACATCGCCATGGTTCCCCAGGAGACCACTCATGGCCATGTAGTACTCACCTGAGAGACAGTATAGGGGGCCAAACTCGTTTGATTTGAACTGAATTTAAAACTCTCATCTCATGTCATTGATGATGAGTAATATTATTACCGTTTTCATGGTAGGCCACACTCCAGTCCATGTCATCAGACTTGTCTTGCACCCACTCACATGCTCCCTGGTCAAAATTGCAATCTGATATAAATTCTAGGAGGTAAATAAAATATGTAGCAATCAGCAAAATGGAGAGAGAAATTACCATCTTTCTTTATAATGGCATAAATGATTGGTTACCCTCCTCAGCAGGTGCAATTTGGATCTCTTTGATTTCTGTTGCAGGGCCGAATACAGATTCAAACTCTTCTTGTGGCGCTTTGAGAGAAGGAAAGAGTAATGTCAAAACAAGAATGATGAACGTCATTTATTCAAATAAGTATATACGTTGCTACTGTAGACACACACTATTCCAGGACTGAGCCTACATCTTTGCTTTTTCAAAATATGTGTTAACATATTCACCCACAGAAATTCCTCAAGAAATACCTGAGCTTAAATAATCATTCCAAAATATGCTGCAGAGCGATATCCCCCTCCATGAAACAAAAGCCAGAGTGGATCATTTAACCTGCTGGTCTAGGCCTGCCTTGCTCATGTTTTCAGATGGTGCATTCACCCTTAAAATGCAGTCGCCCAAGCATTTGAAAGCTCTCGCAGCATGCCCGCCAACCAGAGTGTCCTGAGACTGGCAGCTGTATGGCGGCTGCGGTTAATGAACCTGCTACGGCAGAATGGGTCGCTCTCAGAGAGGCTAGAGAGCATTGATGACAGACTTTCCTGCTGGGAGTCAAGTCTGTTTGCACACCAGCTGTTCTGGGGGGGTGGGTGGGCAGGGGGATAATAAATGTCTTGGAGTCTAACTCCACCCCCCCCCCCCTTCCCCCTTCAACCCCCTTCCCTTCTTGCTTTGTTCACCAGAGGATTAAGGTGCAGACTCTGGAAGAGTGTGTCCTAAGGCTCTCAACAGCAGACAGAGTGAAATTCCTCCCTGGAGGTGATGGATGTCTTGAGGCCTGTCTCCTCTTGCTACACAAGCGCTCATAGGAACACATAGGAACACAGTTGTGTCCATAATGATCAAGGCTAGCAGTGAAAGGTTTTTTTTTATGGGTTGCCTTAGTGAGTAGCATACCTTTGAATGACACACTGTTTCATCTAATGATACAGTGGGTAGACAAAGCTGAAACGTGTCTCTTAGAACAAATAACTATTGTAGTCGCAGAGACATGCCTCAAGAGCATTCCAGTGTCATATTTTCCACACAGTATGAAAGTTGTACTTTTAATATATTTATTTTACATTGTGGGTTTTCAATATAACATCTTTCTAACTTGTGCCCATTCTTTTGGTTTATCTGTATCTGCATTCAAGAAACGCTGAAGCCCTTAACCTGCGTCAATAAGCTCCTTGAAATCTAGACATAGCAAGGGACATGAAGTGACAAGCCCCTATGTGGTCTAGAGCGCCAAGCTTCTGAAATGGTAGTTATCAAGCAAATGCTTTCTGACAGACCAGCGCTACAAAGTTTGCATCTGAAAATGTGCTTAAAAGCAAAGACCCCTCCTGAAACTGTATTAATGTTAATACAGAGCATTAATTTTGTATTATATAACACATGAATTACTTTACTCTGCTAGCTCAAACCAGGTATTTCCCCTCCACCTGCAAGCAAGGAAGGAACAGGTTTTGTGCCTGTAATTAGAGTAGGGCTTTGCTTCGCTAGCCGTCATAAATTGTCTTTGACTGGAGACATCTGCAGGTCGCCAGAGAGGATGTAGCTCGGCTGCAAAAGGCCAGGAGAGAGTAAATAGAAGGCCAGCTGTGCCATTAGGTCAGTTCAGTAGATGATGAATGGACACAGAACACCCAGAGCTTGTTGTATGCCTGCATAAGCACCACCTTCTGCTGAATGGACACAGAACACCCAGAGCTTGTTGTATGCCTGCATAAAGCACCACCTTCTGCTCAAGTATTCACTCTTTACCTGAAAACCTTACGATGAGTATCAAATTACTCAGACAGTGTTAAAAAAAAGTGTGGGCCCACCCATGGTTCCCAATAGCAGGAAGAGAGTCAAGAGAAAGGAAGCTTACTGAACACATCTCCCCTCGGATTGAGCAGATTATCTTCCTCTTCTTCATCCTCTTCTTCGGGGAACACCCCTTCCTTAGGAACTCTATCCTCCCCATGGAACTTGGCCTTTCCCATATCTGGAGTGCCAAGGTAGACTTCCCCGTCATAGTCAAAAGGCTGCGGCCTTGTCTTAGGAGGAGGGGTCAATGCCGGCTCAGGGATGATGTTTTTGATGTGGTCCTGGTCCAGTTTTCCACCTAGAACCTCGGGCCTCATCGGGTAGTCTGGGATAACTGCTGACGAGAGAGGGGAATCGGGATTAGGCCCTCTGGAACAGCACTCACGAGTGGTACCTCCATTAGTAGGGTTAGGATGTGTGTCATGTGTTTCACAGATGTGCCTATCTTACACGAGTTGTTCAGCAGAGTTCTGAGAAAGCCAATGACTGCAGCACTACACCAATAATGATGAACTGAACATAAAATAGAAGGACTATAAGGATATTATTGTTCATGCAGTTGCAGCATGACAGGTAGATTCTGCGGACAAAGTCTGTGTCTCAAATACATGTGTTTTACGGCATCCAGCAAGAGGCATTCATGCTACATCTAACATCAAAGCCGCACGTGTTGTGGATAGAGTGTTGGCTGCGTAGCTCATAGGGGAGGGTGCAGGGAGAGGCTGGTCAGAAAACACGGCAACGGTCAGGAGGAGAACATGGATCGGGGTGCAGGACGAGAAGCAGACAGCCGGACAGGCTTGCATTCCACACAATCTCACCATTGAGGAAGTCATCTGCACTGCCTTTGTCCCCATCCCACGGGCTCTTATACTTTGGCTTGACTATAAAACATAAAGGCATCTTCGTTTACACTGAGAAGCTTCACCTCCCCGGGCCTATACTCTGCTTCTCTCTGCATGTCAACCAGCTCTATAAGGCATCACCTTTTAACAACAGGGGTTTGGTTCAGGGAGGATACCCTGAAGGTGGCCTTCCTGTATTTCCCCAGTCCTTCAGAGAACTGGCTACAGTACAAGGCAGATATTGACACAGGTGTGCGTTCAATCTCTGCCTCGCTGTTGCCAACAACTGTGATGTGAAGCTGGAGTTTGAAAACAGGAAACAGCACCTCGGCAACCATTTTTCGAGCCGGATTGAAATACATGACAGCTGACGCTACCAGAGAGACAAGATTTAATCAAGTCTGTTTTGACCTTAACCCCCGAAGCAGGACCCCCTTTCATTAAAATGGAAATCAATAATTGTACTATAAAAAGTGTGCCTGTGTTTGACAGTTTGGTCACAGTTCTGACCAATGTATCAGTGTAGCATATCTCAGGCCTCACCAGAGCATTCAAAGCCACTTCCTCTGAAGCCAGGCTTGCACCTGCACTTGTAGGATCCCATAGTGTTCAGACAGACAGCATGATGGCTGCACTTCTGGGTGCCAGCTGCACACTCATCCAGGTCTGAAATGGGCAGAGGCTCGTTTGCACTTCTACAAACTCAGGTAACACTTGAAGTAGACCAACTGCTTGGTACACCTTACCCACGCAGTCATATTTGCCATCGACGTATTTGAGATCATAGCCGTGCTGGCACTTGCAGAAGTAGCTGCCGAAAGTGTTGACACATTGTCTGTTGAACGGGCAGTGGTTCTCCCCGGTGGCACACTCGTCGATGTCTAAGAAGAACAGGCAGATGGAAGAGGGACACAGCAGCACCGAGTTATAGCATCAGCCGAGACAGCACCGCGCGTTCTGTTGTCCTGCGCCTCTGTTACCAAGACAGGAATTTGGCCTCATCCAAGTTCGACCGGTTTTTGTGGTAAGACATACGACACTGTGTGACGACATATGAATGAGTTCTTATGTGAAAACATTAAGACCACTTACTAGTCAAGGGGTCCAAAACCACATAATGTGCTATTTTTGTACTTTTATTGTAGGAGACAGGAGAAACCTCTAAATATCTATATATTTTTTTAATATGTGGCTTTTTGCTCCACACAAACTTTCACTGACGCATTGCATACCTCCAGTAAAGCCTCTTCCATCAAGTCTCCCATTCCAATTCCACAGATGAACATTGATGTGATGACAATGAAACGCATGCTCACCTACACAGGACCTCTCGTCTGGGCCCAGCTGTAGCCCGGCGGACGGACAGAGACAACGGATCTCCCCATGCACATCCTCCTCACAGCCATACTGACAGTGGGCAAGGGAGCATGTCCTGGAATCTGTGAAAACACACACAGACGTCCAGTTCAGGCAGCGCTGCGTACAGCGTGCCGAAACGACCAACACACACACACAGATACACACTCGTGCATGCAAGATACACATGCGAGCGAGCGAGAGAGAGAGAGAGAGAGAGAGAGAGAGAGATAGTTTTCCAAATGCTACCGGCATGTGTGGGACTTACTGGCACAGGAGCCATCAGGCATCAGAGTGTATCCGTTGAGGCAGTAACACATGTAGCTGCCGAAGGTGTTCATGCACCGGTGTTCACAGGGACGTGGTTTAAGCCCACATTCGTTTAGATCTAGAAAGAAATCCACATTATTCTAACATTCAGGGTGCATATGCCATAATGGCGTTTTAAGAAACCCGTATATATCCAATAATATGAAGGTCCCTTCACCTACTGACCTTGATTACACGTTTTCCCAGTGTATCCTGGGAAACACTTGCATTTGTTGTGACTGACGCATTCGCCGTGCTTGCAGCCATGCTCACACTGAGCTGGTGAAGCGTTTAACGGAGGAAGGAAATACCACGGTCGCGTTGTTGGAGAAAGAGAGGTTTCAGTCAGACCACACATTCTGTTCTAGAGACCAAGGTTTTTATTTCATTGCATGGTTGTTGTCATTCTTTATTTAAACGTCTACATTTTTTCCATTGGCTCTTTTGTGTGAAACTGGCACTTACCCTCGCACTGTCCTTTACTATTTTTCTTCCAGCCATAGCAACACTCCAGCCGCCTGCCATAGCGACACACACCTGGTTGGCTTGCAATAACGACTTGCCGAGAGTGTCTATTGCAGAGGAAGAGGAGAGTACATTTTATTACCCTACCAGCATTTCCTACACATAGGGTACACCGTTTGTAAAGTGAGACTAATTGTAGAGTTTAGGAGCTTGCAAAACCAGGATGGTTGTCTTCAATAAAGGTGTTGTAAAATGGAAAAGCCCTAATCTTTTTAACAAAACACAATTTGGTATTATGGCTGAGATATGCACCACAGTCTTATCAGGTTTTAGTGTGTTGCTTATTTCTGTATAATTAGACCGCAAAATATGATGAACACATCTAGAGTATAGCCATATTTAGCTTTTCCAAATGCAGGCTTTAAGGCATCCAAATCTAATTATGGGTCTAATGGCAGTGGTGTGGAAAACAAACAACCTAAATAAATGTTCCCTTTACTGGCTCCCCCAGGGAGAAAAGTAGGGCTCCCCACAGAGCGAAAGCTAGCCAACAGGATATAAGGTGCATATGGAGAAGATCAAACGAATCAAACAGTTTGTGTGTTGCATGCCGATGCTGCTGACTCCAGCAAACCAGTACAGCAATTAAAAAGGCGGAAGTAGCTCTTTTAAAAAAAAACTCTGCACTTACTTTAAAGTTATTCTGAGTCTTTGAAAGCAAGTCAGCAGCATGATCAAAATAACCTACAGGTCTAGGCCAAGCACTCTAAACATTAATGTCCCAGATGTTTGGCATTCTAGCATTGCACCTTCCCAAAAGCGGGCCTGGAGGAATCTGAGACATTATAGAAAACAACCAGAATAGCCCCACAAGAGAGGGGCTAAATGCAACAGGTGTTTAGTTATTAACGGTTGCTGTGCCACATTTAGCTGACTCCACCATTCTGCTTGTAGTCGACTCTTTGGCAGAGGCCATAGTGCATGCATGCCATTAAAACAGTTTTCAAATGTCAACATTTAATGTGTATTTGACTGAGAATACCTGGGTCTTTCCTGCTATGTAAGCAAGGAGAGCTTAGGTAACAGTAGTTTAAAATGATTCCAAATAGATATATTATCTTTACAAAATGTACTCCATGACTCAGGTGACAGGTCTTCTGCACATACTGTATATACGTACATTACATTAGAGATGGCAGCAGACCAGTAGGCAATGTTTCATAGACAACATGAACCAATATAACACATGTGTCATGCAGGTTTCAGTGTAGAACCGGCAATAATAACATTTCGACTGCGTACATACCTGCCGATATGGGCACTTCCAGAAAAGATGTAGAGCAGGAACACAAGACCGCCAATCAATGTGAATCGCTGCATGTTTCTTGCTAGGTGCAGCACTTGTTTCTTACTGGGATGGACTCTGTTTAGCTGAGAACCAGGACTATAGTTCTTGTGTGATTTCACTCATAAACGAGCGCTCATCCAAGGATCCAGGGAACAAGCTTCAATTGAGTCCTCACAGATGGCAAGTCAGAGTTCATGTGCTCAACCCACACAAACACACAGGCCCCTCCAGGAAAGTTTCTCTCTCTCTCTCTCTCTCTCTCTCTCTCTCTCTCTCTCTCTCTCTCTCTCTCTCTCTCTCTCTCTGTCGACGGCAGCAACCGAGCCCTATCCCATAATTCTCTCCCCTTTCTCTCTGAAATTCCAGAAGTGGGATGTTACCCTGTCAAATGACACCGTAGAGTGAGTGCATTTGTGACCGACCGCTAGAGGTTGGGATGGCTTTTTGAGGGGGTGGGGATTATGTTGAGGGGTGCTCTACACATCCTTGTAGTGAAACCCACCCCACAGATCCCTGGCATTCAATTGCAGGCCTATTTTGCAAATGGGCATTCAATACTTGTGGTCTACTATTGACATGTGTCTTTTGCAGTATCATCACAATGCATTGCTTCCTACTAGGGGGGAAACTGTATTCTAGCCTGTGGATAATTAGCTGGATAAGATAATTGTTGCGCTCAGACTCGCACAGGCCTGTCATTAGCTCCAACGATGCTTTTTGATGTTCCTCTAACATAACAGTGAGCACCACCAACTGTCTGGTCCAGTTCTTTTGTGTATGGTGTCAAGTGTCTACAGGTCAGCTGATGGAGAGGGAACTCCATCCAGTTTTCCATACATTTCCAAGCCAGCCAATATGAAGAAATGTCTGCCACTGCATCTCAACTAATGGGACCCGTGTGGTGCAATATCATATCACTGATGTGCGCATAATCTTCTTTTCCATATAGCAAACTATCTGAATCTGAATCTGTGCATTGCTTTACATGCACCGTACTATAGAAGTTTGTCTAGTAACACTAGTTTGCCTTGTATAGTTGTTTGTCTAGTAATACTAGTTTGTCTGGTATAGTAGTTTTGTCTATTCGACATAGGTTGTCTGGTAGTACAAGTTTGTCTACTACTTCAAAGTATATTCCTTTATAGACTTAAGGCCTTTCAGATATAAAGCCCAGAGTCACAGTACGTGGTAGTTAGCAGCTGAACAATTTATTGTGTAAAGTGATTACTTTTACCAGATATTTGATAGAGCCCTTTAAATGAATGTTCAAATACATAAAAATACAAAAAAAATATTCAAAATATATTAGTTGATAATCAACAATTCAAACAGTATGAGGACATCATCACACATTAGGAATGTATTACAGATTTACAGAGTCCATGGCAGTATACTTGCAACTTGCATTTTTTTGTGACGTCATTTGCTGGCTCTCATCCTCACTGAGATACTCATCTATCATCACATCACTGTTTTGAAAATGTCATCCCATGCCCTGCCACCGATTACTTCGAACTTTGGAATTTTGGCTCATTGCATAAAAAAATATGTAATCGTTACATGGATACAATAAGCTTTTTCTTATAACAAAACATCTAAAAAAAATACAGACCATCACACTTTTTATGAGCAGTCAGTATTAACAATACATTGTTTTTGATTTTGGGTTATCACAGTTTATGGTGTGCATATAGTTGCACCTGCAGTAATACGTATATCATCTGTTCACATGCCTGTAGCACATGTGCCTCCGTACACATCCGCACATAAAGCCACCCATTTGGCAGTGAGGCAAACATGGCCCGGTGACTGCAGCCAGCCTATATCTGGCTGTGAGTCTGGATGTGAGTCACGCAGGCAGTAGCCTACACATAGTGTAGCTGGTTTTGTGGGTGCTGCTGTACTGTTCTGGGGCCTCAGCTCCCTATATTTGAGTGGCTCACAGATGGCCATCATGAAGACATCATGTCCTCAACAACAGAGCCCCACGTCTGTTCTGCACCACAGCCTTTCACGTTTTCTTGTTGAGCTTGTAGTCATGATATTTATCAGTAGGGGATTGTCCAACTGTCTGGCTTCATGCCCTCTGTGCATATAGCCTGGGCAATGTTAGATATGCTACATTATTTAGACCTAATCAAAACAGATTTTTTTGCCATTTAAATTTTATATTTTACAATACAATTATGTTTAGCTGGTTGCATAACTGTAAATACCAAGGGTTTTGAAAACTTCTAGGGTTCCCATTCCCTTTATCTCCTATGTCAATTATTTTTGAGTTTATACCAAAAATAGGCAAAACGATTAGCGAGTACATTTTATAAATGTACAGCAGCGTTTTACCAGCAGATCTCACTAGAGGTCGCTGTTTGCTTTAGTTTGACCCCAGAGAAAGTTCCTTCTGACTGCAGCGCCCCTATTGTAAGAACATACCATTTGAGTGGTCATTGCTATGCAAGTATATGTGCGTTTTATTATCAGTTTGCAGCAACACTAAATACATAATACATTACACATTATGTTGAATTGTCATTGGTGTTTATATAAATGTTAAGTTCTCATAACAAGTTTAAGGAAAATTCAACATATTAGGAAAATGCTAGAAATGAGACTGCCCATTTCCTGATATTACCACAAAGGTTTTTAGTGCTCTAGTACCTTTTGCCTAGCAAAAATATTTGATTACAAGACGCAGCTGATTTTGATGGCCATGGCAGACCATGCAACTGTCTGCAGCATTTATTTATTGCTCACAAGATCTAGATCTAACTATATGTTCCTGTGTATAGAAACTGCTTTCACATCACAGTTTTGACTATAAAAGGACAGACCAGGCATGTAACGAGTTATTTTGAAAGTGATGTGTGTACACAACCACATCCTGAGTTGGGTATAGGAACAGACCTGTGAACTGTGCACAGCAGTCTTCACTTTAAAACAACACACCGTTCAATACGCAAAACATTTAAACATCACGTTGATTGACATTGCACCACATTATTGTCATGGCACACTTTATTGTTCTGTAATTGCATAATGTTTCTAACTATATTATCAACATGCCAGCGAAGACTAAAATATGTGCAGTGCATGAATGTGAAAAGCGAACTAAATTGATAAAAAAGTACTTTTTATCACAGTGTCCGTGGAAAGGGAAGTGAATATGCCTCAATGCAGCGAGGGAGGCGTGGCTGACATTTGCAACATAACTCAGTTTGGCTGAGCATGTTCACCATTTGACTGAAATACTCCAATACCAAAATCGCTAGTTGCAAGTGACACGCAATGACTTGACATGACACACAACGCATTGCAACATTTCTTTTTTCTTTTTTTTTTTAAACGAAAACGATATAACACATTGCATATGATATAAGGCAACGCATTAGCCTGAGAAACTAACGCCTACATTTCCTAGATTATCTGAGAGCAATGTGATATGAGCAGCCACGGTGCCTTCCATCCACAGTACATCTTTGTCTCTGGGTTGCTTTCTTCCCACAGCTGTATTTGAACAAAAGCTGTTGTTTTCATGTGATTACTTTCAGGGTGCTGTCCTCAATGTGACCTAACAAATATTATGGCTATTGTAGTTCTCCCAAAGTTAATGTACTAGCTCTCCTTTACTGTAGTTATGATATAGTTCTCCTGTACACCGTTCTGTTGTTTTCCCACTATTTTTCCTGTAGTTCTCCTGTGCAGGAGCATATTGTAGTTCTTTTGTATTTCTCCTGCAGTTATCTTGTAGGTTTCATATGCTGTAGTTATCCTGTACATGTTCCCCTATACTTTGGCAGGCCTTGAGTTCCAGTTGCTTTTGTACAAGCATATGTTGTCGACATATTATGTAATGATAGCCTGGTGGCGAAAAGGCCCACTCCACCAACAACACTGGAATATGTGTGTGTGTGTGTTTGTGTGAAGAGAGGGGGTCATGTTTAGAGAGGGACCGGATGAAGAAGCTCCGGATCTCAGGGGAGTATGGACGGCCATTACAGTGTCACTTGACATATGACATACGATTGAATTCTGGACATTTATGAGAAACGGTTCCAGTCTTGCTAGATATAGTAGGATAGTACTACAGTACAGATGGTGCCTCATACTGTACATCTAGCCAAACCTAAACCTTCTTTGGTGGTGTCTATACTTTTTAACACTGTTATTTAACATCTTATACTGACTGTGTGGATCTCTGTTTGAATCTACAGGAGCATACGGGGGTTTCAGAGGTCTGCTGCCTTAATGGAGGCGGACATAACCCTTTCTCTGTTGCAACAACAGTTATATTGTCGTAAAGCTGGTGCTTCTGCATTCCATTCCCCTGATGCAATCTCAATAAACTACCTTGGTGTGTGCATATTGTGTCCACCCTCATATTAGCTAGTGAATATTCAGACCACTATCAGACATGCTGTGTACATGTTGAAACACATGTTGAGCAACTGGCTCTTTTATAAAACATATGTCTAGAAAGTATGGATTTCTCCTTCCTGCCTGCCACATGACACCGTATATATAACTCCTGTGAAACCACTTCCTTTTCAGCTAGAACTACAACTACAAAGAACTGAAGCATAAGGGCTACAATGGTTTTTAAAGTATATTCTGCTTTTCCAAAACAGTAAAATGAAATGTAATTTACTTTGTAACTAGAATGTGCCTACACGTTTCTAGAAAGTATAGTGTAAGGTAGACTGCACAATGCAATGGTACTGCAGTTATTATGCAGTTTTATTTGTAATAAAGCATTTTGTTTACCTTTCACATCTGGTCAGGATCACATAGCTCAGATTACCATTTAACCTCTTGACAATGCAACCCCCCCTAAGGGTCAAAGCGTTAAACTGGGCCCTTATTCTTCTAAGGCAAGAGGCTTCATGTATGCAATTACAGAAATATGTACCCAGCTGTTAGATTCGCTCACATGCGGAAAACAGTGCAAATTACCTGCCATCAGGTTTAGTGTATATTTAACCTGATTACATGTGAATCCTGGCTGTAGGAAATACATGACCCCAAGCATGAATGTCTTTGCATTAGTGTGAGGATTGTCTTGGATGAAGTCAACAGCCTATAAGTTCAACAACCACATTTCATTTCCTGTTTCTAGATGCAATCGATTTTGTGGCTTGTGTTGCCCAAAGAGTACAACTGAGTGCAACATATTATATCCTACTCTACAGAAACGGTTTATACAGAAGAAGCACATGTTTGTATTCAAATTCCTCTAAATCTTTTTAGTTTGCATGTCATTTTGACAAAATGTACAATAGGAGAGAGGAACAATGTTACACCCACTCGTACTGTTCTACATCAATGTAGAGTGTTGAAAGGAAGCAGTAGCAACAAAGGGGACAAAAAAATCAAATAGCGGAAGTCGGAAGGTTCAGTTTAAATACTTCTGCTAGACTGTGTCAATGACTTATTCACACAAACACACACACTTCTTCATATCGTAGAGAGTTTGATATGAAGTAGGTTGAGTCTGAATGACTTTCAGAGCAATAAAACACAATAAACTGTACAGTATACTTACCAGCCATGTCAGTATATGTGCAGCAAACTGGATCTGGCTGGGCTGTTTACACTGCAGTGGGAGAGACAGCTATAAGCACATTCCTCAGACAGTTTTCATCAAGCATGCTTCTATGTGTGGAAATCAATGGGAGTAGGTACTCTGGCAAGATAAACATCTTAACCACATAGGGCATTGGTTTATGACTAAAGATTTAGCTTGTTTTCTGTGATTACTTGTAATAGTTGTTTTCTCTGAGCTGTTCACTAAGTTTAGACGTGCATCCACCTAAGAGGCAGACCTGGCGTTATATTCTCAGGACTGGTATACTGTAGGCACACTGAAGGGCTTTTCAAACTTCACTTAGCCCGGCGCTAAAAGCAATTTTAGAATGTTCTTAGCGCTGGGCTAAAGGGTGCGTTAGCCCCGGGCTAAGAAAGTGTTCACACTGGCACAATCCTGGAACATTCCAAAGTGGGCTGACCCCAACTTTAGCCCAGGGCAAGCTGGCCCTGCTCCAGAGCACAGTTAGCCCTGAGTTTTCAGGGTTAGCTCCTGAAAAACAACTAAGCCCGGGGCTATAATGTGCCATTGTGAAACAGGGTTATCGTAATCAATAGAGTTTTCATCACATTTTTGTCTGTTGGAACAAGCCATGGTTCAAAAGGCTCTTCATGGAAAATCATAAAGAGAAGTTTCCCTGCCCGGAGGAAGCTCGGGGCCCCTGTCTGGAGCCAGGCCCAGAAGGAGGGTTCGCTGGCCAATGTCAGGGACCTCGACGGACCAGACCCGGGCGGCAGAGGCTAGCTCTGGGGATGTGGAATGTCACCTCGCTGTGGGGGAAGGAGCCGGAACTTGTGCGGGTGGTGGAGCGCTACCATTTAGATCTGGTGGGGTTTACCTCTACGCACAGTTTTGACTGTTGTCTGTGCATATGCACCGAACAGCAGATTGGAGTATTTGGCCTTCCTGGAGACCCTGAATGGAGTCCTAAGGCGCCAGTAGGGGACCCCATAGTTCTGCTGGGAGAATTCATGCACGTGGGCAATGATGGGTACACCTGGAGAGGTGTGATTTGGAGGAACAGCCTTCCTTATCTAAACCCGAGCGGGCGTTTGCTGTTAGACTTCTGTGCCAGTCATGGACTGTCTATAACAAACAATGTTCAAACATAAGGATGCTCATAAGTGTACACATGGTACCAGAGTACCCTAGGTCCAAGGTCGATGATGGATTTCGTGATCGTTTTATCTGATGTGAGGCCACCTGTTTTGGATACCTGAATGAAGAGAAGGCCGGAGCTGAGTGGGCAATGTTCAAAGCTTGTATTGCTATTGATGTGTAGCTGTGGTAGGGAGGGGTTGCGGTTCGGTGGCCTGGGGATCTCATCGCTGCTTTTTGCAGATGATGTGGTCCTGATGGCATCATCGGCCTGTGACCTCCAGCACTCAATGGATCGGTTCGCAGCCAAGTGTGAAGCAGCCGGTATGAAGATTAGCACCGCTAAATCTGAGGCCATGGTTCTCAGCGGGAAACCGATTAAGGGCCTACTCTGGGTAGGGAATTTTTCCTTACCTCAAGTGAGGAGTTCAAGTACCTCAGGGCCGCATGTGAGGGGACATTGGAATGGGAGATTGGCTGGAGAATCGGAGTAGTGGGAGCGGTATTGCAATCGTTTTAGTGCACCGTTGTGACGAAAAGAGAGCTGAGCCAGAAGGCAAAGCTCTCGATCTACCGGGCTGGTAGTTCCTACCCTCACCTATGGTCATGAAGGGCATGACCGAAATATCTTGATCATGGGTACAAACGGCTGAAGTGGGTTTTTTTAGGAGGGTGGCTGGCGTTTCCCTGTAGAGATAGCGTGAGAAGCTCGGCCATCCATGAGGAACTCGGAGTAGAGCCGCTGCGCAGATAGGCACCATTCTTCAATAAAGATTAAAAAAACGTTAAAAAAAACAAGTGTGCATGTGCGTGTGTGTGTTGTGAACCAAAGAAATATGCAGGATTAACTCTTTAGAGAATGCATCCCTAATTGTTTGTGTGGAGCTACCATTACCTTAAATCGATAGAGTATGGCCTTTTTTCAGTTCATCAGAAAGGCGTTACATGTGTGAATACTTTTTATTTTTTGCAAATCAATTGAGAGGGGTGTTAAAACAGTGTATTTTGGTCTGTGGAATACACATTTTTTTGCAATTCTGATAACCCTAACCTACATCAATTTTCAATTGAATATTGATACATTTAGATTTTTTTGCGATTAACTACGTTTGTTGGTTGATATACCATCTAGCTCAGTAATAGTAATAATATGGCTGTTTGAGGAT
>JAODLL010000013.1:17611-28514 GCA_026546735.1 Forbesichthys agassizii
GTATATATATATATATATGTGTATATGTATGTATATATATGTGTATATGTATGTATATATATGTGTGTATATATATATATATATATATATATGTATGTGTGTGTATATTTATATATATATATGTGTGTGTGTGTGTGTGTGTGTGTGTGTGTGTGGGTGTGTGTGTGTATATATATGTGTGTATGTATGTATATTAGACAATATAGGGTTATAAACATCGTGGTGGTATTGTGGGAAATATTTTGTAAGCTATAGTAGTAGGTTGGGATGCCAGCTGCCAGTGCCAGCCTCTCACTTAGGCTCTCACTCACTGCGTCCCCATCCGGCCTGGGGTGGAACTACGCCGCCTCCCCCCCCCCCCCCCCCCCGTCCTTAACCCTATCTGTGCGTCACGTGACATCAGCAGCAAGAGCTGCAAACAGCGCGAGCCTCATCATCATCACCTCAACCGCCGCAACGACGGTCTCCTCATCCCCCAACCGACAGACCGAGCACCGACCCTCTCTACCGATTTATACAGCCGCGAGCAACGCGGGGACATGGCGGGCCATCGTTAAGAAAGAGACACAGATTTATTGTCTTTGTTAGCCTCGACGCCTCACACGCGTCTCTGCCGAGGAGGGGCCGAGCAGCTCTCCGTATCACTCGCAGTAGGAGGAGTGAACCGGGAGGTGTTTTCTACCGGGACACCGAATGGCGGACCGCGAGGCTTCGCCGATACCGCTGGAGGTTCGAGCCCGGCTGGCGGAGCTGGAGCTCGAGCTGTCGGAGGGTAAGGAATAACAAGCGCGCGCGTTTCCCTTGTTTTTTTTTTTTCTCCCGTTTTTCCATCGCCGCCGTCATCATCATTCCCATCGGGAGGGGAGACGACGACTAACGGAATCTAATTGCTCATTCCTGTGCCCCTCTTCTTTCCCTCGGCTGAACCCCCCCACCCCCTTTCCCCAACCGCTCCTCCCATCCAGATGTTTGTCGGTCAAGGACCGGCCCGGCCAGCCCTCTCTACCCAGGAGAGGACGCGGCCAGAGCAGGAATCCATTGCGGGCTTCGGCCGTTGCTCTTTGTCTCCGCGGCGGTGGCGTAAACTGCCGGCCCGTCCCGCTCGTTCGGCTCTCAAATTGTTTGACCTTGAGATGTTGATACACGAAGCGCAGTTTGCGTCTGCAGGCCAGATCCTACCTGTGCGTGCGCGTTTGTGGTGGTGGTGGTGGTGGTGATAGGGGGAGGTGTCACGCTCAAACGGACGGGTTTAAGAATAGCATATGCGATGCAATACTGCGTGACTGGAGCACAGCGGGATTGCTCTGCTATTGATGTGAAAGCAGTCCAGCCTGCTAGTTAGATGTGTTTTGCCTGCAGAGCATGTGATGATGAACTGGATGCTATGATAACTTCTTCATCTCTCACTCTGCCTGTCAGCAGTGTGTGGCGGTCACAATATACTTGAGTCACAATAACAACCCATTGTAACTGTGAAAAAGCAGTATAGGCCTATGTTAAATCAGTGGCTCAGATTGGTAGGGCATTTTGCCTTATATAAGGAGAATGGACATATTTTATTAATATGCACTTGCTAGGCCTAGTTTGTGTGAAGAGCCTATAGTGGCTCTAAGTGTAAGCCTCCATATTCACCTCAGCATTTTAGTACAGTACAGTAGTACAGTATGTAGTGTTTGTATGTCTGTCAGATGATATTTACTCCCATCACACTGAACCTTACGTGCACGTTTACCATCCTGCTAGCTTCACCAGTCATATATTTTACCTCACTGCAGTGAACCACATAAATGACAGCACACGCGCGCGCACACACACACACACAGGAGCAAAGCTGTGGCATCTGCAGGCCTGTTGGATCCTTTTATGCAGCATGCAGACTGTTTATCAGAGCATAACCTGCCATTGGCAGATGTTATTGATGATAGAAAATGCATTCCAGGGAAACAATGTTTAAAACATTATGAAATGCGCAAATGTTTTACATGCCTGTGCTTGCATGCAACAGAGCTGATACACTTTGGATCACAGCATGGTAAGCTGGCAGCATAGTGTACTGTGTGTAGGTGTGTGTGTTGTGATTTCACAGTAATTGTCACAGGTCTGCGTGTGTTGTTGTCATCATCTTTTCCATTCATCACAGGGACATATATTTAATATGTTCACGTTAAGAAATGTTGCAGTCTTTTTAACTTACCAGGATGGTAGTTTGGTGTGCATGAAAATAGGATTCTGCATTGACCCCGAGGTCAGTATGTAACAATATACGGTGCTTTTGAGAATAGACAATATCTCCTTTTTCAAACAGAATTAACAATTTTGCTTTATGTATACATGAACTAAGACTAAATGTGTGGCTGATTTATTAGATAATCTTGGTGACCAAGGGAAGTATACAGGAGGTAAATCTCTCCCCATCCTGTTTTTCACAATAAACCATCTAGGCATCATGGCATTTCACTGTATTTATCTGATGCTGTTATTCAGAGTAGCACATTCACTGAGTGAAAATGTGTTTGTCAGGACACCTAACAGACCTGATTATCAACTGGGATTGAACATGTCTGCTAGTGCTGCTCTGAAGAAAAGCCACGGCCCAGTAAATCAGTCAGATAACTGACAGCCCCCCTCCTCTCCAGAAACAACGTATGTCCAGGTAGAAATGGGAGACGGTGTTTGAGAGATTGTATTTTCCTTCTCCGTTACCGTTTTTCATTGTGAATAACTGCTGCGAATATATGCAATTAGTGGTGTATAGTTAGACCTAATGAAAAACAGCAGAACAAGATACTTAAAACAAGAGCTTATGTATGTATAGGGTTTTCAGTGGGGACTGCTTTTAAGTCCAAAATACAAAACATGGCACACAGCTGTCCCCTGCTGTTACATATATCACATGGTTTGACTAGGTGGGGTTGTGTGTTAGAATCGCTACATTCCTAACTAATACCCGGACCAGACTGTATGTGACCATCATAAGATTTGGAATTCTCAACAGCCAAGAGTTGGATTATTGCTATTAATGGCACATTCCTATTTTGCTTGCGTGCACTATTATTGAGAGGCTAGTTGCATCTTGCTTGCAAAACGGTGTTCAGTGCATACACTTTAAACTCTAAATTACAGTACAGCATTTTCATACAATATTTTAGCATGAAGTCAAGTTAAAAATCAAGAGTTCAAATTGCCCCCGCAGCCCATAATAAACCCAATGTGTAATTACATGTACAGTTCATGACACTTGGCTGGTACTGGCAACCTGCACTGTCTGAGTTTGAGTGTATTTGTGTGTGTATGTGCGCAAACCTTTGCCCCCTGGCTCAGCTTTGGACTTGTATGTGTGTGTACACAGTATAGAGCCAGTAGAAAGAAAATCCACACACAGGCGTCTCTACATGAAAGTGACAGCCCAAGGACCCAAGGCATGACGCATGCTTTAGCTTCGTGTACGTTCAACATGCGTTTGTGTATTTCATGCCTGCTGGTGGTATGTGTGGTTACCATGGTGGCTTTGTGGGTGGACGGGATGTTTCTAATCATCAGATAAGAGAGTGTGGACAGAGAATAAGGACAGATTTAGATAAAGCAATATGTTAAGAAAGCCCAACAGAATTAGATTTGAGACAGGCAGACAGACAGACAGAAAGCAGACCTACGGTTAAGATGCTTCCCAATGGCAAATTAGCACCAAGTGTGCACAACGAGCGCACGGCCCTATTGTTTGGTGGTTAACTGTTGAGAAGTGTTGAACGTGTGCGTTTGGCCCACGCCACTAGGCGCAGTCCTAGCGCAGAGCGTAGCCCTGCACCAGGCACATTTTGTGCTGTCTTTATGGAAAGTTGAGCCATGGGAACAGCATGTGTGAGACCTGGAATGCTCTGCACCATAGCCTTCTCCCCAGCGAACCAACAGAATTGGTGTTTTTCCCCAGTGTTTTTTGGACCTTGTGGCTAGACGATCCCACCGGCAGGAAAAACTGGAGTCTCCATTCGTCCCGTATCGATTCTCTCTCAGCTGTGTGCCATTAAACCCACCTGTCAGAGAGCCGTGGATAGAGAGAACATTGAGGAAAAAAGAAAGTAATTAGACTGCCAATATAAGCTGGTGTGCCTTGTGCCTGCCACACACACACACACACACACAGACATGTACACAGCTCTCACACACACTCTGCTAGGTATCATTAGCCCACTTCTCACATCTGACATCCAAATCCAAGATGGCTGCCCTGGCCTTCTCTAGGAGAACAGTTGCCAGGCAACACCCTCCCAGTTCGGTCGCGCTGAGAGTGGAAGATGGCGTCTCCCTATGGACTGTGTGTGTGTGTATGGGGGAGAGATCTGTGATTGTTGTTATGCTGCAGTTAATGTGTGGATAGGCCCTGCTGAGATAAGACACACTTGTACAATATTCTGGAGCAGCCCAGATGAGCAGATTGGACCCAGATGTTCTGGCCAATCTCCACAGTCATATTGTGAAATACTGTGAACACTCTCTCTCTCTCTCTCTCTCTCTCTATCTACTGTATCTAGCGACACTATCAATCTATTGAGCTATTGATTGATCTATCTATTGATGTATGTGTACTGTATGTTGAGTGGGTTGTGCTTAGCGGAATCATCCATTATAGCATGATATCTGATTCTCAGACCAGCCTCTCTCTAACATCTCCCCTGGTCTGGTATTGTATTTCCATTTGTTCTCTGTACAACACACCCACACTTTAAATAGAGCTGTTACATCCCCACTCACATGTTTACATGGAAGTGCTTGCCGTTAGCCAAAGAACTGGGTTAGGGACATGATGTAGACGGTAGAAAATGTGATTCATAGGGCCAGTTTCACAGACATTAATTAAGTTTAGTACAAGACTAAAAGAAGAATTCCATTGAAAAAGATCTCAATTGTAAAACTGCTCTAGTCTATGACTAGGTTTAATATGTCTGTGAAACCGGCCCGTAGACCTGGAAAGTGATGGCATCAGCATCACTCCCCTTTTTATATAATTTACCTGTTAAGCCAGGTCTTAAACAGTATGATGAAAGACCTGCTGCAGTTGAGAAATGATCATACTAATACATTCCAATAGAACTTTTTACATTTGTCAAATGTTGCATCATATACATTTACAGTGTATATGTTTAGCAGGTGATGATGAGATCCGTCCAGAAATGCTAAAAGCTTTGGATGTGGAGTGGATGTCTTGCATGACACGCCTTTTCAACATTGCGTGGAAGTCAGGGACAGTGCCAAAAGAGTGGCAGACTGGGGTGGTGGTTCCCCTCTTCAAAAAGGATGGACAGGATATCGAGGCGTAGTCGTGGTGGGGAGGAGTTGCGGTTCGGTAACCTGAGGATCTCATCGCTGCTTTTTGCAGATGATGTGGTCCTGATGGCATCATCGACCTGTGACCTCCAGCACTCACTGGATCGGTTCACAGCCGAGTCTGAAGCGGCTGGGGTGAGGATTAGCGCCGCAAAATCAGACCGAAATGGGGTTTCTTAGAAGGGTGGCTGGTGTCTCCCTTAGAGATAGGGTGAGAAGCTCGGCCATCCGCGAGCAACTCGGAGTAGAGCCACTGCTGCTTTGCGTCGAAAGGAGCCATTTGAGGTGGTACGGGCATCTAGCCCCCTGGGTGCCTCCCTTGAGAGGTGTTCCAGGCACATCCAGCTGGGAGGAGGCCTCGGAGAAGACCCAGGACTAGGTGGAGAGATTATATCGCCACACTGGCCTGGGAACGTCTCGGGATCCCACAGTTAGAGCTGGCTAAAGTGGGTCGGGAAAGGGAAGTTTGGGGTCCCCTGCTGGAGCTGCTGCCCTCCGACCCGACTCCGGATAAGCGGGAGAAGATGGGTGGATGGATGGATGTTTAGCAGGTGCTTTTATTAAAGCAACTTAAAAGTACATTTATAAATAGCTGAATAGGTCATACACTTCTTCAAATTAAACACATTCTGTTAAAAGACCTTAGCAGTCATTAGTGACAAAAATAATACAGCAAAATGGTTCAAACCTATACGTTGTTTTTGCAGTTTGTTTTTCTCCTGGTGGCGAAAATTGAAAATGATGTTGCCAGTAACTGAAACAACCTACTATAGGGAAGAAATTTAATCAAACAAGAGTAAAGATCCACCGACTCCATTTTAGATTAAATAGCTTTAAATTACATGTCCTTTCCTTTCCTTTTCTTACCAGGTGCTTTCAGAAATTATCTTATTCCGTTGCTGCTTAAAGGCAACTGCCGGTGGCAATTAAGTGAGAAAACATAATTAGCTAGTTTGACCGCATGAGATGGGCACACAGGAGATATTAGCCCACTTTAGCCTCGCTGTGATACCCCCATTGGCTAGTTGATTGACGAGTAGGGATTTGGGAGGGGTGGTGGGGTGTCACTAGTCACAACGGCAGCAGATGTGATTTAATGAGTTTGTTCATGTGAGCCCTCAACACGGACCCCGCGTCGCTCTGTCTGTCTGCCTGTCTGTCTCCCATGTCCAGCAGTATGACCAAATCATATTTACATGTGTTTGAGCGGGCAGCAAACAGGAGTTAATCAGTGGTGCACTGTAATGGCAGCAGCTATTGTACTGCTGTGTCTAATCCTAAACATAGCCTTACTTGACCCTTTGAGCTCCAGGGCTCAGTCATACTCATGACTATGGTTACAATTCACAGCACTTCTCTATGCTGTCTCTCTACCTGCACTTCTGCCTGTCTCTCTTTCTTATCATCACTGTTCTCAACATCCATCTCTCTCTCTCTCTCTCTCTCTCTCTCTCTCTCTCTCTCTCTCTCTCTCTCTCTCTCTATTAGGGCTGTCCCGAATACTTGCTGGTATTTCCGAATGAGTATTCGAATACTCTTCTTTTTTTTTTAAACACCATTAAAAACACTCAACTATAATTAAGCAGTATAACAGAAGTAATCTTCAATTCTTAGTTTCAGTCAGCACACATGTAAACATAGCCATGTGCCATTCAGAGCTGTCAAATAGCATATACCTCCTGTATTACACAATAAGAGTGTTTGTTGAATGAAGAGCCTCACTCTCTTCTTATAAACAGAGCAAATTGCAATCAATTGTGTTGATGACACAGTGTAGGGCAGGCAATTACATTTCAACATGTTTATATGGACACAGTAGGGATTAATGAGAAAAATGCATGCATAGTGTGAAAAAACGAATACTCGAATCCCAATATTTAAATCGAATACATACACAATGAACGAATACCCGAATAATCGAATATTTGGGGCCAGCCCTACTCTCTATCTATATATATATATTTTTTTCTTTCTATCTCTCGCTCTATCTCTCCCCCAAATACTTCTCTCGTCTCTCTCACTCTCTCTCTCTATCTCTCTCTCTCTCTCTTGCAGGCGACATCACTCAGAAGGGCTATGAGAAGAAGAGGTCCAAGCTGATCAGGGCCTATGTTCAACATGCTGGAGGTAACCTAGGTAACCCAGCGCCCCCCCTCTCCCCCCCCCCACCCAACCCCACCCCCATTTCTTGCTAAAATATTCCAACCAGAGTAAAGGATCCAGTATCCTGACCAATGCACTTTGCTGGTGATACTGTACTCTACTCTATTGATTTAGTCTCAAACCACCACTAACTGCCATTAGTGAATGTAGGATATGGCTCCCTAGAGCTCAGCTTGGGCCTGCTTTCTGAACGCTGTATCTCCTTGCCTTCCTTACACACCGGAAGGTACATTGCACTAAGCTGTGGTTCTCAATGTGGGGAGTCAGGGCCCCCTGGGATGAAGGGGCATGAGATGCTATTTGGGGGGCCTGGAGATGGAAATGAGTTGGAAATAGCCTTTTGTAATAGTTTTTGATTAGCATATCATTAATAGAATGTGTTTTTCAGTGGCATTTATGGTTGTTTAAATATGTTTCCAGGGCTGAACTGATGAGCACAACAAAGCCAATATTAGGGCTACGGAAAAAGTTGAGAACCACTGGCATAAAGTGGGTGCTAAGACAATCAGGAATTTAGTGTTTTGACATATTCTTGTTTTGAACCATAATATATATTGGGGTTTTAGAAAGTACAATCAATCATCATATTTTGTAATAATTTTACTAATGTTAATTTACGAATATTACTTTTTCTTTCACAATTTTGATTGTTTTCCTTTTACCTGATCAGGTCATCTCCATGCTTTATTTGGGCATACATTGAATGTTTTACGTGTATTTCTTTTTCTAACTTGTTTGTGAATCAGGTGTCTAAGTGTGTGTGGGGGTACCTGTCTCCCTGTACAGGTATGGAGGGGCCCATGTCTCACAGACCGCCCCTCGGCCCCCCTTCTGCCGCCCGCTTCCATCGGCGACGCACGTCCGGCGCACGGGACGAGCGCTACCGATCAGGTGCCCACACATTGACACCGAGCGATAGACCTCGAAGCCTGTCTGAGTCTGTGCTTGAGTGAACAGCTCCTCCCACATTCACTTTGTTGCGGTTGCATCTGCTAGGCTCACGTTGGAGCGCAGCTCTTGGTTTATGTGTGGACTCAGATCATGGTCACGCTTGGTATATATTTGAAGCCTGGCACAATGCACACCTGCTTCCACTCATCTAGGCGCAGCAGCAGGTGACTAACGGAGTCAGTCCTGTCAGTCGGAGTTCTGTTGACATATCTCTTTTCCTCTCGCTTAGATGTCCATACTGAGGCGGTGCAGGCTGTGTTAGCTCGCCACGTAGAGAGGAAAGTGGCTGTTCCTATGCCCTCCAAACGACGCTCGCTGGTCGTACAGACCTCTATGGACGCTTACACACCTCCAGGTGAGAAACGTGCACACACATACTGTGTGCAAACATACTGTACATAAAAACAATGTACTGTGCATAAATAAGATACATGTATCTGCATGTGTGTGGCATGCGCACACAGTAATCTCTCTCATGTGTATATTGTACACTATATTGTTAGCATTCAAATTTAACGTGGCTTTCTACATGAAGTCCTTATACATTGAAGGTGAACTATACAACTAATGGACACAGCTGCATTACAAAATGGACACAGGAAATATAGCTGTGACCCTAGATTGACCAGTAAAGTATATTATTGTTGAGTTTAGTTCCTGAATTGGGTTAAACTAAGCCATAAATACCGACCCTACATGACTACAGCGACCAGACAGGATTATGTTGTAATGCTCATGTCACCCAAGACACCAGCTTTACCAAAAACTGCAAGCATACAACATTTGCAGGCCAAAGGCAAATTGACAGAAAAAGCCAATACTGCCATATTATATGGGGTCTTAATGCAGAAAACAAATAATGAATCATTGTTAGTTTGTATTTTATGCACGCACTTAAAACCAACAAGAGTTTAAAACATGATGATATACAGTAGTAATACTGATATGTGAATGTGGAATGCAGTTGAATCAATTGAATGTTGAAGCTGTCTTAGTGCATACCTATTAGCATGTGTGTTAAGTTGCAATTTATACCATACCAAAAAACTATACTTTTGTAGTGCTTACAAAATCTATTGACCCATGCAGTGTCAAACCCCAAACAATAGTGTTAGTGACTTGCTGTATATACTGTAGGGAACCATGATATTTAGACCCTACATTTAAGGATAATGTGCTTTTAGTGCCAAGTCCGCTCCAGTAAAATTAAACGCATTGACTGCAACCTCAGTTCAAGCTTAGCTGGCAAGTTCCAATATGGCTTAAAGCCAGCGAGAACTAGTAAATGATGGTCTACTGCCTCATTTTGAGCCATTACATTGCGACAGTGACACGCAAAGCCTCAAATAGGCTCTACTCTATACATCATACTGTAGCTTGAATACCGGTATAAAGAATGGCTAACTAACTAATCCTCATTTTAGTCATTAGTTTTATTAGTGCCTGGCCGTCAACATTCTCTTGTACCTTAAGGACTCTTGAGGACTCCCAGGCAGTTTACCACTCTAGCTTTGAAGTTTTTTTGAACACTATATTGACAGTTACCGTCAGTTTATATGTTATGCTGGCTGAACTTGTTTGCTAGGTGCAACATTAATGAAACATTTACATAAAGTGTGAGATATGTAAAATAGCAAACTGTCGGCAGAACTAGAAAAAGTGTTAATGCTCCTGTATTGGCCCGCATGATGACATAATTATGCTGACCAGTTTGAATTGAAGTGACCAATCACCACTCTAAATCTGTACGGGGGCACCTAAATACAATCTAGAAACTGTTGAGAAATAACTAATGCTAGTGTATGTGTTGTTATATTATTATTATTATTATTATTATTATTATTATTATTATTATTATTATTATTATTATTATTAATATTATTAATAATAATATAATAATATTATTATGTTATATATTTAATTTACAAACAACTGATCCTTACCTGTGTTATCTTATAATATCTTATATAATATTTAACATATAACTGACCTGTGTGTTATATTGTAACGTAACATTGCAGTATATACTGTACAGAACAACATACTGTACCTGTGTTCTGTGACGTTGTTCTATATTTAATGGAACTGACCCTGTTGTTGTTCTTGTTGTTTTATATGTAGTTTAACATTAAATGTACCCTGTTGTTGTATATGTAATATAACGTAAAACCGATGTTGTTGTTGTATGTGTAATTTAACGTAAACCTGTCGTTGTTTTTGTTGTTGTGTATGTAATTTAACATAAACTGACGTTGTTGTTGTGTATGTAATTTAACATTTAACTGACCTGTTGTTGTTCTTCTTATTCTATATGTATTTTAACATTTAACTGACCTGTTGTTGTTCTTATTCTATATGTAATTTAACATTTAACTGACCTGTTGTTGTTCTTCTTATTCTATATGTAATTTAACATTTAACTGACCTGTTGTTGTTCTTCTTATTCTATATGTAATTTAACATTTAA
>JAODLL010000013.1:43149-68368 GCA_026546735.1 Forbesichthys agassizii
TGTGTGTGCGTGTGTGTGTCTGTGAGTGTGTGTGTGTCTGTCTGTGTGTGTGTGTGTGTGTGTGTGTGTCTGTGTGTGTGTGTGTGTGTATGTCTGTGTGTGTGTGCGTATGTCTGTGTGTGTGCGTGTTGGTCTGTGTGTGAGTGTGTGTGTGTCTGTCTGTGTGTGTGTGTGTGTGTGTGTGTGTTGGTCTGTGTGTGTGTGTCGGTCTGTGTGTGTCTGTCTGTGTGTGTGTGTCGGCCTGTGTGTGTGTGTCGGTCTGTGTGTGTCTGTCTGTGTGTGTGTGTGTGTCGGTCTGTGTGTGTGTCGGCCTGGGTGTGTGTCGTTATGTGTGTGTGAAGATAGGGTTCTACTGGCACAGATAGCTTGGCAGTGTTGAGGAGACAATGGTATTTGCATCTGTAAATCCTGTCAAACCTTGTTGTATGTGTAATTAATCTGATTATAAAATATAACTGTGCATAATGTCATAATATGGGAACCATCGACCCCATGTGTGTGAACTTGAAAATTAGTTTGAGGTAAAGTGTTGAACTGCAGAAAACCCATTAAGGTAATTTAACGGTGAAATGATTTTTAAGAGCTCTCACCTTTTAGTAAACATCCAGTTTAATAAACATGAAGTTTATTATACAGCTGCATTAATGAACAAATCTCTCTTTCTCTCTCTCTCAGGCCTGGTGTGTGTGGTGAAGCCGGAGGGCATTCCCCTGTTGTGTAAAACAGATGAGATCGGGGAGTATTGTGTGTGTTCCGTGGCTACCGGCACATCCTACTATGGCCTAACTGGCATGACGAAGAACACGTTTGAGGTGCAAAGTTCGGCCTTTATCGGTTCCATTATTTGTTTTCCATCTACTGCAGAAGTCTTCAACAGGGGGTCCGGGACCCCTAGGGGGTCCTCAGAGGTACTGCAGGGGGACTTCCAAATTATTTGATCCCAAATTTATTTTCTTCCAAAAATCTAAATATATACATGAACATAAATACAACCTGTGCAAAATATATAAATATGTCAATAATAATTTTAATGGCTTAGTTAGTGGCCTGCTTTTATACATGGCACTATAGGCCGCCATTTACATTATTGTTGGCCCGGCAACTAAATATGTCTTACCATATGTGATAGGGAGTCCCTGTGCCGTGCTCCTGTCAGCCAAGGGGTCCTTGGCCCTAAAAAGCATTGACGACCTCTGTTCTACTGTATGTGTTTGAGGTGTACTGTGAACACTGGGTGATACTGTAGCTGCTGGCATTTCAGGTGTACCCGGTGAGCTCCACAGGGGGTCTGGTCAGCGAGTACGCCTTCGTGAGGACCGGCCTGCTGGGCTTCATCGGCCCCGGGGGTCTGGTGTTCATCTCCGGGAAGATGGACGGCCTCATCATGGTCAGCGGGCGGAGACACAACGCTGACGACATCGTCGCCACGGCGCTGGCAGTGGAGCCAATGAAATTTGTGTACAGAGGGAGGCAAGTGTTTGATCGTCGGGGGAGGGGGGAGGGGCAAAGACAGAATGTGAGCAGTACAGCGTGACTGAACCTCAGTGTTGTGTTGTATATGTGTGTGTGTGTGTGTCTCCAGGATAGCGGTGTTCTCCGTCACGGTGCTGAGGGACGAGCGCATTGTGGTGGTGGCTGAGCAGAGGCCTGACTCTACGGAGGAGGACAGCTTCCAGTGGATGAGCCGTGTGCTGCAGGTGCCTCAGCATTACCCACAATGCAACACACGTGTATAGATTTGGTATGATGTACTGAAGAGGAGAATTTAGTCTTGTGCTGGTTATTCATAGTTAGATAACCAATATTTTATTTAGTTTGTTTTAGGGTCGAGGTTTCTTTAAGTCACTATTGATATAAATATGATAATTTAAGCACTTTACTAGCTGCGTTTCCACGAACCCTAATATTTCGATTGGAATCGTGTTATAAGCCCAACACGAAAGAAAATGCTCCAAATAAATACCTCAATCGAAAGAGAAAGGCCCAACCCGATTGAAATTTTACTCCGAAGCATAGCGGTAGTATAACCAGCTCCACAACCCGAATTCTACCATGTTCCAACTAGAGTCTAGACGGTTTTAGCTTTTTTGCTAGCAGGACACGTTACAAACCGAGCCTAATGTGTGCATGTTTAACATCTATTCCGATAAATGTAAACAGCAGACCCGATTAGATGACATTCCATGTAAACCGGTAAACCAGAAATTTTCAATTGGAAAGATTCCCTTCAGAAAGAGAAAAAAGAGTCCATGTAAACCCAGCTGCTGATTACCACACTGGACCTGGGAAAGGCTGGCTAGATAGAGTGTTTGTGTGTGTCCCAGGCCATAGACAGCATCCACGGGGTGGGGGTGTTCTGCCTGGCCCTGGTCCCGGCCAACACCCTCCCCAAGACGCCTCTGGGGGGAATCCACCTGTCAGAGACCAAGCAGCTGTACCTGGAGGGGGGGCTGCACCCCTGCAACGTCCTCATGTGCCCCCACACCTGTGTCACCAACCTGCCCAAACCCCGCCAGAAGCAGCCAGGTGTGTGTGTTTGTGAGACAGTTGGAGTTATGTGGTGTGTGCTAGTCTAGCCACTGTATTGAGTATTGTACAGTAAGTGTGCTATCATGCAAGCTCAACACCTTGTTTGTGTGTGCGCATGTATGTATGTGTGTGCGTGTGTGCGTGCATACGTGCATGGACTGCAGAGATCGGGCCTGCCTCTGTGATGGTTGGTAATCTGGTGTCAGGGAAGAGGATCGCTCAAGCCAGTGGCAGAGACCTGGGCCAAACTGACGACAATGACCAGGTAACACGTACACACACACACAGGTAACACAGGTAACACGCGCACACATACAGGTAACACGCTCATACGCGCACGCACACACACACACAGGTAACACAGGTAACACGCGCACACATACAGGTAACACGCTCATACGCGCGCACACACACACACACAAAGGAAGCCCTTGCGAAAGCAAGGTTTGTTCATATTCACGTGCTGGTGTTTGTTCTCTCTCTCTATTCTTCATGCTCTCACGGCTATTTATTCACATGGTATCCTAAAGCGATTGTATGATGTCATATCCTGTGTAGTTCCTGTTTCTGTCCGAGGTGTTGCAGTGGAGAGCCCAAACAACGCCCGACCACATCCTCTACACACTGCTCAGCTCCAGGGTAACACACACACACACACACACACACACACACAGTACTCTGTATTCACATGCACAGACGTGCACAGTTTGCAGTACCTCTTCCTCCTCCTCTCCCCTCTTCTGCGTCCTTCTGCCGTCCTCGTCCTGGCTGTGTGTCCTCATGGCCCCCTCTAGGGGGCGGTGTCTAGCTCCCTGACCTGCCTGCAGCTCCACAAGAGAGCGGAGCGAGTAGCAGCGTTGCTGATGGAGAGAGGAGGCTTGCAGGAAGGGGATCATGTAGCCCTGGTCTACCCACCTGGTAACGCGCACGCACGCACGCACACACACACACAGATACATGCACGTCCTGATACAGATCACTGCTCAGTGCTTCTTCTACTCGTATTTCCCTGCAGTCAGGTGTTTTCTGTGCCTGCGAACCACACACACACACACCAGAGAGGGTGCTCATTGTGCTGTGTCAGATACACATAATGCATTGTGTGCGTGTGTGTGTGCGTGCGTGCGTGCGTGCGCAGGTATAGACCTGATAGCAGCCTTCTACGGGAGTCTGTACGCCGGGTGCGTGCCAATCACGGTGCGGCCCCCCCACCCCCAAAACATCTCCACCACCCTGCCCACCGTCAAGATGATAGTGGAGGTCTGACATCCCATAATACTACTAGTATAATACTGTATTTGGTCTGTATCTGTTTCTCTGTCATGTCTGGGAACCACTCAGCTTTGTGCATTGTGTATACAGACATAAGAACCTCCTCCGCGGGTCATTTAGCTGGTCATGTGCCAGAGGCATATGCCTAACACACAACGTCTGTCTGTCTGTCTGTCTGTCCTCAGGTGAGTCGTTCAGCGTGCGTGATGACCACAGCCGTCATCTGTAAGCTGCTCAGGTCCAAGGAAGCCACAGCAACGGTGGACATCAGGAACTGGCCTCCTGTCCTGGATACTGGTGCGTGCAGGCGTGGATTAACACACACACACACACACACACACACACACACACACACACTGACTGTTCTTGTTATTCTTTACTTGGGTGCTGTTAGTTATAAACGTGTGTGTGTGTGTGTGCGTCTTTATCCAGACGACCTGCCTAAGAAGAAGCCCCCGGCGTTGCACAAGCCCACCAACCCAGACGGTCTGACCTACCTGGACTTCAGTGTGTCCACTACAGGAATGCTGGCAGGAGTCCAGGTCAGCCCTCGTGACTCTTCACTAGTTAACCAGCCAATCTAACAGCTCATTCTTAAAGATGGCTGCTACAGCTGTTGATTCATGAACGCATCTTGGAGAAGTCCTAATTGTACAAAGACATTTACCATGCTTGGTAAAAGTCGGTTTAGCAAGTCGTGGAATCTTTTAAATGATCCAAACAATTGTGTTTGATATCTTTTAAAAATAATACAGATGAGGATACATGGGTTAATGTGCATGTACACCAAGTGTAAACTACTACAATTGTGTCGTGGAGATTGCTATGACATTATGGAGAACTTATGTCATGGAATTTGGTTTAAACCTTAGTGTGAATCCTGTAGTCTAAAGGGACAATCCTCCATGTATGGCCAGACTGGCACTGTTTCCTATCCCTCCATGCATTTGATCACAGTTTGGTGTGCCTTTTTTTAAAGCAGCATCTATGCTCATGCTTTTCATATCTGTTCCTTGTTCGTGTCTGTGCTTATCATCGTTCTGTGTGTCTGTGTGCAGATGTCCCATAATGCTGTGGGGGCGTTCTGTCGGTCGGTTAAGCTCCAGTGTGAGCTCTACCCATCCAGAGAGGTGGCAATCTGTTTGGACCCCTACTGCGGTCTGGGCTTTGTGCTCTGGTGTCTCTGCAGGTTGGTGTTACCGCCAAATGTGTCCCTGTTTTGGTTAGTAGGATAGAATCAGCTAGTTGCTGCTGTGTCATACTTGCTTTTTATTCATTATGTTAGCTGTTGTATAGATATATGTTTGTTTGTTTGTTTGTTTATGTTTTTCTATTTATTCATATTTTACTTTTCTGTTGACTTTTTTTTTTTTAAACTTAAATCATATATATTTTAAATAAACTATAAAGGTATATTTAAATATCTACACGTGGTCAGTACTAATATAATGTCAATCTATGGTGTGTAGTGTTGTATCATATATTTCTCTCTCTGGTGTGTCCAGTGTGTATTCGGGCCACCAGTCCATCCTGATTCCGCCCGTAGAGCTGGAGACCAACCCCGCCCTGTGGCTGCTGGCCGTCAGCCAGCTCAAGGTTCGAGACACCTTCTGCTCCTACAGTGTCATGGAGCTCTGCACCAAAGGCCTCGGACTACAGACTGAGGCACTTAAGGTGGGCGGAGCCTGTTAACAAGCTATCTTAACGCAGTGTCAGATTCTATTAGGGCTTTTCTTCAATACATCATCAATGCTAACCAGATCACACAAATATAATTCTGACCAGAACAACAACTCAAAGTAATAAACTGTCACATAGTTATACACTAGTCACACAATACATATTTTTACATAATAAAAATAATAAATTACTTGAAAACTACAACAACAACAACAACAAAAAGACCAGAATTCAAGCTGCTTTGAGCGTTTACTTGTCGGTTTCCCAGCCACAGGCAACAACAGCAGCTTGTATGGATATCACACTTGAGCAGGTAGATTCTGACCCAACCATGAAGTGGGCAGAAGTCGTCACACTCTCTCTCACTCTCTCACGGCCGTGCCTTCTAATAATACACTTGAAATTGACTCAGAAGGCCGCCTCGTCTCCCACCCCCGAGCCCTGCGGTGACAGCTTATTGGTGAGCAGCGGACAGGTCCTGATGCGATTGGTCCGTGATTGAACGCCGAGTTTATTTTGAGTGATTAGGTTTCTTTTGGTCTCCATGGAGACTGTGAGGTGGGAATGTATGGTGAAAAGTACGAGATGTACTTTGTGGTAAACACACGATGTTACATCCACTCACTGTACATCCACTACTGAATAATAAGTATGAATCCTTAGACAACCTTTCTCCCTCTCTCTCTCTCTCTCTCTATCTCTCCCTCCCTCCCTCCCTCTCTCTCTCTCTCTCTGCACCCCTCACACCCTGCCTGTGCCCGTGTCTCTCCACCCAGGCCCGGGGTCTGGACCTTTCGCGTGTGCGTGCGTGTGTGGTGGTGGCGGAGGAGAGACCCAGGATGGCTCTGACTCACTCCTTCTCCAAGCTGTTCAAAGACCTGGGCCTGCACCCCCGCTCCGTCAGCACAGCCTTCGGCTGCAGGGTCAACCTGGCCATCTGCCTGCAGGTACGCAACTGTCTGTCTGCCTGCGTGTGCGTGTGTGTGTGTGTGTGTGTGTATGTGTGTGTGCGTATGCGTGTGGTCGCGCTGCATCCCTGTGACGTTGCATTTGTGACACAGGGCACGTCGGGCCCGGACCCCACCACGGTGTACGTGGACATGAGAGCTCTACGCCACGATAGGTACCGCTGGCTTTCACTCATTCTCAGCACGTTTGCTTTGCTCCCCATCTTGACCTTATAAGGTGTGTGTGTGTGTGTGTGTGTGTGTGTGTGTGTGTCAGGGTGAGGCTGGTGGAGAGAGGATCTCCTCACAGTCTGCCACTCATGGAGTCTGGGAAGGTGAGTTCTCTACAATGTTATTGTATGCCGTGTGTGTGTTTGTTTTACAATAAGTACATTTGTCAGTGGCTGGGTAGGTCATTCACGAGTCACTGTGTAAACACATTCTGTTAGAATAATGGTGGATTCTATTCTCTTGTATATCTTAAACCGAGCGTGCAGCCAAAACCGCCGCACCTCTTGATTTATTCTTTACGAGTGCACTTTTGTCTTATTATACGAGACACTTTGAAATATGTTTATATATTAAAAACTCCCAGACCACAATGGCATATTTGGAAACATGATTACTTTTAACCAGAGCTCAAAACTAAACCTAGTGTAAGCCAGCTACTCTCCCGGTCTGAGAAGCACTGCGATAAATCATAAGAAAAAACCTAACGGGGAGCGAAAAGGGCAGAAATAGCAGCAGACCTTTTTTTCACTATTGACCAGTAAACCGTTCCCACACAGAATGCTGCAGTGCAAGCCTGCCGTGATTCACGACTCTCTCCCCACTCTGTTCTCAGCCGATATGGGTCAGAGTCTGGTCTGTTCCGGAAGACGACAGGCGTGATTAAATGCGTGTCTGTGCCTTCGCCCGCCTGGAGTTACCTTTTCACAAAGTTAAAGTAGAGTCCTCCCACACAGAGGAAGGAAAAACAGCCCCTCCTGGGGCCATGCAAGGCTATTTTTGGGGCTTCGGTAGTCACACGGGCGTCATAGAAGGGACGTAACCATGGCGACTGTGGTTTTCTCAGATCCTACCTGGAGTCCGAATCATCATCGCTAACCCGGAGACCAAAGGCCCCCTGGGAGACTCTCATCTAGGGGAGGTGTGTGTGACACTCTCTGTCTGCATGTCTGTCTGTCTGTCCCACTAATGTAAATGTACATGCCTGTTTCCTTTGCCCATCACTGTCCTGCTGTTCTCCTCAGATATGGGTTCACAGTGCTCACAACGGCAGTGGGTACTACAGTGGCTATGGCGAGGAGGTGCTCCAGTCAGACCACTTCAGCTCCCGTCTCAGTTTCGGTGACACCCAGACGGTCTGGGCCAGAACAGGCTATCTGGGCTTCCTGCGCCGCACGGAGCTCACCGACGCCAGCGGAGGTATGCGCACGTGCACACGCACGCACACGCACACTTGGTGAACGTGGCGTGTACATTGTACCAGTCACATGTGTGTCTAGAAGCAAAGTTCATAATAAAATGGGCTAATGGGCTAATTGGTAATCTTTTATTAGATTCAATAAAAAGGTTTATTAGGTTAGATGTAATTAGAAGAGATTAATTAACTAGGTTCTTATTTTATAATTTCTAATATTGGATTAGATGAAATTAGATTAGAAAGCCTTTGCCATATGTACTCTGTGCATGGAAAGATACATTTTCTTTCCCTGAATGTCTACTCCACCTGCTGGTGAGTGTGGGTAATGCTAATATGCTATATATTATGTGTGTGTGTGTGTAGAGAGACATGATGCTCTGTATGTGGTGGGGGCTCTGGAGGAGGCCATGGAGCTGCGGGGGATGAGGTACCACCCCATCGACATTGAGACCTCTGTCATTAGAACTCACAAGAACATTATGGAGTGGTATGTCTGCTATGGGTTTGATCAAGGGTCACAATGCATATTATTCATGTCTGGCCACACCTAATACTAATAACTTCTTAATAATATTACATGTGTTGTTGAGATGAGTGATTCATATGTATTTTGTATAGTTGTGTAATGAATATATAAATAGTCTAGCACAGGGGTAGCCAACGCGGTACCCGCGGGAACCTGGTCGCCCGCAGGGGCGACGAAAGTCGCCCACAGGGGCGACGAAAGTCGCCCGCAGAGCATGTTCTAAAAATAGCATTAGTCGCCATGGAGCTCCATCTAAAAAATGTATTTAACTGTTTTTTTAAAGTAAAACTTACATTGATGTAGATTTGAAAATGACAATATTGAATTTACCATTTTCAAAACAATGTTGTATTTTAACTGATCTTGTCTGCGCTCAAATTTCAATAGTGACAACATACCATCTCACTATGCTGAGACAAGCAAACGGGCGCAGCTACGGGAGCTAGAAAAATAAACAAAGACAAACATGTCAGAAAAGCAGACAGAGCAGCTGAACTGGGATCTAGTTATACGTGCAGGTGGTTTTAGTAGCCTATCCAAAGCGAGTCCATGGACAGCAGCAGCACCGCAGCTGATGATGTTCATCTGAATGTTGTTTGATGGAAACGGCACTTGATTTGAACATGTTAAAGGTAGGCCTAATAGTCAACTATTGTAAGGTACAGTAATACACTTTGTCAAATTCAACAAATACCGAATTGCATTTTGGTATCTAACCGATCTCTCTGCATGCTAACAAAATAATCTGGTAGCCTACTATACACAGCCCTTGCTCCATAAATAGGAACATAAATAGGAATATAAAGTGGCGAACACTGCTAGTAGCCTACAACAACGCCGCTTTGCTTCAAAATGTATTGCAATGTGGTGTGGGGCCGTAGAGGGATTTTGATTTAACCTTTTAAGTTAGCAAGCGTTCTCAAGAACTGACCCTGCAGTAACCTACAGCCTAACATGTGATCATACAGTATAGTCTCTTCGAATATATTAATATTTATTAATAATATTATCATTAAAGGTGAATCATCTAACTTTTTTATTCAGGACAAGTAGCGCTTCATATTACTCTGTACCCTGTAGCTCTCGGCTTCAAAAAGGTTGGTGACCCCTGGTCTAAGGTACTTTTGCAGTGATTTGTAGTAGAATTGGAATGAATAAATTGTTATTGTATTTTCTTCCATATGTGCCAAAGTTAAAATCAGATGTTTACATTGACAATGTTCTATTGGAGAGAGGCCAACACCCACCACACAAAACTGCATAATGATTCATCGTCTACAGAAATTATTTGTCAGAATAAGATTTATCACAAGCGCAAAATGTTATGGATATTTTTTAAATTTTTTTACATGCATTTCTGTAAGTCTATTAATGGTTATTGAAAGGTCACTGCATCCTGCTTTTAATAAGTACATACAATATCTGTCATCAATGCTCCATGAGAAATTGGCAGCAGCTTTGCCCCCATAACACCAGAACAGCAAATACACAATCTGGTGTGTTCTACGGAGACGCTGATCACTGATGTGTACATGTTACTACTGTTCCATTGCTCTAGTATTGTGAATGCTTGTCGTTTGCGGGCTAAAGTCAAATGTTAATAGGTGCGTGCGTGCGTCCCACAGTGCCGTGTTCCCCTGGACCAACCTGCTGGTGGTCGTGGTGGAGTTGGAGGGATCGGAGCAGGAGGCCCTCGACCTGGTTCCCATGGTGACCAAGGCGGTGCTTGAGGAGCACTACCTGATCGTGGGCGTGGTGGTGGTGACGGACATCGGCGTCATCCCCATCAACTCACGCGGCGAGAAGCAGCGCATGCACCTCCGCGACGGTTTCCTCCAAGACCAGCTGGACCCCATCTACGTGGCTTACAACATGTAGCCTGCCAGCACCGCGGTCGCACGTGTGTGTGTGTGCGTGTGTGCGCACGAACGTCCCAGCTAGTGAGCATGCGTGTGAATGCCTACCGTGCGTGTAAATCGCCGTCGTCGTTCATTTATTTCCCGGTAAAAAAAATCCAGATGTACTGTATTTTTGAACCTGCATATGGTGTGGTCACGTTGTCTGTTTGTTTTGGAGTCGTGCTGTGTCGGTTGGTCGACCGGATGGATGTGCGAGTGGATGGTATGCCACCTTCAGCCCAGTTGATTGTTGGGTCGGATGAAGGTAGCATGTCTGGTTTCAACAGCCGCTAAGCCAGTTGGCATGAAGGGACAAATAGAGACTGTAACCTGTACCATGTTATTTTACTGGTTAACTAGAGCAAAATCCCTGATTTATGGTACTATCGAATTAGAAACAGATTATTGTACAAACTATAAATATTGTATATAGACATAATAATCTATATGGAGAGAATTCTAAAACACAATGTGGTATAGTAGCCCCTATATGCAGCTCTCCTGCACCCCGTGTGTGTGTCTGTGTGTGTCTGTGTGCGCGCGTGTGTACTTTATCTGTGTCTGTTAGCGTGCATGTTTGTGAGCGTGTGTGTGTCTGCGCGACTCTCCATGCTGTGTGTGTCGGCGTGGACGCTCTGTAGTTTCAATGTGATTCACGCTGCATTTCATCTTCACGCTGAACGTGAAGTTTATCCTTGAACGAATCCTTGGAACGCTTCAGAGACGCAGTACGTGCACATGTCCACACTGCGACGCATGTGATGGGAGCGGGGAAGTCCGTATGTTGGAAAATATATTGCCCACGCTGCTTGGTTGTCCTCCTGTTTTTTTTTAACCCATTCAATACAGTGACAACTGAATGAATCACTGATCCTGCCATCTCTTTTTGAGACGAGGCTCTCCCTGCGATTGTGAACAAAGACAGATTTGTAATCCAGCAACCATATTATCAGAAGTATGCTGATAAACCTGCTCTTACAACGTGCCAGTTGATTCACAGTTATTCAAAACAGGGGTACTATAATATTTAATGTTAATACATATCAAGACATTCATGTCTGGACAGGCACAGAAAGATATTTACTTTGTAGCATTCGCTCAAATTCCAAAATTATCTTATCTACTGTGATGATGGGTATCTGGATTACCCATCAATCCTACTCTTTTATACAGGCATGTATGTGTGTTCCAAAGTTGTCTTTTAGATATTTTATTTTATTTTTTTAACATGACAAGCTCCATGGTTACCACCAGAGTTGGCATAGCAACCAAGAAAGCAGTCTATTTGTGCTTACAGGGAAAGGTTATCAGAAATATGAAGCTAGGAGAGGCTATTTTTAACCCTTCATGTAATATTTAGTTTTTGCTTTTTTTTTTAGGCCTCTTGTTTTGTCTTGCTTAGTGTCTCTTGGAAATGATTGGAAATTAAATTTTTTATCACATTTATGATCTTGACTTTGTTTACTGTCGTCTGCTTTAGTCCCAGTGTATTTTGTCTGATAATAACAAATAAAAACCTTGCCAATTGCTTCACCATCTTTTAGATTCAGGCGTAGCAGTTTGGGCTTTTGTTTATAGAACTGTGAGGCCACGTAATTCCCTGAGCGAGTCTGTGTTCCGTAAATGAGGCTCAACCTGAACCAGACATCATGAGGCAGGAGTCCCTCTGTGTTTAAGGCTGGATGGGAGAGATGCTGCATGAGCGCGTGTGCGTGCACGTATGTTTGCGCGCGTGTCTGCAATGTGCGTGTATGTATATTGTATGTAAATAGTGTTGATTTTGTACGGTAAAAGTGTGCGTGACTTGTTTTGTACACATGATTTAAAAAAGAGTAAATGACACTTTTATAAGAGCCTGCTATTGGCTCCCCGTCACACTATACAGTGCAATAAAAAATGTTTTGATTGGCTAAAACTGACACTGTCGGCTCTGTGTTTTTTGACACCTGTTATAAAGTTTGAAAGTCGTATTAAAAACATTTATATAGCCTGCTAGAGGAGCCTGGAAAGAATACATTTGTCACGGCTTCCAACCATGTCTCTGTCTGTGCCTGTTGAAGACCACGCAACTGGAAAACACCTGTCAACATCTTATTCTGCAGTAGGCCTACTTGGCCTATTTAGTACATTTCTCAAATGGATTGGGTTTTCCCTCATCATGCCATGTTCACTCATCTTTCTCTCACTGCCAGTCACTTGATTATCTCGTTCCTTCCTCTCCACCTCTCCCTTCCATTCCATTTCATTTTCGCTCAACACTTGTTTTGTTATCAGTCTGTCCGTCTATATTTCTGCCCATCATCAGACAGACGGACGTTAATAGACCAGCGTAAAATGTAATGACCTCTTGTAGCCTGATCTATAAAAGCACTTAATGATGTGACATCGGTTTCTTAGAGATCATAACCGTAAAAAGATCTGCCACCAGATGCTTCCATTTGACAAACTTCCCAAGTGTTTTCTTTTTTCATGGTCTCATCTAGGCTAGACCTATTTCTAAATGTTTTCAAATGTTTTATAATTTTTCTCACATTAAAAATTGTAAAGTTATTTATTATAACGTCTGTTATTTAATTTTCATGTTTATGTAAGGCAATGAAAGTTGTTTGTTGTTTAGGTATATTTGGTATATTCTGTTTTCAGGTCACCAGAAATTGGCAATTAAGTGCATCGTTTTTTTTTTTTTCATCTCCCCCCCCCCCCAGCACCATTTCATTGTCCCGCCCCCCCCTTCCCTTACTGTCCCGGCAGTTAGGGAACATATAAAAAAGATTTTGGCCACAAATTGCTCTTTTTATAGTAAAGGTGGCAGACTCCTGGTTTAGGTGGCAGGTAGCACAACTTAAAGTGGACTTGTATGGATGATGGTCGATCATATTGTCGATGAAGTGCTTCAGCCGCTGCAGCTGAACAACTATTCTCCCAGAAGAGGACGCTGTTGACATCTTTGATACTAAATATTTATCACTCACACTAGTGCCCATTCCGAATTCCAGACAGAACAATGTTTCTCCTAACGTGAGACGTGACGAAGACCCGCTTTCCAATCAGCTCCTTAAAAAAAATCGTCGGGTGGTTCGCCGCCATCTAAGTTAGACTACTACAAAGGCATTACAAATACCAAATAGTTTTACGCGTGGTGTGTTGTTTTCCGACTGTTTCTTTTTATAATTGTTTTAAACTCAGATTTTCTTAAAAATTGGCCTGACATAATTAGTGTTGCTGGTAGCTTTCGTCGTGTTACCCTGCAGATATTCGGTGTGCAGGGCGTGAAGGGCGTGCAGCCTGAATGAGAAGTGTCCCGGGACACTGAAGGAGAAGTGTCCCGTGCGCCCCGTCGGTCGAGCTCTCCACTGCTGACCATGTCCCCGCTGCACGGGATTTGTGTGCTGCTCGTGCTTATCCATGCGGTAAGTGGCTTTTTCAAGTTATTCTATGGATTCTATAGTTTCAACAATTGTAAAACTAGAATAAGTTTACAGTTTTTTTAATATCCCATTTTTGATAGCCCACATTTAAAATACTTTTTTATTCAAGTGTAACTATAGCCTATTTAAAAAAAGGAGTATCTAAGTTGCTTTTAATTCAAATGTTTAAATGAATTGACAGTATAGGCATAATTCTAGCCTATTTAGAAAAACTAGCACCAATTTTGGAAGAAAAAAAAACATTTCCAAATATTCCACGTTATTTGAAATCACACGAGAGAATCATCCATTGAAAAACAATTATTTTAATGAGAATCTTTGTAATATTGGACATATACTGTGTCTTTGGAGCTGTCCTGTGTATATCTCTTGAGGTTAGGCACTGGGCCTGATTAATAATAATGAACCCATGTTATTTAATTTAGATGATGCCTATAAGATCTAGTTAATCATGTTACTTGCCTTTGTTTTTATGAAGGACCTTTGTTTCACATGTGGGAAAATGTTCTACTGTAGGTTCTTACATTATCATGTACACTGTCTTGGGGATACAGCTTAGGTTCATCCTTCCCACGAACACTGTATTGTATATTGTTGTATACTTAAATGATATAGAATGAAGAATTTAGAGTGGGGGGCACTTATAAACGATAAATGCAACAATCCTTGTGACCCCAGAAGGATCACGCCTGCTAAAGCAACACTTGTGATAAATCAGTATGGAAAGAGGTGCTGTTTGTGGTAAAAGGTTAATTGAATTACATGATGTTATAGGAGATAGGAGAATTAAGTGATAGAATAGTGTTCATAGTTGTGATGCTGATTGTATATAGTCTGATTTCACTAAGGTATTTCAGTGCCTTGCCCATTTTCTATCTGCTGGGCGAGACACATTTCACAATATTGCATTCCCCCCTTTCATAATCATGAAAGAAATAGGTCAGCTGTGTGAATGGGTCTGCATGTGTGGGGTGCTCAAGCCTGTATTTGTTTTTGGTGCAGTCATCGAATGTGTGTGTGTGTTTGTGTGTGTGTGTTTGTGTGTGTGCATGCGTGTGTGCGTGTGTGTGTGTGTGTGTGTGTGTGTGTGTGTGTGTGTGTGTGTGTAAATTGTTGAAAGGCTATTGACACAGTATCTCCAGGGCCACAGAGAGCGCGTCTACCTTTTAGACTGACGGCAGCATGTCATCAGCAAAGAGGGCGTGTTATTGAACCTTTCAGCATTGTTACTTGGCTTGATCTACTTCTGTGTTTCAATGGTTAAATGCCTGAATCTGATTGGCTGAGCTGGCAGCAGGTTATTTGTGTTACAATGTTCTCATTGGAAGTGACCAGTTTTAGTCAAGAAATCCATAAACGTCCTAATATGATTCATCAAACAGTACAGGGAAAAAATGTTGTTTCCAAATGAGAAGCACATGTGTTCAGCAATACAAGGGAAGGTAGAGACAACACATTTGTCTGCGTCAGAGCCTTTGACGCAATACGGGGATTAAGGACACGGTAAACTACATAAACAGAAGAATCTGACAACAGGCCCTGAACACATCTTCCCAGAATGTGTATAGTGTGGCAAAAAGAGGGCATCTGTATACAAGGCATACTGTATTAGGGACAGGGGCATCTGTAAGGCTGGCTAAAAATATCATCTGTTTCTTATCACAGTTAGACTGCAGCGTGTCACTATTCATATTAAGGTAATATGTAATGCCAAAAAGTTTCATTTATGGGAATTTTTCAAATTCTGAAAAAGCAATCACCACAAAATAAATTGTGTGCCTTTTGTTCTAACAGCGAAATGCTCATTATCAGCCTAGGTCTGCTATCTTTTGGGAAAATGTTGTAAATATTAGTGTTTCCAAGTACAGTTTATCAGCATATCACCACACAATATTAATGTTTTTGCAGTTCTAAATACATGTTTCTAATCCCTTGTTCCAACACTAGTCACGACTAATGATTAATCTTATTGTCCTGGCCTTTTACCCATAGAGAAATGACATCACTTAAAATAATCCTGATCTCTTGTCTGAGGTCAAAATGGAGATGTTTGCTGCGCTTAGTATCACAGTAACATCTAGTCTTGTAATTGTGAACAAAGATTACATTTCCCAGTAATCAAACTCAGATTGACCATAATATGCTACCAAAGAAATCCATTTGCCTCCGTAAAAAAGGAATACTAAGTCAATATGACTAGGATTAATCTTTCACAGTGCTACCTCACTATACAACATGTATATTGCAATTTTGAGTGCCAAGCAGAGATTGGCTAACCTTTTAACATACTGTAACATTTTATTAACCCCTGAGCTGAGCTAACTACAGTATGTTACAATATGTGGCTACTGTAACAGTTGACGTTAGCTCAGCAACAAACAATAACACAGGTAATACTATAAACCATGAATACACACCTAATATGAGAATGCAAAAGTGTGTATTGTATGCATATCAATATAAATATGACAATGTGTATAAGTAGAATAAGATATAGTTTCTATATACAGTACACATGTATAACTGTGTAAAAGTTCTATATGTTGTTTTAATTGTTATGAACAGTATGCAGAATGGCATTGGCAGTATACCAAAGTTTAACAGTAGCAGCAGGTTTAGGTCACTAGGCTAATGGGCAGGTTTGACCATTCAGGTCTTTATGATAAATTAATCTAGAGTTTGCAGGACAAAGAACACTACCACTCAGAATAATTCTTTTGTGTCTCATCTTTACTTTGTTATGTTCTGCACTGTCCCATTGCTCTGAATGTCAGGTCTCATTGTCTGTTAAATATACGTTTTGTTACGTAAACCCTTAACACAACTAGCTGCAGTCAGAAATCCCTTTAGTTATTAGATTACTGCTGGAAAGGCCAAATCACATCACATCAATTGAATGCCAAATATTAAGTTAACACCACTTTGCATTTTCATGGTCTTTTCTTGCCTATAATGGCTATATTGTACAGGTAGAATGTACAATATAGAGAAAGAACGAGATCACGGGTCCAAGCGGCTAAAATGGGTTTTTTCTTTGGAGGGTGGCTGGCATCTCCCTTAGAGATAGGGTGAGAAGCTCAGCCATCTGTTAGGAACTCTGAGTAGAGCCGCTGCTCCTTTGCGTCGAAAAGAGCCAGTTGAGGTGGTACGGACATCTGGTAAGGATGCCCCCTGGGCGCCTCCCTTGGGGGGTGTTCCAGGCACGTCCAGCTGGGAGGAGGCCTCGGGAAAGACCCAGGACTAGGTGGATTATATCTCCACACTGGCCTGGGAACGCCTCGGGATCCCCCAGTCAGAGCTGGATAATGTGGCTCAGGAAAGGGAAGTTTGCGGTTCCCTGCTGGAGCTGCTGCCCCCGCGACCCAACCATGGATAAGCAGTTGAATATGGGTGGATGGAATTGTACAGTTAAATTGATAAACTAGATCAAACATTATTCACATAGAAGAACAAATAAAACCAACACAGGTAATTATTGTTATCTTACTTCACCTTTGACCAGCATGAACAGAAACCTTGTTGGATAGACTTGAACTTTAAATAATATTACTGTTAGACCACACGGCAGTTAACCATGTCAGTAGCTGAGCTAGAACTGGCGTTTTGGGGTTGTTTGATATGAAGACCTTTTGTACAAGGTCTTGCTCTAGGGGCACTGTATAGCGCCTCCATGAGGGCATCGTATCAAATATCAAATAGATGATTAAATGAGTGTGAAGGATTAGACACCTTTAGTTAGCACACGCCTGCTCTGATCTTCATGTATGCTGGACGTGTGTGTGTTTGTGTGTGATATTATCACAACATCAGCTAGTCAGATGGCTGACACCATGACACCTGAGCTACGCTGTACGCTTATAATTAAAGCTTTGTTGGTTGGCGTACAGCCAGTGGTGTGTGGAGGGGGTTCCAGTTATGGTGGTCAGGTGGAGCTCCTCTGGGTCTGGCCTGCTGGTGTCTGGATTAGGAGGGGACCTTTTTTAGTTTAGTCTGGAACATTTCCCATCTGTTGCATAGTGGACACACATGTTTTTCTGTACTGTGTGTGTGTGTGTGTGTGTGTGTGCGTGGGTGAGTGCGTGTGGGTGAGTGACTTTGTGGGTGCGTGCATCCATGCATGCAATACAGTACATATGTATACAGTATGTGTTTATATTACATCAACTCACACAGATTGATTGACAGGCTGTCATTACACAGCAGAGGATTAATTGAGGTCAGGCCGGTTAACCTTTGACCCGTGATGCTTTTTATTTATAATTATGTTATGAGAAGCAGGGCAGACGCATGAATCAAAATCAACGACAGTGACCAGTAGACTTGACTTATATAAAACCAAGAAATGTGTCACGATATGCTGCTGGATATTCTCAGAGTGCATACTGAGGTCATGACCTTTAGTCATGTCAATGTAATGCTGCATTCGAGAATACCTCAAAACTCGATTCCGACTTCCAACATGGTTAATAATGCTTTACACATCAAATTGTTTGTATATTATTAATTTAACTTAATCTCACATTGCATTTCGATGTGTTTTACAAAGAAAAAATATTAAAACTTGTACAGTAATATTCATTCATTTGTATTATTTTTCCATGTCGGAAGTCGGAAGTTCCAAGTTCCGAGGTGTGCTTGAACGCAGCATAATCGCATGGTACAGCGCAGAACCTTGGGAAAAAAAAATAAGCCCTACAAGTAACCAGAACACATTCATTACACAAACAACAAACAGTCTGGGTCTTCTCTATTCTAAAGCATTTGTCCTAATGCGGTGCTAATTTATTATATTCATCCTTCAACATGAGTGGACTACCACATACCTTCAATCTTCACCAATCAGAGCATGCGATATTAGTTAGAGTGCTGACGGGAACAGGTGTACAACGTAAACCGTAACCAACACGCAGTATTCAATGACAGACTATTGTAGGCAAAATCCTGTTGATTTGCATACATTATACTTTTTGGTTATACAAAACAAGTATTTTGACATTTCTTACCTATCAGAAATAGGTGTTAGATTAGCTCCAAAACCTGAATGTTCAACTAGGATGCTTTTGTGCAGATGGGAGAATTGAGGTAGATCTTAATGTTTAAAATTGGTTGAAGGAGATAAGAAAGTCTATCCCAGTCTATCCCAATGTTCCAGTAGTTGCAGACAAAGGACGACGTGAGACAACAACGCCTTCTGGTTAAAGTCCTTACGCAATTAATATTGAAAGTTACATGTACTTTGCTTGTAATGATGGGACTATCAATGCCAATGTTGATGTCATTATCATAGGGAAAATTAAACTGAAGCTTGCGAGATCAAGTTGATATCACAACTCACAAGGCTTTGTGTGTTATTGTATGATATTTTTTTAAATTAACTCATATTGGTCATTGTTTTCATGGGTTAATCTTGGATTGATTGAGTGCTGTACATCCATCTTCTCCCGCTTATCCGGAGTCGGGTCGCAGGGGCAGCAGCTCCAGCAAGGGACACCAAACGTCCCTTTCCCGGGCCACATTAGCAAGTGAAATACACATTTTATTAAAGTGGTGAGCTGATATATGATTGGTCAGCAGCAGTGACAGGGTGATTGGTTATAATCTCAGATGACTGGATGTATGTCTCAGGGTATTTAAGTCCTGCATAGTGTGTATGTGTGTGTGACTAAATGTATGCGTGTATGCGTAAATGCATGTGAGCAGCTTGTGTTTTTACATGCGTGTACAGTTTAATCATTCAAACATGTATGCACAGAATGTGCGCGTGCTTGTGTGTAGGTGTGTGTGTGTGTGCGTGTGTGTGTGTGTGCGCATGCCCGCACGCACAACATAGAGGTATAAACACAGTGACACATTTAAAAATGCAACTGAGTGAGGCAATATATTCCAGTGTAAACAGACCTCCCAGCTGCTCTTGTATACACACACTCTCTCACACACACACACACACACACACACACACACACACACACACACACACACACACACACGCATGCTATCAATACGGCCCGGCTGACATGCTGAAGAATATTGTTTAAGTGTGTTTTGATCTGAGTGGATTGTGTCTCCTTCTCTCTGTTGTGGCTTGTTTTAGCGTAACCCTTAGTTACCATACCATGACACTTAATGTGCACTTATATGCTTACCGTTGGATTTCCAGAGATCATCTATGTTCTTGCAACACATTTGTAACTGGCACAATAAAATAAAAAATAAAAAATAAGCATTGGTGTGCAGAGAGAAGACAATATTTCAAGATGTGGACATATTTGTGTATACAGTATATATTGTATGTACTTTTCTAATTGAGTAAGTATGTTTATGTTTATATACAGTATGTTTTATATTAGTATCTTGGCGTTTTTTTTTTGTTGTTATTTCTGAGGTCATAAAAGGTTTGGCGGTTGTCGTCCTAAACAGATCATTCTCTCAGGGTTGTTATTGTTATTAGATAATTTTCAAGGTTCAACATTATAAGCAAAAGACTTAGAAAACGTGTTTTCTTCAGGGATGTATAAATCAGACGGTTTAGGCCTATCATATACAATACAGGGAGATCATACTACAGTATATACTCACAGTATAGGCTTAGATCATATTCTACAGCCTCTTTGAACCAAGCTACTGAGAACCAGTAAACACAATGGTCATCTGCTCGTTAGACTACTGGTGATGTTATTGGTGGTGTCACTTCCCAATTGACCCCATGTGTCCTGTCTGCACAGGCCTATTGCCGGATTCCGGTGTGTCAGTTGCACTGGGAGTTGCAGCAAGCTGAACAGGAGTGTCACACTCTCCTAAAAAACCAACCTCTGTACACCTCAGGTACGCACACACACTTCTAGAAAAGGCAGAGAAAGCACAAATGTTTTTGCAGTCTTGCTTTTTACTGACTATAGCTGTTATGGATCAGTTTGGGCTATACCGCTGTATACTGCTGTGTGTGTGTGTGTGTGTGTGTGTGTGTGTGTGTGTGTGCGTTTGAAGGTTGAATGTGTCAATCATTTATCAGCCCCTCCTGCTTGTAAATCAGGAAACACATAACAAGTTTATAGATATGTGTGGGTGTGCAACAATAAAATAGGAAAGCTTTTACAGCTTGTGTTAATTTCTATATGTGTTTACTACCACTTGTGTGTTGGTCTGTGTGAGTGTGTACCTGACTGTGTGTGTCCCATGTCTGCGTGTGTGTGTGTGTGTGTGTGTGTGTGTGTGTCTGTGTGTGTGCGCAGGCTGTCAAGGTATGTGGGACAGCATCTCATGTTGGACAGGTGCAGCGATAGGAGAGGTCAGAAACCAGTCATGTCCCTCTACCCTAAAACACCTATTCAGAATAGATGGTGAGCTTCACCTTTATTCCTACGACTCTCAGAATGCTCTCAGTTGACAGACTCTGGTTTTCTGCTATTGTAGCCTATCTTGCTGTCTACTTCCACAGTATTGTTGCTGCTGTATGTCTTCAAACTGCTTTGAGGTGTATGTATGTATGTATATGTAAGTATAGAGATAGTGATGGACTGTTTCTCTGTCTCCCCCTCTCTGCCAGGTAACATCAACAGGAACTGTACAGAGGAGGGGTGGACAGATGTCTACCCGAGCTATGCTGCCACCTGTTGGCCAGATGACTCCAATGAACCTTACAAGGTATGAACCATAATACCCTGATCCTCCATTGTCTGGTTTGTGTTTATTTTATTTTGGTTTTATTTCACCGTTATTTAACCAGGTTAATGAATAAGGAACATGTTCTTATTTGCAACCACGGCCTGGCAAGAGGAGGTATACCCTCTTAAGGGGATGTGGACACAAGGGGAATAACAGTGTAACAAAACTAATGAACATGGACACACAACTGACTAAGACATAATGTCTGAATACCTGAACAGAAAAACACAACCGTTTGTACTAGGTCTTAAAGCTGCTGCGCGTGTGTGTGTGCATGTGCATGTGTGCGTGCGCGTGTGTGTGCGCGCGCGTGTGTGTGTGTGTGTGTGTGTGTGTGTGTGTGTGTGTGTGTGTCTCAAGAGACTGTAATCACAAATAGTTTGCACACAAAAACCCAATTAAAATGCTTGTTTTTCTAAATATTTATAAACAAACAAACTTATATTACAAGATGGATTTTGCACTTTCCATTTGTTATTGTGAACGTGGCCTATGAAAATGCCAAAACAACTAAATCATTTTTTTTATACTGACAAGTAATGGATTTTTTTTCTTAATGTCAGTAAACAGTTAGTAATTGCCATGTAAGCTGCACAGCTTTGCTCTGCTTCGATCAAACAAATACTCTTTACAATGAACATGGAAGTTTTTTATTGAAACCTTATGAAGCAAAAAGCTTTCATATTATCAAAGGTTAATAAAGAAGGTACTACTGTATAAAGATAACCCTGTTTCAGGGAACTACTTTGTAATGCTGAATAATTTTGACCTAACCAGCGTTATGGCTCAGTGACTTAACGGTTAACAACCGTCTTTGGTTTCCAAGGTAAGAACTTTGTCAGACATTACAGTAGCTATATTATATAAACAGTGCTTTTCAGTAGAAGAAAATCATTGTTGGTGTAAAAGTACTTTATGATGACAATTGGGAAAATATATATCACACATGGCTCTATACTCTTTAAATGGTAAAGAAATGTATATAGTTATCAAGTACAGATTCCTTAGTGTGCATGGCTCAATGGATGACGTGTGTAATGGAAAATAGCTTTCATTTTACCGTAACAGTGTTGATACATGTCTGGTCTGCATGTCAGCAGTGTGACAGCGTTGAGGTCTGGTGGGTTGGGGGATAAAGAGATGAGCAGGCCAGCGTTTCACCGCCTGTCCTTCAAGAGTTTTTCCATTGTCTCAAGACAGCGTGGTGAATGTCACCATTCACAGTACATGGTCACATGTTTAGATTCTGTGTGAGTTTCTAACAGGGGAAAATATACAATGCCCATTTAAAGTGAGCTGAATGGTATAGATCAGAGTTCTTTAACATTTTTCAGCCCGTGGACCCCTTGGCTGATAGAAACACAACACACACCCTATCACATATGGTAGAAAATATTTAGTTGCCTGGCCAACAAGGATTTGTAGGGCGGACTATAGTGTCATGTATAAAAGTAACATACACCACTAACTAAGCCATTAAATTCATTGACAGATTTATATATTTACAGATTGTATTTATGTTAATGTATATTTTCTGACATTTTAATTTTAGTTTAAGTTTGGGATAAAATAGTTTGGAGGACCCCCTGCAGTACCTCTAAGGACCCCTTAGTGGTCCCGGATCCCCTGTTGAAGACCTCTGGTAGGCTTTTTACTGTGACACTGTAGAATATAGAGCAAGTACCACTGAATTGTCAAGCATGCTTCTGCAAGGTTATGTGGTAATGAGGTGCCTTTTGGATCGCTTGACTTGGACGACTGTCACCTAGGCTAAGTACAGAGAGTATCAGAACACCAGACTCACCTGTCATGAGAGTAAAGGATGCTACTGTGGAAAGTATTTTACTGTATGGTGACTGGAGTGTCCATCACCAGCCACTGGTAATGTTAAAATACATCAGTGGGGCTAACTGCTAACTTAAGCTAACTGCTACTGTTAAGCAGCTGTTAAGTTCTACTGTCTGTCTGTCTGTCTGTCTGTCTGTCTGTCTGTCTGTCTGTCTGTCTGTCTGTCTGCCTTTCTCAGTAGGCATGGCTCAGCAGAATATCTAGTAAGCATCTGTGTGTACTGTCAAGTGAAACGGAAGCCACAGGAAACCATAGGAAGTGTATCTTGTGGTTTTGTATTTTGAACCGTGAACAAATGATACCTGTAGAATATGTGAATATGTGCTACTTTCTGAAATGATAAGAACTATGCTTCACTAGCTTTCTGTCTATATATCTGTCTGCCTCTATCTATCTCTTTCTCTCTCTCTCTCTCTCTCTCTCTCTCTCTCTCACTCGCTCTCTATTTTTCTCAATATCAGGGTTCATGTTGTGAATGATGGGTGAAACGGCTGTAGGTTATGTCAGGGCTTTGCTGAGCCCGCATTACACGTGTGTGCACGTGTGTTTTGGAAGTAACAGTAGTAGTTGACTGCTAGTGTTTGTCACTGTGTGCGCGGCTGTGTTATTCAAGTGAATTACATTTCTCAACTAACATGAATTAAAACATCTCTGCTAAATGTGTATGTGACCATGTTGAGGAGGGTCTGTGTCGGGGAGTGGTAACCAGAGGCGCGAGAAGGTGGGTGCTGAGGGCGCTGCAGCACCCCCAACTTTTGACTGGCTGGAGCTGTAGTGCAAAGTCGTATAGGCCCGTGTCCACATAGGGCTTTTTTCTGAGCGCCAGCGTATTTTTTCAATTTGTCCCAATAAGGATAGAGCGTGTGTGACTGCATACAGCAGTCAAGAGAAAAAGCTATTTTTTCAGAGCGCTTCGCCTTTTATGTGGGGCAGATCTAAGCGCTTCTAGTTGAAAATATCGTAACTTTTCAGTAAGGCGCTGGTGTCATCACTGCAGATTTTTTTCAGTCAACTAACCGTGGTAACCAAGAAAACATTTATGAAGTCAAATTGAGGGAGACGAGGGGAGAAGTTAATTTTGGCCGCAGCCTGTCTGTCTGAGCTGTGTTGACATCTCACTATCACAACAGGGAAATACAATCGAATGTGTTTGAGCATATATTGTTCACATTAAATGTTTCTAGTGCTTTTATCACCATACAGAAGCTTGTTTTAGCTTGCATAGATCTCATTTCCAGCACCCCTAAGTGAAATTGTCTTCCCGCGCCGCTGGTGGTAACAGTCAACCTTGGTGTGGAGCGTAGGGTGGCGGCGGCCTGCCTCTTTATTGCTTCTATTTCCTATGACCTTATGACCCTCAACAGCATCTTATTCATATTGAGCACTAAACTGCCATCTGTATTAACATGCAGCTAACTAACATGCCATCATTATTGTTTCTAGCTGTGAGACCATTCATGCCCACTTTTGAGTTTGCTTTCTAGTATGAATCACAACCATATGAGAGAGATACAAAGGAATGAGAAATACCGTTTTGAAATGTTATTTGTGAATTAGTAATATACTGTGTGTGTGTGTGTGTGTGTGTGTGTGTGTGTGTGTGTGTGTGCGAGCACGCATGCACTTTACTATGTGCACGTGTGTGTGAGGGAGTTGGCATGGCCTAATGAAATTAAGGGAACTTTTGTGTGTGTGTGTGTGTGTGTGTGTGCGCGTGCATGTTCTCATCTGGTCTATACACCTTGCCACTGTTCTCCATCCAATTGCTTTTCTCACACGCGTGCACACACACACACACACAGACACACACACACACATACACACACAGAGCAGCGTGTGAGGCTGTCCAGACTCAGGTGCGGTTCACGTTAATGAGACAGACGTTTTCCATCTGGAGAAGAGTTTCTCTCAACACATCTGGATGGTAGACAGACAGACAGACAGACAGACAGACAGACAGACAGGCAGTCCCATCCCATCTTCCCCCACCTACCCACTACACA
>JAODLL010000013.1:68468-82359 GCA_026546735.1 Forbesichthys agassizii
AAACAATATTTTAAATAGAACAAATGCAGCATAATGTCATTATACCTATTACCACATAGTCAAACATATAAAGTGCAGGACTTCATTATGAGTGCTAAGAAGTGGCGAGGTCGCTTGTCAAGGTACCAAGGTGGATTGTGAAGAGATGTGTCTTGAGTCTCTTATGGAAGATGGGTAAGTTTCCCGCAGTTCAGTGTAAATCATCATCAGCTCTTTACAAATGGAGTAGATGCATAGCACACCTCCCATTAGACATGAATATGAACACACACAAGGTATAATGTAGAGCTCAATACCATTTTCAAAAGTGTGACTCGTTTGCAGATAAGAACGGTGGATTAACTCGAATCATCCACTAGAGGGAGCTAAGGTTTTGTGCATCTAAATTCCATAATGTTATGTAATGAGTGGAGGCTTTCCAACAGCTTTGCAACATTTGTTAACTCAAATTAAAGTATAATCCCTTTAATTCATCAGTGGTTCTCTAACTTTCACAAAATATAAATGTTTTATTCTTTCAATGTAAATCAACTAAAACATCTATCATGTATGAACTTGTAGTCTACACTGTGTGTGGTGAGAAACAAAGCCATTCCTGTACTGTATGCCTGTGTGTTCTGTAGGTTATTCCAGTGAACCAGGCCGGAGCACCGATTGGTGAGATCCCCTTCATACGCACCGGGCTTCTGGGCTTCGTAGGACCGGTAAGGGTGTGTGTGTGGGGGGCGGGGGCGGGGGGGGTCCCTTTGTCATTTTGTAATACCACACAGCTCCTGTTGTACTTCAGCTGGACTCAAACAACGGTCGGGTATGCACCACCCCACCTGCGTTACTACCGCTTAGCATGCATCCGACCTTGTCCCCCCCCCTCCCCATCGCAGGGAAGCCTGGTGTTTGTGGTTGGGAAGAACGAGGGCCTGCTGATGGTTAGCGGGCGACGGCACAGCGCTGACGACCTGGTAGCCACCGCGCTGGCAGTGGAGCCTGTCAAAACGGTCTACAGGGGGAGGTGCGTGAAGCGCTTCTCTTGATTCTGTGTGCTAGCTAGCTAGCGGGCCCGCTAGGTGGCTTCGTGTGTGTGTGTGTGTGTGGTCTGGCGTAACCAGGCCTCAAATTCACCTTGTGAATAAGGTTTGGCCACCCTCCATTGGGAAGTGTTAACAGTTGCCCCCCCCCCTCCCCTACTGGGCGTAGACATCTGGTCAATGTTGAAACTATTGGACAACGTTTAAGCATCCAGCGTTGCTACAGCTTATTAATCGCCTCATCTAGCTCTACCACCAACTTCGAAATATGCTTGACTTCAACATCATCTCCCTAACCTACCCTGACCGGACCGCCAGGGTTTAATCTCATTGAGAAATATTCAGATGAGTACAACTAATAGTTGGGGCAGAGCCAGGCTAGCCGTATCGGGGAGGACAATATATATAAAATAACCCTCATTGGTACCTTCAAGGCTCATAGTGGAACAGCACTGTCTGCAGGTAAAACAGGGGTTATTGCCATTCACTTGCCTCGTGCGTATGGCCAATGAGATCACTGGAGCCCCTCATGCACCGTGGGCAGGTTTTCAAACTATAGATAATGCTTTTCCTCTATAGCTGCCTTTTAATTTCCTGTTGACACTGTTTGCTCCAGGGTCCTAAAACCACAAGTGTATATAGAGCTGCCACTGCCCCGTACCGCTGTGCATAGTATGTGTTGTTGTTTTTTTAATGTGCAAATCTCCCTGCGGCCGGCGTGTCAGGATCGCTGTGTTCTCTGTCACGGTGTTCTACGACGAGAGGATAGTGATCGTGGCGGAGCAGAGGCCTGATGCTAGCGAGGAGGACAGCTTCCAGTGGATGAGCAGGGTACTGCAGGTACTGTACCGCAACATCAAGCACGCCCAGTAGAGCTGGATATTATCCAGAGAGATGGGAAATGGATTGGGACAGGCGGATGGCGCTTCTGCATTTGAATTTTTGAAGGGGGTACAGGGCATAACGTTCCATGCAAGTCAATGGGGGAGGTCCATGGATTTCAACACCATATTACCAATTGTTTCTCTCACAGGTTGCCTTTTCTTTCAAGCAGCCCATCTGTGTGTAGTGATCGGGGGTTTATCACAACGCTTTTAAAGCGGCCACACCTTTAGCATCTTTGTGATCTGGGCCACTCTAGCGATCAGAACCGGCTACTATAGTAAAGCTAACGTTTGCATCACGCACGCAAAATGCATAACGCAGTACAGCCTGGTCTACATATTGGCCTGACTTGTACTGCCAACACTAATCGTTTATCAAAACGCTCCATCGGCAGGCCTACTTTTAAGGTTTCCGCAAACACGCAAAGCAACGTCGCATTTTACCTCTAAATGCAACAATCTCGCCAAACGGAACATTGCTCGTGGTCCTTAACCTCTGCCGCTTTTGAAATGCCCGTTCATGCCCATCCCGTGCGTCTGTGCTCTCCAACCTCCATACCTCTTAACTGTGTCCTCGTAGATGACAAGAAAGCTGCCCAGTCCAAAAACTCAGTTTCAGACTCCTTTTTCTTACCCATCTCCAGTCTGCAGTCTGCCACTTCTCAAACAATTAGTTTAGTGTTGCCATGGGAATTGAGTTAAGTAGATCGAAATCCATCGTCTAATGTACAGTAATGGCGTCATCTTCAAAGTCATTGATGATGCTCAAATACCTCTTGATGCTCAAATACGTCCCCAAAAATGCAGTGCAAGACAACGAGATGAATATTGTCGCCTCTGTATTAGTACTGGCTGGCGCAAAGAAACCGTAATCACGCAAGTCCCAAGCATTCACACAGTCACCATGCGTCACGCGGAAGGGCACATTCTCTGTTAGTCGAATGGTGTTGAAATTCTTACAGAAAGTTCCACCTCCATCCCATATCAAACTGCAATTGGCTAATGACAACTAGCATGTGAAATGTGCCATATATGATGCTATACTATATTTCATTTGGGGTATTCACTGAATACCTTGATGTGTTATATATTTGCATGCTTTCTGCTTGTTACCAGTTTGACAGTTTGCTACGATGAGCCCGACCTCCTATTATAAGGCATCAGTTTATTCATTATATGTCTTTGAACCGTGGTTCCTGCGCAGGCCATCGACAGCATCCACCAGGTCGGCCTGTACTGCCTGGCTCTGGTCCCGGCCAACACGCTGCCAAAGACCCCCCTGGGGGGCATCCACATCTGTGAGACCAAGCAGAGCTTCCTGGAGGGCAACCTGCACCCCTGCAACATCCTGATGTGCCCCCACACCTGTGTCACCAACCTGCCCAAGCCGCGGCAGAAACAGCCAGGTACAGCGCCCGTCTGCTCCCATAGCAGTCCGCCAGTAGGGGTGTTAGAAAATATCGATACACCTGAGTACTGCGATATTACGGTTCTCGATTCTGTATCGTTTCTCTATCGGTATAACATTTGTTTTATTTAAAAACATTTACATGTATTTGTAAAAGGGACCATGTACAAAATACAATAAAAGAGAGGAAAGATACTTGTTACCAGATTTTCTTTAAATATAATTTCAATCTGCAGTACCTGAGCAAGTTTACGTGTTTCTGTTATTTTTTGCAACGGTGTTACAAATGAGAAATCGCAATATATCTAACCGTGGCTCCTGTATCGTGATGCGTATCATATCGCCAGATTCTTGACAATACACAGCCCTATCCGCCAGTGGTGTTAAACCCTGCTGCTTGGGAATTGGGTCGTTATCGGGCTCCTGCAGAGCTACGTGGCCCATTTGCTTGAATCTGGTGCGTTGGAGCTGGGAGACATCTAACAATATGCAGGGAGGTCTCCCGGACCACTGCTCTACAAGACAGTTAAAATCAGTCCATTAAATGAATGGACAGATTTAATAAGTCTGTATATTTTCCTGCTTTTTTGTCCTTGGCCAATCACATTCCTGATTAAAGTGTTTTGAAAGGCGTCTTGAAATGTATTATTATTATTATTATTATTATTACTATTACAGCACTAGGAGCATAATGTCATTCTAGACAGATTTGCCTGAGTACAGTACTAGTAGTATTGACCAAGCCCCCTTTTCTTCACCTTGCAGTGGGCGTAGGCCCGGCGTCCATCATGGTTGGTAACCTGGTGGCTGGAAAGAGAATCGCCCAGGCTGCGGGCAGAGAGCTAGGCGTGGTGGAAGACCAGGATCTGATCAGAAAGGTACTTTTTTCCAGCCACCACCATGGCTGAACGCTAGGCTTGCCCATTGTGTCCCCCACATAAAAAAAGATGAATTGGATTTGATGAAACACTTTTCTTTTTGTTTTGTGCGATTCTTTTTGTTTCAAAACAAAAAGAATCGCACAGAAAAGATACGAGTAGCTTCTGTGTGTTATGATACGATAAAATGTTCCTATCTTAACAAAACATAAGAAAATGATTCCAGTATGTTTTAGTGCCATTGAAGTATAATAAATAATTGTGATAATATAGTTTAACGCAATTTTTTTGGCCAGGATAATTGTGACATGAATTTTTCATATCGTCTCATGCCGTTTCACCACGCTGACCACACAAAGTCAGATATACAGTATCTTCTGCCAGCATGGTAATCTGTGTGTTTGTATACATAGTTAATATGATAAATAACTGGTCCTATACCGTTTATGGGTCGTATAACTGACTTTTTGAAATGGCTACTTCAGATGAACCCATTCCTAATGAAATGTTAGCCTGGTAAAACCATCATGATTTTGCAAGTCCCATCTTGTAGATTTGTTCATCATCCCCAATGTTCTGACATCTTGAATGTGGTCTGATTTGATTGGCGCACATTATCACCCCCTCTATGACGACAATCAACTTCGGATGTAGTTTCCAGACTAATGCGCAGAACACATTGGTGGTGCTTTATAAATCAGGCTGGTCTTACCAATACACGGATGCATTGAAATGCATGGAAATATGCTAGACTGGGAGAGTATCTCCGAGCTATCAGGGCAAATGGCCGTCTAGATGTCTTGTTGATGCTGTGGTTGTTCTGCCCTGTTCTCTTTGGACCTCCTCCGTAGCTTTGTATGTGGCCTAACATGATGGTAAGCTCCGGACTGACTCCGTCTGCTTCTGCTGCTTCTGTCACTCAAATGTGCTGTCACTCAAATGCTCTTTCCGAGTCTGAATCAAACGTCACATTGCGGGGTGGTTCCTCGATCAGCATGGGTCCGTACCATAATATCAGAAATACCTTGTCCCCTTTATTCAGTTTAATAAAGTTAATTTAGAACGAAGATATTGAGAATGTATTTTCTACATCAGAGAATGCTCGTTAAAACGAATCCATCTATTCTAAACATTTATTTTGTATCGTGTGTGTGTGTGTGTGTGTGTATATGGAATTAAATGTAATAGAGCAGACACCTGAAAATATAACCCTCAACTGAACGCGAATGCATTAAGTACATGCAGCTCACCATTGAAGCCTTTGATATGGACACTTTAACACAGCTTGTGTTCCCCTCTGCTTGTTGTGCCTAAATGTCTGTCTGCTGTGATGCTCCCATCCAGCATGGCTCTCTGGTTACCACAGCAGTAGGATGACAGATGAATAGATGGTCAGCGATGTGCCACTGCTCAGTGTTAACGCGTGCGCGTGTGTGTGTTTCTGCAGTGAATCTTGGTTTACGTTTTTTTTTTCTTCTTCTGTGCAGCCAATCATTTTGCCCTTTTCAGACCTGTCCTTTGCCTGTGGCTGAATCCCAGTGTGTGTCCTGTGCACTGTAAACTGGCTTTCTGAGATCATGCAGATGATTCAGTCTGCCCTGTCAGTACCCAGTAGTTGTGTTGTGACTCTCTATCCAGGCCAAGTGATGTAAAAGGGATTCAGGTGGATGTGGGTCGGGACTCGGAAATCCTAAAAATGTTTTCTATAAAAGAAATAAAGATGCTTTACCAATCTTTAGTTATCATTCCAGTCATGCATTCATTCATTCATAATATCTGAATTATACTTGTAAATCTAATAAATAATATTTAATTAATGGGACAGGTCACATTTACAGATAAGCTCTTCTTGAACGTACATTACTTTAAAATGAACCAGCTTATGTTAAAGCTGATGTGCTTCCACAGTTGTCATTGAGAACACCAGGCACTTGGTCGATAGATATCTCATGTAGAAGTCATTACAATCATGTGCGCTGCTGAGTCAGTCTCTCTGCCCCTCCTCAGCACCAATTCTTGTCTGAAGCCTTGCAGTGGAGAGCTCAGACAGATCCAGACCATGTTCTTTATGTGTTACTTAATGCCAAGGTAGACCACACACACACTCCCTCACATGAAATGGTTAAAAACGTCTGTTTAAATAATCACCACGTTATAATATTCTCCATACATTTACTGCCGACCACAGTTGAGCAGTGCGTTCTCCGTTTGTCCTCCAGGGGGTAGCAGTGTGCACGGCCACGTGTGTCCAGCTTCACAAGAGAGCAGAGAAGATCAATGCTGCCCTGATGGAGCGAGGCAGCCTTAACACAGGAGACAATGTGGTGCTGCTCTATCCTCCAGGTCAGCAGTCTGGACCCACGCGTGATGCGTACACACTGTACCAAATGCTGTTGTTGAAGCCGCACATTGTACTTAAAGGCAGGGGTCGGTCATTCCCGAGAACGCCTGCTAACTTCGAGCTCAAATCAAAACAAACTCTCTCAGAAGCTCCACACCACTCATTGACACACATTGCAAAGCGTTGTTGTTGTTGTTGTTGTGAGCGGTGTTCGCCACGTTATGTCCCTATTTACGGAGCCAGGACTGTGTAGAAGTATACGATTATTTATTCAGGACAGTGCTAGCTGAATGCGAGGAGATATTTGGTAAATTGGTGAACAAAAAGCATATTGGCTTAAACATTAGCTTCCAGCAGCTGACTGACTATACCTTTTACAACCCTGCATTTCCTCCAGGTATTGACCTGATAGCTGCCTTCTACGGCTGTCTGTATGCGGGGGTTATCCCTGTGACGGTGCGGCCGCCCCACCCACAGAACTTGACAGCTACCCTGCCCACGGTCCGCATGATCATCGACGTAAGTACACCTTCCCCCGTGTGCTGACTAGACGCACATAAGAAACAAATGCCCCCTCTGGTTTTGATTGTGATCTTCTGTGTACGGGAAAGCATCTTGAAGCAGCGATGGTGTACATCACCACTACTCTCTGCCTAAGACCCCCATTACTTTCTTAAATCGGCAAATAGATTTAAGATTTACTTAAGATTTTGATGTTATTTTATTCCCTTGTTTATGCACATTATGGTGAAAAAACATATATAGGCCACCAAATACTAAAGTTTCTAAGCAGGACTCTAACCTTTTTCCAGTATGATTCGAGTTATCTCTATCTGACCTTAATCTGACCTCCCCAGAGGTCAGATTTCCCTTTTGAAGATCAATAAACAATTAAATACCTAATCCCCATGAAACACTGAAGGTGTCCCGCCCATGTGTCCTAGTGCAAAGCATTGCCAAATCTTCTAGGGCAGGGGTTCTCAAAGTGGGGGTCACGAGACCCAGAGGAGGGGGTCACAAAAATAATAATAATAATAATCATTTGTAAATTATTACAAATGGGATATTTCAGCCATATGTGTTAGTAGTGGTACAGTTTATACAGTAATTTGACTATTAAAATACTATAAAACATTAAAACTGCTGTTATGCACATGTTTTTTTCCAAGCTGAATTATTTTGGAAGTCCTGCTCTGTCAAAAGTAATGTAACGCGTGTGTGCGTGTGTGCGTGTGTGTGTGTGTGTGTGTGTGTGTGTGTCAGGTAAGCAAGGCATCTTGCATTCTCACCACTCAGCCTCTGATGAGGATTCTGAGGTCCCGGGAAGCTGCTGCCAGCATCAACATCAAGACATGGCCCACTATCATAGATACAGGTACTGGACGCTATTCATCTTTGTTTACGTTCCAGGGACCCTCCTGGGCTCACAGCTTCCGCTTTTACCCGGCCCGCCCTGTGGGGGAGGGGTGGAGAGGATGTGTGAGTGCGCTAGGCGGAGGGGTCGAGAGGAGTGTGGTCCTCTCGGTGCTGAGGTGCAGCAAGGGCAGACGGGCGCTTTCTCAGTTTCAAACCCCAACATTGTTTTTTATAATGCCTGGTCCATCCACAAGGGGAACTCCAGGGAGATTTAAAAAATCATATACACAACCTATATGATTTAATAACATTATCGATGATGATGACTGCACATAAAAAATGTAGATGTATAAATTTAATGTAAACAATAAAACATAAATAGAACATTTATATAAATAGTTTTAGATTTTCATTTAAATAAAAAATGTAAATGTATAAATAGTAAGAATCTGAAAAACTTCCGCAGTGGTCCCTTAATTTTTTCTGCATATATATATATATATATATATATATATATATATATTTTTTTTATTTTTTTTTTTATAAATACAATATTTATACAAGTAGTGAATTCTTGAAATGCAGTCCATTGGAGAAATGCACTCTCAGTCCGAACGGAATAATGCAACCTCGTTAAACATGCCTTTCCCTCCTCCATCCAGACGATCTCCCCAGGAAGCGCCCCCCTCCGATCTACAAGCCCCCCACAGCCGAGATGCTGGCCTACCTGGACTTCAGTGTGTCCACTACAGGCATGCTGACTGGGGTCAAGGTAAGCACACCAACGCCTTGACTAGTCATTGTCTGCGCCTGCAATTACATCGAGTAACTTAGGCTGTTGCTAGAGAATTAGCCTGATTATGGTGATAGTTACAGTAGTAGTCGCTACTTACAGTATGATACTAGTTAGTAGAAACAGTATGATACTAGTTACTAGTTTCAGATACTAGTTACTAGATACAGTATACTAGTTACTAGATACAGTATAGTAGTTACTTGTTTTAGATAGTAGTTAGTAGAAACATTATGATATTAGTTTCTAGTTATACTAGTTACATTATGATACTAGTTTCAGATACTATTTATTAGATACAGTATAGTAGGTACTTATTTTAGATACTAGTTACTAGGTACAGTAGGATACTAGTTGCTAGTTTCAGATACTAGTTAAACTAGTTACTATATACAGTATGATATTAGTTACTAGTTATACTAGTTACATTATGATACTAGTTCCATATACTAGTTACTAGATACATTATACTAGTTGCTAGTTTCAGATGATATACTAGTTGTGTATTTAAACTATTGTCCACTGTTCCAATACTAGAAACATACAGCATATGAAATACAAACGATACATGAGAGCCACGGATGCTCCAGGAGCATCAGTGGCGACTAGATACAAGCTAGCTCAATACACACACGGCCCCCTGTTGCTTAGCATAGTGGTCTCACATTGTGGCCGGTTGTCTCCTCAGATGTCCCATGCAGCGGTCGGTACTCTGTGTCGCTCCATTAAGCTGCAGTGTGAGCTGTACTCCTCTCGACAAACGGCCATCTGCCTGGACCCCTACTGTGGCCTGGGCTTTGTCCTGTGGTGCCTCTCTAGGTAACACGCACGCAGACAGACAGAACAGGCCTATTCGCCTGGTCAGCGAACGCCCGGAAGTGACGTTGCGCGAATGCGTTGTAAGACAACTCAAAACCAAAAAAATTTCTATACGTCTGTCAATTAAAGCTTCTTGGCATCGCCTGGGAGCTCATCATAAAACAAATGTATACTAAATAGCCTAATTCAGCATAATAAATATTTATGTATGAACCGAGACTTTGCAAAACCCATGTGAATAGCCTACATGTGAAACAGTTTCACCACTGTATAACGTTTGGTTGCTAGGACACAGCCGTTTGTTGTCTCCGAGTCACCGAGTTCCCAAGCCAATGCCAGATATGACATTACGCCGAACAGACAAATGCAACGAACTGGCCTATTTGACTTCATGCTTCCTAGTCCTCACTATAGGAAACCGTCTGCTAAATGCCGAAAAGTGAAATATTGAGAGGTGCTAGTTAAAAAAATGTGCATCTACTGCTAAGGTTGGAACGACCTAAAAATATTTGGTAGATTCAACAACTATTTGGCTGTTTTCACGTGGTGTTCCACACACCCCAACAAAGCCTGTTTGTTGAAAAGTGTGTGCTCAGCCAGTGTTTACTGTATTTACTGGGTCATAACGGTGTGTTGTATTGGGTGGGTGGACCTTAACTAACGAAGTGTGTCCTCTTCCCCACCAGCGTTTACTCAGGTCACCAGTCCATCCTCATCCCTCCCCTGGAGTTGGAGAGTTCCTTGCCCGTGTGGCTGAGCACACTGAGCCAGTACAAGATCAGGGACACCTTCTGCTCCTACTCTGTCATGGAGCTCTGCACCAAGGGCCTGGGCACCCAGACCGAGCTGCTCAAGGTTGGCATCACGCACGCACGCACCGCCACACGCATCAACGCAACACGTTTACTGCCGTCTTTTGATGGCGATGATGATATGTGTAGCGGATAGAGTAGCAGCGGTAAAGCGGATTGTAAGCTAATACACCTTCTATACCTTCTATACCTTATAATATCTCATCGGCGTGCGCCAGCCGCCCGTTCTCTGTGCCTGCTGGAACAAAATGATTCCACGCCGTGAGAGTAGGTGGTTAATGTATTGTAGTTGGAGGTTCTTCCTACATGATAACACGGTATTAGGAAACACTGGGGTTCTCACTCGTCATAATAACTCAAGGCACAAGGGTGAGACCACAGAAGCCAGAAGGATTCTAAATAGGAGATTATAGGCACTGCACACACACACACAACTACACACCTACCGCATTGGTCCGACTATAAGACAGTGTTTTGTTTTTCTTTAAATGCGTCACGCCGTCTTATATTCGGGGTCTAGACAATCCTCCGCTACTAGCATACTTAAGGCATTGTGAATCGCCAAAGAGCAAAATGTAACCACCGATTTCAAAGCTAGCTGGATGGTGTAGAAGAATGTTCAAAACGGTACAGCAAGTTTTATTTCATGTATTTTTAGTATAATTTTTTACAAATAAATGATTTTCTTTTATTCAAACATTTGGTCTTCAAAAAGTGTTTTTCCAGAAATGATTCTTGAAAAAGGAGGGGGTCGTCTTATATTCAGGATCGTCTTATAGTCGGACCAATACGGTATATACTGTATGTACACACAGATGGATAAACGCATTGTCAGACACTTGTGCATCACACACACACACACACACACAACCCTGTACACGCTGCAGCACACACACCCCTATATACTGTGCACACATAAACAAACACCTAGATACTTGTCCTGTACCAACCTGGCTGCGATCCTTCCAGGCACGGGGCCTGAATCTGTCGTCTGTGCGGAGCTGCGTGGTGATCGCAGAGGAGCGCCCCCGCCTGCTCCTCACCCAGTCTTTCTCCAAGCTGTTCAAAGACCTGGGCCTGTCGCCGCGGGCCGTCAGCACCGCCTTCGGATCCAGGGTCAACCTGGCCATCTGCCTGCAGGTTGTGCTCCCACACCACACTGTTGTCAGCCCGACCGACACGTGTACGCACATCGGGCCTGCCGCCGCATTGGCGTAACGTCTGCTTTTATTTTCTCTGTTATGAGTTTGTTTTCTGACGTGGCTTGCTAGTTTATCTACCAAATGTATGTTTGATTTAAAAAAAATTGACTGCACACATTTGAATTTGGAGCTATGGCAGGAATTTCCTCGGAATTATTATTTTAATTATTATATTTTTAATGTTTTCTTGGTACAGCAACACATTAGGGTTAGTCAGGTCACATGTCTTCATGGTATTCATTTGATGGTACAGTATTGCTCATGTTATGGTTCGGTCGTCAAGGTATTCATTTGATGGTACAGTATTATTGTCATGGCTCACCTCCTATCATTCTGGTTTCCCAGGGCACCGCTGGACCGGACCCCTCCACGGTCTACGTTGACATGAAGTCTCTACGTCACGACAGGTGAGAGACCACTCTATATGGGGCGGGAAGGGAGGTGGGGGGGGGGTGCTGCAGCAGAGCTGGACCCATATGATGCAGTAGGTGAAACATGGCACCTCGACTAACAGGTCTCCTGGTTGTGCGTGTGTGTGTCATTCAGGGTGAGGTTGGTGGAACGAGGGGCACCACAAAGTCTTCCGCTCATGGAGTCCGGCACAGTGAGTATTGATTGCTTCCAGCGAGGCCTCATTGGTGTCCATGTTGGCTTGGACTGTAATGGGCACAGAGGTGGTGGAATTGCCTCAAGCCTAAATGTCTCTCCTTTTAGATCCTACCTGGAGTGAGGGTGATCATAGTCAACCCAGAGACCAGAGGTCCTCTGGGAGATTCCCATCTTGGAGAGGTGATGTGTCCCTGGTTCTGCTCGACTATTTCTCTCAGCTCAATATCTTTGCGCTGAGGTTATAGGCTGGACAACTTGTTTGCATTAGTGTCTTCGCAGCCACCCTGCTGGCCGACCAATCAGGGTGGGATAGTGAGAGGTTAAGTGTTTCAAAATGGTGGTAGAGCCACTAGGGTTGTGTATTGACAAGAATCTGGCGATACGTTTCACGATACATGGGCCACAAATAAGATATGCTGCGATGATGTAAGAACGGGGATGTATTGTGATTTCTAATTTGTGGAAAGCATTTATACTGTATTTCCTGTTTGAGTTTTCTGCACGAATATTGTACACGCGCTCCACATAATCGTAGTCTCTGCTCTGTCCACACATTTTTTCTTTTTTCTTCCCCCTGTGGTCCAGATCTGGGTGAGCAGCCCTCACAGTGCCAGTGGCTACTACACCATCTATGGAGAGGAGAGCCTGCAGGCCGACCACTTCAACACCAGGCTGAGCTTCGGGGAGCCCCAGACCCTGTGGGCCAGGACGGGCTACCTGGGCTTCGTAAAGAGGACTGAGCTGCTGGATGCCAGCGGAGGTCAGGGGGAGAAGGCACTTCTCATTTAAAACAAATCTTTCTTTTTTGTTGTGGTTGTTTTTATGGAAGAGGGGAAACAGACATGAGGTGATGTTCATAGTTGGCAAACGTTTGCAAAATGTATTCAAACTGTTTTCCGTTTGCTTTGAGTTCGCCGCGAACGTTTGTGAACACATGCAAAACCGTTTGAGGTGGTAGTTCTCAGCGAGCACACACTGGACGCCGGATGAAGGGTGACAGCTAAAAAACGAATAATTTTGTAATGGTTACACAAACTGTTCAAACGTCACGTTCAAAGCAAACACATTCGCTGCGCATGTTCACCTCAGTTCGCCAATTCTGAACACACCTCTGGATCTCTTTCTCTCTCACATGTTGACATGACATAACTTAAATTCAAATGGCCGTATCTAATGTGACTGATGCGTCACGCGTACATAACTATGATAACGGTGCCACTTAATTTCTTCCTGTTTGTTTCTAGATCGTCACGATGCCCTGTTTGTCGTGGGCTCCCTGGACGAGACACTGGAGCTGAGGGGGTTGCGTTACCATCCCATCGATATAGAGACCTCTGTGTCCCGAGCCCACCGCAGCATAGCAGAGAGGTAGTGCACTTGACAGCCATGTGTTTTATATTTATGAGGTAGTGCTCTTGACGCCATGTGGGTTTTATATTTACAATGAGGTAGTGCTCTTGACGCCATGTGGGTTTTATATTTACAATGAGGTAGTGCTCTTGACGCAGTGAGTTTTTATTTACAATGAGGTAGTGCTCTTGACGCTGTGAGTTTTTATTTATTTACAATGAGGTAGTGCTCTTGACGCAGTGTGAGTTTTTATTTATTTACAATGAAGTAGTGCTCTTGACGCAGTGTGAGTTTTTATTTATTTACAATGAGGTAGTGCTCTTGACGCAGTGTGAGGTTTTATTTATTTACAATGAGGTAGTGCTCTTGACGCAGTGTGAGGTTTTATTTATTTACAATGAGGTAGTGCTCTTG